>JAJEJO010000341.1:371427-590902 GCA_020662805.1 Glaucomys volans | reverse complement strand
CACTGAGACACATTCCTAGACCTTTATTTATTTATTTATTTATTTATTTATTTATTTATTTATTTTTATTCTGAGACAGGGTCTCACTAAGTTCCTTAGAGCCTTGGTAAGTTGCTGAGCTGGTTTTGAACTTTGGATTCTCCTGCCTCAGCCTCCTGAGTTGCTGGGATTATGGGCAATTGGCACCACACCCGACTTGTGCTTAATTCTTATGCTAAAGGATGGTTTTGGCAGATTTAAAACCATCTTATTTCACTTCATGTCCTTATTTTTCTGACTTTATAAAGCTCTATTCAAAGACGGCTTCTAGATGTCCTTATACGTTTATGCTTAAAGAGTTATATGGTACCTGAATATAGAGTCAAGTTTAGCAGTTGGGAGACAAGAGATTGTGGTCAAAATCTGGTCAGGCACATGTTTCACAAAAACAAAAAACAAAATAAAATAAACCAACAGAGAGATAACAAAAAATATTCATCATAACACAGACACACCCATACTCATTTGCATCGTTTGTGACTTCTTCCACACTAGAATGGCAGAGATGAGTAGTCACACACAAATCACATGGTCTGCAAAGCTGAAAATATGTACCAGATGGCCTTTACAGAAAAAAATGGTGCTACTGGTAAAGATGCTGATAAAAATCTGGATTACATCTCCTCCCTGTATCATCAGGTATATCACTGCCTGATATGTGATATGAATAAATGTGTACACACACACACACACACACACACACACACACGAGGAAGAGAGAGAGATACAGAGATATATATTCCTGGTAGATAAGAATCTGATACATCATTTCCTCTTTGAAAGAATAGCAGATCTATTTTCATGGAACTGACAAAGCAAAAAAGAGATACTGAGGACATAAGAAGGAAGACCTTATTGCTGGTGGGATTGCAAGTTGGTGCAGCCACTCTGGAAAGCGGTGTGGAGATTCCTTAGAAAACTTGGAATGGATCCACCATTTGACCCAGCTATCCCACTCCTTGGCCTATACCCAAAGGACTTAAAATCAGATTACTACAGTGTTGCAACCACATCAGTGTTCATAGCTGCCCAATTCACAATAGCTAGATTGTGGAACCAACCTAGATGCCCTTCAATAGATGAATGGATAAAGAAACTGTGGTATATGTACACAATGGAATATTAGCCATAAGGAAGAATAAAATTATGGCATTTGCAGGTAAATGGATGATGTTGGAGACTGTCATGCTAAGTGAGATTAGCCAATCCCAAAAATCCAAAGGCCAAGTGATCTCTCTGATAAGTAAATGATGATGCATAATGCAGGGTGGAAGGGAGGCAAGAATGGAGGAAGGATGGATTGCATAGAGGGACGGGAGAGGTGGGGTCGGGGTGGGGGGCAAGAATAATAACAGTATGTGTGACAGACATCATTGCCCTGTGTACATGTATGAATGCACAGATGGTGTGACTCTACTTTGTGTACAACAAGAGAAACAATAGCTGTACTCCATTTGTGCTCAATGAATCAAAATAAATAAATAAATAAAAGAAAGAAGAACTTTGAAACTAAAAATGAATTATCACAATAAAAAGAGGGTTCCCTGAGCATCAGGAGATCATGCACATATAGTGATCAATTAAATATATACATGAGGATACAGAAGCAACAGATGTGCCCTGGAATAAAGGTCAAGTTTAATAAATTTAGCACAGGAAACAAGGGCAAATGTTCTGTGCCCTCTTACCGACACTCCTTCCTCTCACCCACCTTCCCAACACCTAAAAAGTGATCCTGACTCATGTTTTTAAGGTGTCTGGGAACAAATACAGGAAGGGCAATAACAAACAACAGGAGAACAAGAAACATAATCGAGGTGCATTTAACCTAATGGGAACATGAATGAGGATTGTGTCCTTTCTGTTGTAATGTGATTGTTCGCGTCCTTCAGAGCATCCTGAAAACACAGCCAGGGAAAACCCATGCCAAAGGAGGCAGAGAATCCCACGGGGTCAGAAAAAAAACAAACAAACATTGCTTTGCAGAGGTTGAGAAACTCAACATGATCAAGAAATAATAAATTCACAGGTCTCTGGTCACTGTCAAGGTCTAGTTGTCTTGGTGCAAGGGAAAATGCCATGTCCCTCTGCTGCAATGTGACAATTTCATACCTCACACTCCAGTTGAGTTGGGAACAAATAACTGAAAACAAATTGGTGGACTAAATTAAGTTTATCTCCTACAGAATTACTAAGATTTCTTTGGATCTTGCCTTCCTAATACGAGTAGGTTTTATTGTGCTGCTATTGTCTAAATCCAACAGAAATACTATGTATGTGAAATTTCCAAACATTTTCAAAATATTGTTGACCTCCTTGCACCTAAAAGTATTCCCATATCAAAACCAGTGTGGTTTGGTGCTCTCAAACAAAATGGAGAAGTTTGAAATTTAGAAGAGTCTGTTTTCTAGTCTAGTGAGAGCATTCTACCCCACTTCCATCATTTCCATGTGAGAATTCTTCCAGATGTTGATTAAGCAAGGCTCCTATTAGTCCCTCTCATCTCAAACCCTAAGTGATTGAAAGAACAGACTCCTTGCCACCTGGGGTTCAACTTGGCTCAATTTCAAAGTGACAATGAAAGTCACAACAGCAGCTTCAGACTGCCAGTTAAATGGAGTCAGCCCATCTACCTGACATCTACTCTGTGTCCATTTGATTATGAGCGAGCCCATATGACCACAGGATTCCTTCGTTCCCAACCTGCTGGCTTAGTCCCCTGGATTTCTTGAAACCATGGAGTCTCTGCTGGTAATATTGGTAATGAAGTTCTCTGTGTAGCTGGATTCTGTTCATTGTGCTTCCCTACGCAGATTTTCTCCTATGAATTTGCCTAATTATCAAGGACAAAGTGATAACATTGAGTAACTGTTTTCCACCTGGTTTGGACTGCCATGTCTGATATCCTAAATTAATTTCCTCACTTATCAAGATTGGCCCAATCCAAATTCAATTCAACCATGATCTTACACCCTGTGTATTGACTCTCCTCCTCATACAGACCAACCCCTATATGGCAATCCTACCACATTATCACTTCTGTCCAGTTCTCCCTCACCAATTGAGCTGTGCTGTTATTCTGATATGTTTTTTGTTTCTAGAATTTCCTAATTTAGAAGTCAGATTGTGTTACAAATTGCAAGACATGGAGAATGAGATTTTCCTGCAGAATCTTAACCAAAGAATCTCTATCAGTAACAATTGTTGGTCATGAGTTACAGAACCTGACTATGGCTAATGTGAGAAGAAAAGAAATTACTAGAACACACATAGTGCACGGCTGAGAAAACCAGGTATTGAAAATGTCTAATAACAATGTAGGTAAGAAAAACAAGCATTAACCAAGGTAGGAGGAAGCATGGTCAAGACCACATCCTTAGAACTTTCTCATTGGGTGACCACTATGGGTACCACCCATGTGCTCCTGCCACCTTGAAAGGCGTGAGTCCACCACAGCTGGATTCCTGAAGTCTTTGCAGTGCCCCTAACAATTCTCATGGCCAACTTTTGGCATTGCCACTATAAACAATGTTTAATCCTCTTTAACTGAAGTGCTCCACCAACATTTACCATCCAGAATGGGTACATCTAGTTGGCCTATGCAAAGATGGGAGATGAAATCTCTATAGGGGGAGCCAGGTTCCTGCCTCTTACCCAGTTTTGGACAATGGGGAAGACCTCGAACAAAGAGCTACGGTCTTCACATGGGTAGTCTATCTCTTTGGTCCCCAAAACACCCCAATGGGAGAACAAATAAGGGCCTCCAAAGATGCCCATGTTCTAATTCCTGAAATGTATGAATCTGTTTTGTATGTTATGTGATGGGGAAAGGGAAAATAAGAGTGGAAAGAGGATGAAGAGGGCGGAGGGTGAAGAAGTTGATCTTAAGATATTATTGGTTATTTTGGATTCTCTGGGACAACCTCATGCTGTCACAAGAGGGAGGCAGTAGGGAGGGTCCAAAGGAAGTCACATGAGAAGGACTTGACCAGCTCTGTTTGAAAATGCAGAAGGGGCCTTTGGGTCCAGGAGGGCAGGGAGCTTCTGCATGCGGCAGAGGAAGGAGGCTGGTTCTTCTCTTTCCACTCCAGAAGGAAACGAGGCCCTAATGACACCTTGATTTTGACCTAATTATACTCTTATCACAGAAATGTGAGCTAATACCTTTTTTGTTGTTTTAAGCCACTGATTCTGAGTTTTTGCTTTTTATTTTATTTTTTTGTTTTTTGTTTGTTTGTTTGTTTTTAGCAACAATAGGAATTGAACACAGGAGTCTTTGACTTCATGCTCTTTTAGAGCTAACCAAATTTTATACTCCAGGTGGTATTGTTTATGGGAAGGGCTTTAATTTTAAATACTTAATAAAAATATTCCTTACAATAATATTTAATTAATGTATGGAAAGAGCTGAGCATATTCCAAAAACAAAGAGCCACTTCAGATGACAGTGATACCAATAGGCAATCTAGAGATGATTCCAAACACTCAGTACTAAATTACATATATTTGGGGGTATAGTCTGATGTTTTGATGAATTAAATCAAAGTTATTATCATATGTATCTGCTCACCTATGTATTCTTGTTTGTGTCTTCATGGTGAGAACCTTTAAGATCCACTCTTTTAGCAATTTTTAGATTTACCATACATCATTATACTATTGCTGTTATGCAAAGTTTGTCACCCCTACACAATTCCAGTGTTACAGAATAGAAACAGCAATATTCAATACACAGACAGGTCTGGACTGTAGCCTGGATACCATAATTTTTTTTCTGTATCATGGGTTGAACCCAGGGGTGCACAGCTGCTGAGCCACACCTTCAGCCCTTTTAATTTTGAGACAGGACCTCTCTAAGTTTCTTAGAGCCTTGCTAAGTTGCTGAGGCTGGCCTTGAACTTGCAATCCTCCTTCTTCAGCCTCCTGAGCCACAGGGATTAGAGGCATGTGCCACTGCGCCCAGCTAGATGTCACAGTTTTTAATATTTCCCAATATGATTTTAACTTCAACTCCTGGTTAAAACTCCCTAGCTTAAAAAAATATTCCTTAAGCCTGAGTGGATAATCATCAAACATATCTGGAGAGATATACATACAGAGAGGAATTAAGTAAATTCCTAGTAACTCTTACCATATATACAGATTCAGAATTTCTGAGGGTGGGGTCAGGTAATAAATACCATTTTCGAATGTTCTATAGTGGACTTTGATTATATAGTATAATGTTTAAAAATCACCATCCTAAAAAAAAATATATGTACCACTAATCATTTCTTCTTTGCCATTTTTATATTTATTTTGCATAAATAATAAATTTCTACAAGGACTGACAGATAAAAAGAAAGACAAATTGAAAGAGTTTTCTTAAGAATTAAAAAAAAAATTAAATGCTGCTATGTGGATCATGAAGAGTATCAGGTACATGGCTGAATACACTGAGTTACTTCCATGAAGTAAAGGATCAGGGTAAGGCCAGGTTTCTTTGATGTAGCTGAAAATTCAGGAGGTCTGTGAGACAGTGTCCGAGAACTGAGAATGGATATGGGAGAGAAGTAGAAGAGGTCTTTGGAATATATGGTTCAATCTCCCTTGAGAAGATTTAGGCAAAAATTATCTTGCTGCATGAACTCTCTTCAAACATATTGGTCTTGTTAACACTAACAGACTTTGCATTGTGGATATATATCTCATGTATTGGAGATATGAAGTTACAGAGCTTTTTCTTTAAAAAAAAAAAGTGGGATACTAGTACTTATTTGTGAAGGCTGGAGACTAGGTCTTATTAATATCTGAATACTAAGTTCTTAGAAAAGCCACTAGAATATAGTAGGCCTCAAAAGAAGACTATTGAGTGAATGAATATAGGGAGGGAGAGATTCTACACAGAGGGAAAAATGTATTTTTAGAATGAAAAAAAAAATCTCTGGAAGAATTTTAGAGGCTGGACTGAGTCAATGGATATTCCTTTGTCCAAAAGTACAGGTTTCCAGAAAGTTCCACACATACGTTGTACCGTCCTCAGAGGAGCACAGCCTAACATCAAATGACGTAGACAGCATCCCCTGGAGATCCTATGCAAATAACCTCCGTTTCCTCCTTCCCACACCTTCAGAGATAAAAGTCATCAATTCAGGATTGAGTGGGAAGAATTTTGCAGAGGATTTGATTGAATAATAGAGAGTATTAAATTACTTCCTGGAGTTTTTCTAAAAGTGCTTAAAGCTCTCTTACCTTGGATGTGAAACGGTAGCTCCTTCTTATTTGGTTCTTGAATCATTGTGAAGAGACTGGCCCCTTTTCAGAATGTCAGTGCCTTAGTTATTTAGGGCTGCCTATAAACCCATTCTCCTCCACCTCCCTGGACAGCAGTCACAGGGCTCCGATGCCAAGCTGGGAAACATATTTTTCCAGGAGCAGCTGGCTACTGGGGAGCACTTCTGGCACATCTTTGAAGTTGCCTAGTACTCTGATTGGTGTTATTAAGATTCATGATGAACTGTTTGGGTCGCTGTGCTGTTGAACATGCTATTTTCCTTTTGACTCACCTCTGAAAGCATGAGGAATTTATAACCACTTAATCCATTTGGAAAAAAGGCTACTGAGTACTACTGGAAAATTAAAAGCCCATATATGGAATTTCCACAAATTTTAATCTCAATGCTGGAAGGTACAGACAGGCCACCTTGTCCAACTTCCTACCAGTGCAGGAATTTCCTCCATAATGACCCCTGAGCAGAAGCAAGTCAACATCTGCTTAAAAGCTCTTAGTGACAGGGCGATGACTACTTCTTAAATCAAAGCACTTTATCACCGAAGCGCTCCAATTGTTTAAAAGTTCATTCTAATTCAAAGATGGGACCTGCCTTCCCATGTTTTGTATGAATCACAACTCTGCTTTGGAAGCTACAGAGAATCTGAACCATCTTCAACTCAAGCACCTTTCAGATGTTTTCCACCAAAAAATCTCCCAATGTCATTCCCCCCAGGTATGTCATCCATTTCTATTCACTGGTCAGAAAACACTCCCAGTGTACATCTTGGTAGTTGTCATCCTTTTTCAGGATAGTTCATTAGAGTTTGCTCTGCTTGGTACTAGAATGTTATAATTCTATCAAATGAGACTTTGATGGTTAGCAGCCACCCCACAATGTTGGCTCCCAATTGATCAGGAACTATGCTAATCCCTTGCATATCTTTGACTCTAGAAGATTTTCAATACCCTCAAGAGAAGTGCCATTATAATTTTCGATTATATTTGAGGAATCTGAAGGTCAGAGAGATTAAGAAAGTTGCTCAAGGCTGCTTGATTAATTCTAACTGCAAAGCTCTCAATTAATAAACTACATTTTCTCTCTTGAAATAAAGGCCAATTAAAACTGAGTTATTTTTAAAATAAGTTGCTCTCAGATCAGGATTTCTTTTTCCTTTTTATCACTTGTTGTGTGATCTGCTTTTATTTTGCAACACAGTGATAATAATACAGTATATACTTTTAGCACATTAATTCACTTCCAAATATAGTTAATGATTTCAACTCTTGCAGCAAATTTGTGGGATTCACTTTTGCTTAACTGTATTTTACATGTTGAAAAGTGAAGCTTCAAGTTTCCCAGAAAGACATTGCTAGGAATTGGATCATCCCTGAGTCTGTTTCTATTGGTCATTTTCTCTTTTGATTACCAATATATGTTTCGCTGATTCTTTGACATATATAGTATTTTTTATTGCTTGTAGTAATCTGTTATAGATTCACTGGATTATGTTTTCTTCCTGTAAGTGTCAAATTTTAGTTTGGTAAACAGTTAAATTGATGAAGAATCAACTTATCTTCTCATGTCTTAGTTTTGGATATGATTAAAGATGTTAGTTGGGGGTTTAATATAGAAAATTGTCCATTCTCAAAAAATGTGGTTTTTCCAAGGTTGTCATCTAAAGTCTCAGGGTGTTCACCAAGGAGTTTCTACTACAACTATGTTTGAACTTCATCTCTCCAGATTACAGATCTCAGTAAATCTAGCCCTGCTCCCAGTCTTTCAGCAGATTCTTTCTACTGGTCTTGTTAAGATTGCCATGAACGTGCACATGCAAGGAGTGGTCAAGTACAATGCTGGCTCCAGTATATTTGTTAGATATTCTTTATCAGATTGAGAAAGTTTCCCCTCTCTTTCTAGTTTACCAAGTGGTTTTATCATGGATGAGTATTGGATTTTTTTTCAAATGCTTTTTCTACGGCTGTTGATATGATCATTCATTTTTTTTTCTTTAGCATATTGATGTGATGGATTACAATAGTAGAAATTTTATATGTTGAGCCAACCCTGAATATCTGGAATAAATTCCACTTGATCACGTAATTATTATTTATAATTTATTATATTTTATATTTTATTATATTTTGTTGGGAATTTCTGCATCAATGTTGAAAAGCTCACTCTTTATACATCTCCAGAAATTAGTAAGAGTATCCCTGGATAACGAATCTTCTAAGCAGAATGTGATTATGCATCTGTGTTTACTTCAGGAGGATAATTTTGAGTCCCTGCACAAATGGAGAGGACCAATCCATGAAAGAGAAGTATGTGCTCCATTAAAATACAAAATCTGAGAAAAAAAAAACCCAGAGAGTTCCAAAGGAAATTCAGACAATCTAAAAAGCAAGAGCCTTAGTAATTAAGTACATAAGGGAATTCAATATGAGGATCTGAGAATAAAGTACTGAAATCCAACCCATCAAGTGGTTATTAATATAAATAACTCAGGAATGATAAAGATTTGTTAATGAGTATCACAACCATTTAAACATAAACATTTTAAAAACTAGGAGAATTATAAAGAAGAAAATATGAATGTACAAATCTTGAAAATGTAAAATTAAAAAAAACTCAGCCTCTTAAAACTTTTCATATGTTAACATTGAAGAGATTTTAGAAAAATTAGCAATTCCTTTGCTAAAGAATTACCAAGTTCTTCATTTTACTTCTATTTTCTGCTTCTATTATATTCTAGAATACTAAATGTAATGCTCACTGTTAAAAATACCAAGTAGAGTTTATTGTGTGTTCTCTTCCTTTTCTTTTGCTGTGTATCCCTCATCTTGTTCACTTCCTGAGAGGGTACATCCTTAGAGGGGTACTGAGCTCCTCCACTGCTCCAAAGGAAATTTTGTTTGGTATAAGCCATCATGGTGGTCTTATCTTTCTTGCCAAGTGGCAAGAAGAATGAATTCTGGAAAAGTCTGCTAGGAAAACCTCTGAGAAAGTTTTCATCCATTGAAAAATAGCAACAGGTGGTAAATTCCATTTGCCCCTTGTCGAATTTAGAGCCCTGTACTTGACTTGGCTTGGACACACTAACTACAGAAACTTGGGTAAGCTGTGTTGTTTATCATCTCTATATTTGAGTTTCTTCAAGAGTGTACCAGGAATAATAATAGGCAAAACCTACTTCTAAGGATTGTGATTAGGATTAAACATGTACAGCCCTTAGAACAGGGCTTGGCAGACCTCAGCCCAATGTGTCTGATATTACCACCGTTACAATTATTATGAGGAGTCTAAGAAAATACTTGAATGAAAAGGAATTCACAATCACTATATCCTCACATCAGGTGCTTCAAATTCCTCTCTGTACCTTCCATTTTATTTATTTATTGTTATTTGCTTTTAGTACCAAAAATGAAATCCAGCTCTGCCTGTCCTCTACGACTTGTGAGTTGGCACCAGTTGCTAAGAATTGCCTATAAAGTCTTCTTAGTTCTCTGAAGAACCTTCTGGATCTTTTAGGACTTTTCCTTAACTAAATTTATTCTCTACCCTTTTAGTTTTGTCTTTTTTCATGTATGAGATTAGTCTGTGCCTGGCATATTTAAAAAAAAATGAGATGTATTTAGCAGCTATGGTGAGTAATCATTCTGTCCTTAATTCCTTCTCATTGGAATTATTTGTGATTTAAAAATCAGAATCACATCTCTCTCTCTTAAAAAAAAAAAAAAAAAAGGATTTCTCTGCCATGGGATCATACTTATTTTTTCTCTATGAACATTTTGAAATCTGCTTTCCCAAAGCCAAGGTCACATTCAAATATGCCCAATGAAGATAATTATGATTATAGGAAAAGCAGATGTCTGAGAAAATAGAAATAGTTTTAGGGAACTATCAGTTTGTCTACTAAGTGAGTGAGTGAGGGAGGGATATGTCAGCCAGTTTAATTCTATGTGCAGTGAAAATTAGAGGGTCAGTGAGGATTGATCTGATGACCTTCCAGGTTTAATAAAACAGTGATTAAAAAAAGAATGAATAAGTGAAAAACTCTAATTTTTTTTATAACAAGCTTCTTTAGCAAATAAAGTTAAGAGGCCTGTTGAAATAAGAAGGGTGGGGTCCAGGGTGTGGTGGGAGCAAGCCTATAATTATTATAGGCAACCTGGGGAGGCTGAATTAGGAGGATGGTAAACTCAGTCTCAAGAATTTAGTGATGTCCTTAGCACCTTTTTGAGACCCTGTGTCAAAAGAAAAATAAGAAGGGCTTGGGATATGGCTCAGTGGTAAAGTGCCCCTGTGTTCAGTTCCTAGTACCAAGGGGGGAAAAAAAATGGTGGGTGTGAGATTCTCTCTATTCAGATGTATTCCCCAAAGATGATTCCTCATTTGCAGAGTTGTATGTCATGCACTGTACAGAGAACTTTATATTGATGGTTCATTCCAACCTTTCTCAGGTGACCTTGAGAGAAGTTAAAAATCTTTTCAAGGGCAGGTGGCAGATCGGCAGCAGTGGGATGGGGACCCAACTATTCCTGCCCAGTGTTTGTGCTCTTATGCATCATGTGCCTTATTAAAGGCTCATCTTAAGTGTACTTTCAGATAGAAATCTTTGCTGGGATTGGTGGAAGGTTGATGATAGAGCACATCTTAGGCCATTGACCCCAAGTTTGAATTTTTCATCATGGTGAGTTTCAGCTCTGAGCACTTCATATGCAGAGAGTCCTGCTCATTAAATCCAGACATACAGCAAGGGATCTCTCCAACCCACCACTGCATTAAAAAATGGAAAATGTGTAATATTACTTTTCTGACTTTGGGATCATGGTTGTGGACACATCATTTTATTATTCCCCTGATTTCAGGGGTGACCATCAAACTATCACAGAGAAATTATTATCACATCTGAGTTTTTAAAGGTAATATAGCAAATGCAAAGAACAAGATGAAAGTATCAAGTAGAGAAAACTATATAAAATACAAATTTCATAATTTCAAAATTTCACTCTCATTGAAATTATATGAAACGTGAGGCATTTTGCTTGTGGGGAATTTGTGAGTGTCCACTGGTGTATGAGTATATACAGTCATTTAAATTAATGTAAAAAGACAGCATTGATATACTTTTAGAAATAAATAGCTCTGCTTTTGACCGTGGACATCCCTGGTCAGCAAATTAAATCTCACTAGAACTACCTTTATTTGTTGAGTGTCTGGACATCCATAGAAAGTAAGATAGAAGAGAGGTATTCATGACAGAGAATTGGGAATACATTTCATATTTTTATATTAAGAATGAAGCTTTGTTTCCACTTATTATATTTCTCATATTGCATTTTCACCAATCAAACCATTGTTGCAGAGCAAACTGTACCCCAGTTAAGAGTCAGGAGGGAGAGAGAGAGAAAGAGTGATTTAAAGAGGCAGAGAAAGAAAATAGCATACCTAATTTTAAAGTATTGATACAACTCTTTGGGCAGAAAGAATAGGCTTCTTGATTCTCATTGTTCTGAAATCTGGTTTTAACTGCACGGTATTCTCTGTGCTAGACAGTTTATTCAAGGAGTTCTAGCCCAGCTTCCTCTGGCTGCTATAATGACTCACAGATATGTTGTCTGACACTTTGGATGATTGCAGAGTTCACTGTGTAAAGTGGGACACTGGAGTGTAAACAGGGGTGTTCTGGTTAACTGGATTGAGAGAACATGCTCACCTGAGCAGACCCAGGTCAAGCACATTCTTTCTCTCACATAAAAGCAAAAGAAAGAACTATTTCATATTATTTCTCATGTTCACCTATCTTCATGTGTTATGTGTGTTTCTGCGAATGAATGTCTTTTTTTTTAAATTTTTTTATTGTACCAGAGATTGAACCCAGGGGTGCTTAACCACTAAGCCATGTCCTCAGCCCTTTTTTAAAAATTATTTTTATTCTTTTGAGACAAGGTCTTGCTATGTTGCTTAGGGCCTTGCTAGGTTGTGGAGGCTGGGGGTGAATATCTTTCAACATGTTTTAAGTGAACTGTTGTCACATGTCCAGTGCATATAAAAATAGATAAACAGCCACCTCAAAATACAATGCATAGGTAATTTTTTCCTAAGCCTTAATTTAGCGAGTGGGCTGGAAAAAGCCAGCATGCTAATGGTTAAAGAACAGCTGATGTCTAATGGAAACTTTGCAAAACATTCTATTTATAAACAATTCTATTTGGATATCGCATTTTCTATAATGCTATTGGCTTGTTTTATTTTTATACCTTAGAAAGTTTCCATGAAAAGATATGGGCTCAGAGATATCTTTCTCTTAAAGGGATTACCTATCTCTGCTTCCACGCTGAACTCACCAGGTTTATCTAGATGAATTGCTCTAGAGGCTGAAATTTGTTTTCCTGTGAATTACACAAGCTAGGTATAAAATCACAATGAGGGACGTCTGTGGAAGTGTTGAATTCCTGTATCTGGGTTATTGTTTCAACTTAGGTGTATGAGGGCCACACACCTTAAAATCTCAGGGATGTGATATTAGATATGAATAGTGATGGCTCCCAATTAAACTTCAAATAAAAAGTATAATTCTTTAGGGTTTGGGGTGAATTCAGTCCCATAAAAGCCAGAAAAAAAATGAAATATAATTTCCTGGGTTTAGAAAGAATGACAGAGTCTTAAAAGATTGCAAGGGCACTGATTATGTTTTCAATAAATTGGACAAATACTGTGATGTCGTAGAAATGCATGTTTCAGCACCCCTTCATGGGACTCTTGAAGACTGGCAACCTGTACTTTGAAGGTCACCTCTATACGAATATCACAATCTGAGTCCTGAACAGCTTTTCAGGTGCATTTGTGCATCTGACCTTTGGTCACTTTGAGGAACTCAGGAGTGGAAGCAACCTACTTTTGGTCCCTGGAACGGCTATTTACTTCAAATCTGGGTCTGTGGTCTTTTTTCCCACTACATCTTATATTCAGATTTCTTCATCCTCTTGTTGCCAATCGTCTTTCTCCTCTTGTTTCTTCTGCTTCTCTTTTAACACTAATGTTGCAGGTAAAACTGGACTTCCCCTCAATGACACAGGCTTTCTCTCTCTCTGTCTTTGCCCAACAAGTTTTTCTGCCAGGAAAAAAAAAAATATAAATATATATAAATATATATATATATATATATATATATATATATATATATATATATCTTTCTGCCAGAAAATTTCATTTCATCTCCTATCTTAATCTTTGTGTTAAGATGTCTGGAACGAGTTAGGTGTTGCTCCTTTGGGAACCCGTTTGGGGTCACAGCAGTTGATTTTCTCCAGGTCGATCTCAATGACAGATGAGTCATTCAGAGGAAATCAAAGTGCAGAGATAATTATATAAATAACCTAGACAATGCTACTGAAAGCAACAGAACGGAGAATCACGATTTAAATATCTCTGTAAGTCAACTAGAGAGCAGGTTCAACAGATTCCTCTTGAACCCAGAGAAAATGATCATCAGAAAAACTTGATGTGGAGATCTGACCAGAGAGACACAGCATATTAATTTCAGATTTAAAAGAATTATTCCCTAAATTTAAAAATTGGAAATATTTCATAGAATTCCCTAACTGAGGGGATTCAACAATCTTTCCAGCACTCCCTTTCTCCTTCCCTTACACCCTCAGTCACACCCACGTGCACAAGAGTGTATACACACACACACAGAACATGTTTTGAGGAACGTATACTAAGTTTAAAAGCAAAAGAATCACAAAATTCCGGTTTATATTTTGGTCTTTAGCTTAGGGAACTAAACCTTTTTGCTTATCTGTATTTGGTAAATTTTAAACCTACCTGTATTAACTTTATTGAGTGAAAATTCCAAATCTGCTTCAGATCTTTGAGAAAATCCCTCAGCCAGCACTTACTGACACTTATTGTGAAGCTATCTCACCTAAAGTTTAATGTTTTAATCCTTGATGTTCTTTACCAAAACTTCTAAAATCCAAATAAATACCAAGGGACTTTGTTCTCTTTTTTTAATTTTTTTTTTTTTTTTTTTAGTGTGGGTCACTTGTTTGGAAGGGAAGTCCTCTGATCCAAATCCAGACCCCTTTCCTGGGGAATTTTAGTTGTTCAAACTCTTTTTTCCCCCATGCTTCTTTAATGCAGCCTGAATTTTATGCTTTAACATGAAGCAATTCTTTGGGTACACATTCGGTGTAAGGCTACTTTTCTTGTCACCAATGTTGTTCTGTGTTTTGTGTGACTGCAGTTTTCTCCCACGAGAGAGCCTGTATTGTTTGACACATTGTTCTTTTTGTTTTAGGTAGATTTCCCTTTTCTCAGGTTCCCAAGGGCTTAATTTAGGTTTGTAGGAATTGAATGAAAATTATTTGCCAAATATGTAAAAGAAAGTACATGAAAAAATAAATGTGTTGCTTCCTGCCATAAATATTGTTGGTGCCTTCAAATGCTCTCAGAATTCACCTTTATTCATCAAAGACTATTTACTGTAAACACCTGTGAATTTTTGACGGAGGGTTTATTTCTGGCCCAGGATATATGATCTGCCTGTGTACGAGGTAAGGTGGAACTTTCCACAAGCAGCTTTTCACCAGTGACGCACAGGGAATGGGTTCACTATATCCATATGGCTGTTCCAATTTGGGAAAACTTTAAAGTGTATCTGATATGTTTATAAGTCTTCCCCAGAAGTACTGTTCTCCACTCTCCCAGGGTGATGGTAGGCTGAGAACACACCATTGATTGGTTTTCTTCCCTTTCTGATTTGTATTCCCACTCTCCCATCAGAGATTCTTGTGACTGCCTGCTTATCCTATAATCTTTGCCTCAGGGTTAGATTCTTAAGAAACCCAAACTATGATAGTAAATATTAGGAATAGCCCTAGGAAGTGGTCCCTTAGAAGGGCATTCTGGAACCATACCACTCAACAGAGTGCAGAGATGTGAACCTCATAGAAATACACTGTGATTTCTCTGGGACTCTCCAATCAGAGCTATAGACAAAACCATTGGCACACTGGCGCAGAAATTCTATGAACAAAAGCAGAAGAAGTCCTTTTGGTAATGTTTGCCAATGTTCATCATGTAGATCATCCTGCCACCACCAATTTCAAACCATCCACATGTCATTCAAAGTGCAGTTGGGCAAGAGTTGACACAGTGGCTTGCGGGAGACAGCACGGTTCCACTTCCAGCATATGGTTGGGAAAACCATAGATTTCTGGAGCAAGGCCATGCTATATTCAGCAGAGAACTGGTCACTGGATAAAAAGCAGTCCCACAGTTTGTTCTGGCCCTTGTCAGGAACTGAACACCTAATTATGAAGCATCAAGTGTCTGTAGGGCAGGAACGATTCATGAGAAGCTCAACAAGACACAAGATATTTCAGACACCACAGAAATATATAGTAAGTTGAAGAGGTGCACTCAGAATTGATGCTGGGATAATCCAGAAGGCACAAGTAAATTGCATGATCAAGTTTCCCATGCCCCCACGTTACCTAAAAGTTTTTCACTAATGCCTCTACCTTGGCTCACCTCTAAGACCTTGTTGATGGAGGAGGACAATTTCAGATCTAACTTGCATCTTGGCAAAACCCAAACCTGCTCTGGGAATAAGCCAGTTTACGAACTCTGTGAAAGACAGTGGTGAAGTGAAATGCTCCAAGTAGACACCCTTGAGATGCACATCTGCTCATTAATTTGGTATGGAATAACTTGTGATCTAAAGTAAGGACATAGGTTAATATCTGGGTACTGGTAAATGGTTTAGCTGATTAAGCAGGTGTCTGGAAGGCACAAAGTTAGAAGATTAGATTTAAAAAAGTTAGAGGTAAATGAATGTGGACCTGTGGATGGATCTCTTGGTTTGGGCAAAGAATGTGGAGTCCAGCTACAACATGTCAATGGCAAGGAACTGTAGTGTAGGGCAGCAAATCCCTGACCTTGATCAGTTCAGTACTTGCACAAATTGCTCAAAAATGGAATGATAGGAAGAGCAAGGATGGAGGCTATTTTCCTAACAGTAGTCTCCTCACCAAGACTGATATTCTTAGAGTCATACAAATTATTCCTAGCTGCAATGCGTTGTTATCCCTGGGGGAGACCAACTGGCTACTAGAATTGATTCATAGTTGAACACTTGCATTCTATGTCATAGATACAAAAGTCCAACTCTCTTTTTTTTCTGTAATTCTTTGATCAGCACTGTTATCTAGGGCACAGAGAACATTGTGTTTATTGATATTGTATTTTTAATTTCATCATGTCAGATCACGTCAGATGTCAAAGGAGATATAACATTGGCTATAGAGCCACATCATCTGTGTGGGTTTTTCATCACTGTGACAAAAAACTGGAGAAAAGCAACTTCAAGGAGGAAAGATCTATTTTGACTCATAGTTTTAGACCACAGATGACTGGCTCTGTTTCTTTGGGCCTGAGGTGAGATGGGATATCATGGCAGAAGGGTATGGTGGAAGAAAACCACTAACCTTATGGTAGCCAGGAAGCAGAAGGAGGGGCAGGGATAAAACATACCTTTCCAGGACATTTCCCCAGTAACCTATTTACTTCTTACAACTAACTTATTTCTTGCAGTTTCACCAACTCCCCAAATGCTATCAAATTATGAATCCATCAATAGATGAATCCACTGATGAAGTTGGAGCCCCCCTGGTCTAATCCCTTCCCCAAAGCCCCACCTCTGAACATTGCTGCACTTGAACGAACAAAGACTTCAACATGTGAGTCTTTGGAGGACATTCCAGATTCAAACAATAATGACATCCATTTCCCTTCTGTATACCATGCCACCCAGAAGCTGTCAGTCAGATGTGAAAGTCCCCATAATGATTGTCCTGAGCCCTAAGCACATTTTTTCCAATTTGAATTAAAAAAAAGGACACTCACACTTACATAGGTGTGTACTTGTGTTCTAAAATATAATTTATTATTTTGTTGGTATAAACATGAATATAGTGCAGATGTTACTCATCATTACATATTCATTATTATTATATGTTTTTATTCTGATTTTAAAATATATTAAAATTAAAACATTGTCATACTCCCTGTCTATTGTGGCCCTAGGCACTATTGTGCATATGGATGAGTTGTACCTGCTGATGAGAATTTCAGAATGACCCCCCAAAGGGACAAGTTCAGGCCACATATCAATAAAAGGGATGTTTTACCTTTAAGATAGAGTTTTTACTTTTAAAAAGTGCCCTGTGTTGCTGTGTCCCTGAAATCTGCAACACATGGAACTGGGAATCAAAAATGCAAGGAGTGAACTCTCTCCACTTTAATCCCAATGATCCACAGTCCAGGTGACTTGTGTCCTTGGGCTGAGAAGGAAGTTCCAGTAGAGAATTCTAAAATACTGGAGGGTCAGATGGTTTTTAAGATAATGAGAGAAATATGTGGACAAGACACATAGTAGGTCTGCTTAGTGATGGTGAGTACAGCTGAAATGAGATAAGCCTTGCACGATGGCTCATGTTTCCTTTTATGAGTCAATTTCCTCAAGGATATTCAGGAGCTTTGGAGTGAAGAAGCAGGACTAAGAGAGTTGATAAGAGGACTCAAGGAGGCAGGGGATCCTGGTGACATGGAATCAGAGTGAGGGTTGAGGTTGACCAAGAGGAAGGGGTAAGTATAGGGATAATGGATAATGGAAATTAAGAAGCCATAAGTGGAGGAGTTCGATATCATACCAACATCCAAATTATGACACAAGAGTGAGTAGTAGACTTTTCCTGTACCTTATCTGAGGTTTTTAAATTCCCTATCTACAATATTCAGAGATAAAGTTTATTTGTAAATATGGAATTTAAGGAAGTGTATGGTTAAGTTATTAAAATGTTAGTTACATGAGGGGCTCTTAGATGTTAAGATAAGGTTAGAAAATTTTATTAACATGTAGTGAAGTTTGTCCACATTGATATGGCTTAATTTGTCATTTAAGAAGTCCTATATTGATCAAAACACAATTGCTGATTCCTCTCAGGAAACTCCTCACTAAGTCAAGTTCTGTTGTCTTAGGAGCCATGAGATCTCTGTGTTAGACCTCACTACACCAATTCAGTTGTAGATATTAGAAAATCAAGAATCAAGTTTGCTTGATTGATAAAATACTGTGATTTTGGTCCCACTTGACATTCTGAAAAAGTTTCTTTGCTTCCTGAGGTCAAACACATGCCCCATTTAATTGGAAATGCTCTGAAGACAGGGGTCATTACTTCATGCATCTGTATGACACCTGTCATGCTGGGCACTGGGCTGACCCATGGTGTGTGCTCATAAACGTCTACTGAGTTGAACAGCAGAGTTGAAGATCCTGGGCCCATGAAAGGTCACAGGTGTGGACTCAAGTGCAGATACTGTGTGTGAGCCTAATGGCAAAATGTAGCCACCCAACTCTTGTGCCACAGTGTAAGGATTCTTTGGCAAATGACACTCTCCCTGAACTCACAGCTTCTTTGTAAAAAGGAAAGGAAAAAAAAAAAAAAAACAAGTACCCTGATCACCCTTCCACTGACTCCAGAAGAAGTACATCAGACATGTTTTTCAAAGAGCAACTTGGAACACAAAAACTGTCAATAACAAGTTCAGGGATAGCACTTGGTTCTGTGATAGCAAATATTAAGGTGAGATGTACAGACAAGTCAAACCCACGAGTTTATACCCTCTCCCTAATAAGAAGTCAAAACGGCTAATAAGCAGAACAACAATTATGAATCAATTATTGTATGCTATGTGTACGTTCAGAAAGACAATAATTATGCAATCTCCTCCACTTAAGGAAATGGTAAAAGCATCCTGAGTAGCTGTATTTGTAACGGATGTGTTGCACATGGTAATCATAATTGATTTAATCAATATCCTCTATCAATGAACTTTTCGGTTGTTTGCAACTTTTAAAATATAACAACCTTAATATATAAATAGTTTTCAATGGCTAAAAGTAAAGATAAAAAACATTAATACTGAATAAATACTGTCATGACAATTTCCACCTCCATATTTGAGCATCTGTTCTATTATCTTCAGGCAGTTTTCTAGAGATTTGAGTGTGTGTTAAGGAATATTCACAGTTTCCACTATTAAGTGCTATCTAGAAATATCTACAAGGATAAGTCTGTATCCTCATTCTCCCACCAACACTTTGAACAAAACAGGTTTTTTGCTTTTAGGATCTGATTGACTATTCATAATCTTTCATGATTGTTACTTGCTTTACTCACTGGCAGGGTGACTACCCTTTTACAAGGTTCTTATTCAGGTCTTAGTTCCCAAAGGTCCTTACCAAAATCTTCATCTAAAGAGCAGTCCCTCTGGTTTCATCCTCCCCCTCCCTCTTTTTTGGTGACAGTAATCATATCTACTTCCTTCAAGCCTTGTTAAGGACTGCAGACTGTTTGCATAGGATCCAACCACACCTATGCTGCCTTTGATAATTATGGTCTCACTTTGTTGAGAGCTAGTACTATTCTATGTGCTTTTGGGGTTATCCACGTAACAACTCTGGGGATGGATGAGTCCTATCACTCTCTCCACGCCACAGAAGAGGAAACAGAGCCTCTGTGTGATGAAGTGACTTGCCAGATCACAGGTTTATAGGACAGTGCAGATGCCATGTTAACCTGTTGCTCAGATAAGGTAAATTGCTAGTGAGGACACACAGCTAGCTAGGTAAAGAACTGCCATTCAAACCCCAGTCTGGGTTGCTCAGCCATTCACTCCACTCAATAAATTAATCATCATACTTTCCCTGCAAATACCTCTTTTCTAGATGTCTTCACTAGATTTTAGAATCCAGTTCTGAAGGATGCTTTAAAAATTCCCTTTTCACTTTAAACCCCAAGGGTATCTTCAGTTAAGAACTAATATTAGACCAGCAATAAAAGGGTTTGGATATTTTACGTAGCTTGTTATTTTCAGAGGTAAAGAATGGGAAAGGAGGGTCAGTGTACTCTACAAAGCTCTCCTTGCTGTAAATGACTTACATGCTACGTTCAAAGTTATAAGGGAATTCTCAAAGAGAAATAATCAATAGATCATCCATATGGTTTTCTCTAATTTTTGGTTTTCAAGTTCACTGACTGCTTCAATTCATTCAAAAATAAGCCTGGGAAAGAGTTTTGTTTTTATTGTTATATATATTTTTTTAATTCCTATTAATCACAGTGTTAACCCCAGGGGTTAAAATAGATTATTTTGAAATGATCTTTTTTTGCCTAACAGGGGGGAATCTACAGGAGCCCATAAGGCTTGGGTTTCCAAATGTTATCTCAACATCAAATGTCCATAAATCCTTTCCTCTGCTCCTTCCACTTTTTTCCTGTTTCCTCTTAAAAAGGTTGCCTATAACTTGCTTCAGTTGCCATTCTGAAATTGTTTATATAAAGAAAATTCCATGTCATTGGTTTTCCCAGGTTGGTTTATGAGTGATTTCCTTGTCACCTGCCAGCCCCAATGGCATCCATAAGAGCTGTTTACATTTACGTTGGACGGTATTTCCTCCATGTACCTTCTCATGTTACCTCAGGAGCACATGCAAATTCAGGTGGATAAAGAAACCTTTCTAGATTATCATGGATCATTCGCTTTTCAAAGCTTTATTTGCCTTACATGACTGAAAGCTGACTACTCAATACTTGTTGAGGGATGAGGGACAATGTTACCCTCTGCCTTCCTACAGATTGTCCTTGTCCATTCATCAGAGTCACAAAGAACAGTACCCCCTGAAGTCCCTCTTTTTATTCCACTCCCTTTTTGCCTATGGAAATCCCTTTTATCACTATCAAAAATGACTGAATGCTACGTTCCAAGCATTATGTAACTATAGATGGACAGTAGGGGTTTTCCAGGTGAGAGAGAAAAATGATTTATATAATAAATCCCACAAATGGAATTGAACAGACCAGTAAAATCATCTAAAGCAAAAATAGAGGAAATGTCCCCAACACCAGTAGTGGAATTGCCCTAGTTTTAATATAGCAGTACATGCACCATATTCTAAAACATAATCCAGCATAATCTTAAACGTTATCAATAAGTAATTTCCCTGAGTCAGTTCTCCGCATCCAGAAATGTCATTTGGTATGGTTTATACTTTAAATCACCCAACATAGGAGGAACAGTGTTTCTACTAATCCTTCAAAATGACGCTTTTTCCTTCAGAAATTTTAAATTCAAAGGTGGGAGTCATCCAGGGGTTTAAATGAACGAATTTTCCAAACTGTGATGATTACAGAAGTAGAAATTAAAGGATCACTTTACAACCTTTATATCCACCTTGGATCAGTTCGACTGGGAACTGTGAGGCCCAATTCCAACGATAAGCAGATTAAGTGATAAGCATCTGCTGGCCTGTCTTTTTCTGACTTAAGAAAATACTGAGAAAACAAAGTTTCTCTGAACATGCTAATAACTGTGTTCCTGTTATTTTCCTCCCTTTGCTTGTAACTCCCGAGAAAAACGCCTCATTATCCTTAACCCTCCATCCAACTTCACCGGATTTGACACAATTACCAGCTCCCATTTAAACTCCTTTCTGACCTTCCAAAGCGTTAAATATTTGTTTCATCTATAAGTGAAAGTCTAATTATCTGAAGCACTGCTGAACTCCCAAAGCACCTGCTTTTCTTCCTTTGATTGGCAATTTTGTGTGCTGATCTCCTTACCCTGACATCAGATGTCCCTGAGTCCTCTTGAAAGCATATCTTCAACTGGGATTCTATTTCTTCTCCGATTCTGTGCTGCCTGGATTTTTTTTTTCCTTTTGAAAAGATAATGCTATGAACTTCCTAGCATGTTGAGCAATAGTCAAGTGCACAGAAGAGCAATTGAGTTTGAAAAAAATTAACTGAAATAGCAGACAGCACAGCTTCCTTCCTATAAAGAGAATGAGATTGACATTTATATTCTAATGGCTTTAAGTGTAGCTTTGCCACTTCCTAACTATGTGATCTTGAACGCATTATTATTCCCTCTGCACTTTAGCTTTCTCATACCTAAAACAGGGTAATTGCCTAACTATTGTGCGGTGGAGGGTATAGCCCAGGGGTAGAGGCTTACCTCACCTGCGTGAGGCCCTGTGTTCCATCCCCCATACCATGAAAACAAAATAGAATTAAATTTAAAAAACACAAACAAATCAGAATATCTGCCTTAGAGTTTAATGGTGAGACAGAAAGTCCACATCAATAACAACACAGTTTCTTACTCATAATATATTTTTTTTATGTTGCAAGGAAACATTGGGAAATGGTAAATTTCTCTGGCCTGGCATCTTTAACTTTGACTCTACTAAAAATCTTCATGTACCAATTACCTGTCATATGTGAAGAGAACAGGTAGACTTGACCTAGGTGTTTGCCATATTAGAAGCTTACTTGCAATGGAAGATGATAAATCGATGAATCAATTATTGAACTGATTCATTCAAGATTCCTTTTTCGTGTATTACCTACAATTTAAGCCATTAAAAGTCAGCGTAGGAGACACAAAGAATGTGACTGAATATTGTATTGATTCACTAACAAGAAATTTATGACCATACTTTTCATGTGTTATGGGATGTTAATAAAAATTCAGCTGGGTGAAGAACTGGCTGGCATTTAAGGAAATGTTTATATTTGTTAATTTTCAGCAATATTTTGAACCACATTGAATTTCTAGCGGAACCTACAACAACCAAATCCCATCTGGATTCTTTTTGGATTAATTTAATGATAGGTGAAATACTGTCAAATTTAACAGTCAGTGGTTAGTCGAAAGAGGCATGCCGTTATTTTTTTTCATTTAGGGTTGAATAGAAAGGAGAATACACTGTTCTAAGGAATGTAGTGCCATAAAGCACTGTATCCCCCAATAAAGGGGAATCAGTTAGGAACACAGAATAATGAATATTAATAATATCTGGGTAGCTATTGATATAATCACACAACTGCTAATTTATAATCACACAATCACTAATAGTAGGATTGTTCTTGCCTGTCAATGACTACCTAACATAGTCTTATTAAGCCAAAAGAAGAGCATTTTCCATAACAACACCTAGATATGAGCTCACTTAAAAGAAAATTGAAAAGGAAATTAAAATAAAATTTCTTCTAGTTAAATAAGATGTGTTAAAATAACATTATTTGGGATTATAGAGAACTGAAGTTAGCATTGGTTAAAAGAGTGCTAAACAGGGAAATCTTCCTTGTTCTCTTGAATCATCTTGGACTCCCTACCTATTTTTCATGGATATAATCATACGCAGAGTTTAAAAAACAACTGAAGATGTATTTATGAGTTTATAGATAGGCAGTGCTTTCTAATACCTTGAAAATGTGTACATGCCATGACATTTTGCCATTGGCCACTTTCTTTTTGATGTAATGCGACTTTTTCTGTGTCATTATTTATCAAAAAATTGTTCTTCAATTTATCCTTCAATTATGATTTCCATTATTGGTTTCCTATTTTTCAAGACCATTAGAATTGGGTTATATTACCAAAAATATCTTTATTTGTCAAGTGATAACATAAAAACAATATAATGATTGGCATCTTTAAGATATAAAGAATGGTCATTTGTCTTTGTTGCATAGAGAACTTGCAATGACCCCAATGTCCATTTCCAAATAATACCAACACATTGTGCTAATTGAGGAGACCTCTGAGTGACGATTATGAGGTCATAGCCTTGTTGCTTCCTGTTTGCAAACATACAGAATGCAATCTAATGAGACTCAAGAGGAAATGTCACCCAGGGAATATATTTGTAATCCATGAAGGTGCTCAGACAACTCAAGGCCATGCTGAAAGAGGTCAGTCTGGTTGTGTTACGTGATATGCCTATTTTTATTTCCCTCCCAAGCTTTAGGAAATAAATGAGGCTCCAACAAAGAATATGGACAGCAGGGTGATTTCAGTTACATGCCACAGGTATAAAGGAGATGAAATTTTCTGCGTAGAACACCTGCTCCATTGTGCATAACAAACAAAACTACCAAGTGCTATTAAAATGCATTCACTTTTAATTGCAATTGAGTGAACATGATCTGCTATGGTATTTGCCTTTGTATAAAATTTTCTCCTTGTAATGATACTTAATCATTTTGGCATATAACATTTCAAGAGACATTAAATTACCATGGTGGAAGATTGACAATGGTTACTGAGTCACCCGATCAAGGACTGGAAAATATTCTTCAAGCTACCTTTTCACTCTGCTAATTAGAGAGAATTATAATCATCTCATATTATAAGGCATAGAACCTACTAAAAATGTGTGAGTTGAACATCTCCTATAATTATACGGACTTCAAAGGCCAATACCTTCTTGGTAATAAGTGGTTTTGTGCCCCCAGGATACATGATTCAATGTGTAGGAAAGGAGTGAATAATTTCCAATCCATAGGATACTATTAATTCTTGGATGAAAAAGTGGAATGCTGCTTCAAATGGACATCACAATTCCATTGCACACGAGATTGGAAAGGTGCTAAGAACTTTTGTCTGTCCATCACATATATATCATTTTATCTCATAAGACAAATGATAGCATATCAGTACAGCAAACCACCTGTGTGTAGAGTCTACTTAAAATTCAACCTTTAAGTTTAATATTTGTTTGCTTTTCCAGACAACTAGAAGGTATTGAATTTTATAAGTGACTGATCTATTTTGTTCTCTTCAGCATAGTAATAGAAGAATTACATTTAAATCTTTAGTTGGATTTTGCAAATTAAGAAATTAAAAAATTTCAGAAAGTCTCGGTTAAAATTTGCTTTTTTTTTTTTTTTTTTTTTTTTACTTTTACATTTTTTTTACTTTTGCGTTATATGGAAGAAGAAACGTTTATCCATGGAAGTCAGGACAAAGTTGTCAGGAGTGTATTCAACCCCCTTAACAAAGACTTCTTACCTTTTCAAGTTTGCATTAACATTTTTCCCATTATGTCAACAGTGAATGTAGCTTTAAAATTATTATTTTATAAAGCAGGTATAGCAAATAACACTTCTAGCAATTATTGTATCTATCAACTATTGTAGAGGTAGAAATGACCTCTTATTTTTGAAAATGACAGTAATATGCAAACACAACTTTAAATGTAAATAAACATGCATTCCAAGCATAATTTATCATCTGCAGCTTGTTTTACATTAATTAATAGAAGCACGTTTTCATTGTTAGGGTAATATAAATTATCCATATCCATGAGAATGGAGGTCAGAAGTATGTCTTCTGGCCCAAATCATATTGCTTTCGCACACATCTTGGCTCCAACCTTGCTCACAATTTAACTCTGAATATATTACTTGTTCTCTCTGGAAATCACCTTCCTAATCCATAAAATGAAGATAGTAATAATAGTGTCTACTCCATAATGTGTATGTGAGGATTTTATCAATTAATATTGTCAACCTTAGAACAGGGCCCAGGTGTATTAGTAGGTGTGTTTGTTATTGTGAATAACTATTAGTAATAAACATTAACTGAGAAAAAAATTGAAGAGGGAAAGAAGGAGAAAGAATGGGAAAGTGGAAGAGAAGGCAGAAGAAGACTTTCTCTGAGACATAACATTCATAAAAGCCTAGAGGAAGACCCATGTGTACTAGGGCCAGGACGGATGCATCGCCTTTGGAGTCTTTTTTTGTTTTGTATTTGTTTTTGTTTTTGGTACCTGGCATTGAACTCAGGGGCACTTGACCACTAAGTCACATCCCCAGCCCTTTTTAATATTTCATTTAGAGACAGGGTCTCACTGAGTTGCTTAGCACCTCGCTTTTGCTGAGGCTGGCTTTGAACTCGCAATCCTTCGGCCTCAGCCTCCGGAGCTGCTGGGATTACAGGTGTGCACCACCATGCCCTACTGTAGTCAGTCTTAGTTTTCCATTTTATTTGGCTTTTAAGGAATAAGACCAGGTGTGTCAAACTTCTGAGGACAACAAATTAAAAGGGTCTGTTGGATTCTGTTTTTAATGGAATGTGTATATTAAATCAGACCAGTGGTGCATGGCACATACTAATGGTGCTCTCATACATAAATAGATTATAGCTATGATTAACCATCAGAAAGTAGATCTAATTTAAGGTGTGTGTGTGTGTGTGTGTGTGTGTGTGCAGGCACACTGATCCATCTACACTCACTTTTGAATCTTCTCTTAGGAAACAAAGACTGCATCTGAGAGACGTCCAGCAGGGGCAAAGGGTGAGTCTTCTGCCAAGAACAGAACCAAGTCTTTGGCATGGACTTGAACTGAACTTGCCACCTTACATGCATTGGTACATTCCCGGAGCCTACTGAACTAGATGGCCACAGGCAACGAAGTAGTCATTTGAGTTGCTTCATTGATCTCAGGACTTCTGCCATGAGAGTGCATCAGTAAAAACAACTTAATAATAGCTAATCCCAAATTATGAAGCAAACCCTAATAACGCATCTTATGTACTAATTGTCTTTCCACCGGATCTAGATCACATGGCACCGATGTGGTAAGTTAAAACGTCAGTAAATTGACATAAAGCATTGCTTAATATGCAGTGCCTTCTGTTTCTATAGCCCTTCATAAAAGGCAACAGAGAGGCAGCTATCTGGACATATTGGATGGAGAATTCCATATTGATATGCTATGAGCTTTCATGTTGCAGAGAATATTTCCCACCTAGTGGGAGGGATTTAAATTCTAAAGCTTCCAGATTAAAACCTGCCTGGGGGTTCCTTTAGTCTTAGTATTTACAAATGAATAGTTGCCCAGGAAAGTGGTATATTCTTTATGCTTCCTTACCAACAGTGCCAACCAGAAACTAGTTATAGAATCCAATAAAGAAAAATGAAATAATAGCAATTGTCTTTGCTGCTTTGACTTGTTTAATGGATTTTCTGCCTTTCTACCCCATTTCACCACCTCCGTTGTATATTTCGAATCCTCAACTTCCTATGTAGATAAGTAAGTGTGAACCAATTTTGTGGCTGATAATTTATATAACCCTCCCTTGCATAAATAAAACATGAATTTTTTACATCTGTATGTTCATATTATTATCCTTTCCTCAAGTACAGGGAGCAAACTTGTAAGCTATGTGGCTAAATCTTTCTTAAACATTGGAGGACATTCAGATACTGGGATACCCATCTAACTGGCAGAATACTCATAATAAACCTATCATTTAATTTGCGTCTTGGGAAAACAAAATGGAAGCAAAAAGCCCTCTGCTTTAAGATCTGTGTAAGTTATTTTTATTTTTCCATTTCTCTGCCAACACACCTTCATCAAGACCTCAATATTTTGGAAACAGTTCAAAACCCATTTATCCAAGAACAGGTTTATGGATGCCCATAAAGTATGCCTTTAATTTAGGCTTATTTAAATTTCTGGAGACATGAATAGCCTTGCAGAGAAAAGAGGCAAATGTAACATGCATTGTGCTTGCAGAAATCAATTGAATGGAGGAACTTTAGATTATGTAGAGGGAAATGAGAGGGGGAGGGATTGAGGGTATGAAAAATGGTGGAATGAGACAGACATCATTAAACTCTGTACATGTGAGATTAAGAAGGATATGAATGTACATCATGCACAACCATAGAAATGAAAATTTGTACCCCATATGTGTGCAATGAATCAAAATGAAGTCTATAAAAATAAAAAAAAAATTAGAAAAGCCTCCTTCATGAAGTATATTCAAACTTCCATAGCTAAAAGAATTTGAAAGACAGAATCAATGTCATTTGCTCAAGAAGAGATGTCAGATGACTCTTTTATTCAAACATACAAATAATATCAAATTAAAAATAAAATCTGTTGCCTGTATAAGCTCCTAGCGAGGTATCAGAACCCTCATGCTCTAAACATTCTGCAGAATTCACACAATTTACATGCAGATGTGATTTACGTTTTAGTAATATTTGTCCACAAATTTTTTTTTCTCCAAATATTTCTTAGTGAGCAGAAGAAATTATAAATGTTGATTTTTATAAAATTGACTTGGTGGTCAAGAAGAAGAGTTTGGAATGGATAAAATGGATGAGAATAAATCTTTTTTTTTTAATTTACTTATTGATTCATTGAACACAAATGGAGTACAGCTATTGTTTCACTGGTTGTACACAAAGTAGAGTCACACCATCTGTGCGTTCATGGATGTACACAGGGCAATGGTATCTGTCACAATTTCTGTTATTATTTTTACCCCCTCACCCTGACCCCACCCCTCCCTTCCCTCCATGCTATCTATCCTTCCTCCCTTCTTGCCACCCTCCCCCGCCCTCCCCCCAGAATAAATCTTAATATCAATGATTCCTGGACTAGTGCCCTTAGGGAAAACCATTTGACATGTGGACAAAACATAAATGAACTCCACTCTGAAGACTGTGGATGTAGCTGGTAGACTTTGTAACTGTTGTGAAGTATGTTGGTTGCTTACTGCTCCAAATTACCTCTGTATCATTGTTTTTGATCTCTATAAAGAATAAATAATAATTATTTTTCTAATTCTGTCACTCTGGGGTAGTGAGTTTAACTACAACTCATGGGTCATTTTGGGTGGTTATTTTCTTGGATATTGGGCTACATTTTGCATAATTGGAAAACAAGCTGCTTCTCAAGGCATTAAATCAACTTATGCTCTGTTTTACTTGGAGTCTGAGTCATCCTCCGTCAGGGTTTTGCTATAAGAAATGGCTAATGGCAAATAAAAAAAAAAAAAAAAAAGCATTTCTTCCAAAGCAAAGCAATGGTATACCCATGTTCATGGCAGATACTATGGGACTCCAGGTTTAATCATTATTAATTTCAGAGCAAAATACTATGCTGTGATTGCTAACCTCTGATCCAAAAATTTAAAGTAGTAAGTCTAATTTTGGGTCTTAACCTTTGGGTCCTGGATAAACAAGAGCTCTGTTTTGCAAAGTTACCCGAAGTCCCAAGAATAAATAATGTTTCCTCAAGAAACCACTGCCTAGGGGTCTACTGGGCAATGATGTCACCCCTGGGCACATTCAACATGAGCAGATAGATGGGCATGCAATCCAATAAGCTCAAAATAAAACCAGCCAGACAGATTTCCAGGCCTGTGAGGGAGCATTTAAGCTTTGATTCTGGAGGATAGTTTTCTGGAAAATTATTTTAAATGTAGCTTGAACCAAGAGAGCAATATTCCTTTTTAAATAAAGTAGACATAAAACAATGCAGTAAAACCTTTCTCTATATGGCCAGCAACTAGAGAACCTTACATAATACTGATCACTAAATCCCACCTCAAGATCCTGATATATTTAGCTGAGAGTACAATATGGGCGTCAGTGGTGGTAAAATCTCCCCCAGTGAATCTTAACATGTAGAAAAGAATGAGAACTATATAACTGAAGTGAAATCTGACATGATATAGAAGATAGAAGATAGTTGGAGGAACTTAAGGATTTATGAAAAATGGTTCTAATAATGAAAGCAAAGCAAACTGTAACTAATGCACATGGTCTCCAATAGCAAGTGGACTAATCAACTGATTATATTCATAGCAATGCTATGCTGTTCAGTGGTGAAAAACTGAATGACTCCAGCTATAAAAGTCTACATCGATAATCTTGCAAATGTACTGTGGATTGGAAAAGAAACAGAAAAACAAAATTGCAGGAAACACCATTTAAAATGTTGTCATTTGTATCAAGTTAAAAATTGCAAAATACATATCTCAGGAACACATACATTTATGTGCAGACTATAAAGAAAAGTAATGGATGGATGAATACAACATCTAAGGTAGGCTGGACCTTTTAGAGAAGCATATTTGGGATCTCCAAGACTCTTGGTAATATTTTATTTTTATAAGATAGGTAGAAAGTATAATCTTGAAAAGAGAATTCATCTATGAAACTTGTTATAATTCCTTTGCCATCACTTTCCTTTGGTTTGCCTTAAGAATCTGTGACTCACAGAAAGCATGAGTTAACCTAACAGGAGGAAGATTAGCATGTGTGACTATAAACAAGGAACGACAATCAAAACATCTTGTAAGGTGAGAGGTATGAATTAGAAAGCAGCTCTCATGTGTTCTTGAGTGGTACTGTCCTCGTAAATTAATGGTGTAGCAGAAGAGAAAGATGGAAATAAAGGGAAAGAGAAAGAAACAGGAGGAGGAAAGGAGAGAAGAAGGAGGAGAGGAAGACTGATATTTTAGGTTTTTTTTTTTTCTTTTTTTTTAAGGATGATAAAAAGTTCTATATCTTTATTGTGGTGGTGCTTACAAGACTGTATATGTTTACCAAAACTTGAACCATACACTCAAGCAGGTAAATTGGACTATGTAACTATAACATAATTTTAACAATGAGGGAAACAGTTGAAAGGTAAAGTACCAATTAATGCAATTGTTCTGTATACATGTGAATATTTTATATCTTGTATTTTACATAAATGTTTTATAATACCTTTTTATTCACTGATATGTGATATTTGCATTATAAAGACAATATTAACAAGTTAACAGTGCAACTTGACATTTTTAGGAAAAAAGACTTAATACTCAGACCTCCACCACAATCAGAGAAATAAAATCTGTAGTCTTTCAAAAAAACTGGACAATTAAGAACTCCAATGGAAGATACACTATGAAAATAGGAATTGGATTCTTAATAAGGAATTAAATTATTTAAACTATTCACTTTTTTGAAATCAACAGATGCAATAAATGTTTGGCATATTATAAAATATTCTAAAAATACTAAATAGAATATCTAGCAAAAAGCCCACGTGGGAAGGTCAATCTGTTTGGTTTGGACCCTACTTCAGCCACTTTCTAGCTATGTGACCTTGGACAAGTTACCTAATCACTCTGACCTCTATTTTTCCACTGGAAAAAGGAACATTTTGTAAAGACTCAATGAGAACATACCTCTAAAGTGCTTAGCACATATAGTGCTAAACACAAGCCACTTCTTACCAATAGTTTTCTTTATTCTGGTTTAAAATGAAAATGGATATTTCAGCTCTGAAGTGGCTGAAAGGGACTGCCGGGCACATGTTGAGCCTTAGGTTCCCTTGTGGATAAATGGCAATAATAATCGTAGAAAATGCAAAGCACTCAGAGTGACAGACACAGGTGAATATTCAATAAATGTCAGCTATTATTTCTGCTTTTGCCACTCAGGTGTTTGGCTTCTCATCTGTCCACTCCTGTATCCTTGATTTGTCCCCTCCCAAACCTGCTCAGACACAACTGAAAGACAGCCCCTACGTTTGGCTGTGACCCCTTCGTTGAATATACCATATGAGCAACAGAGAAGGGTTTCCCATGGCAAACCTGAAAGCAACAGCCTAAATCTCTTAGCTACCTTTGGAGCCCATGAGGCCTCCTTAAAAACTATGGTGGGCATTACCCCAATTCTCTAACTTCTGTCTTTTGTAACATACAGAACAGGTTAGGCAGGATAACTCACTCCCTTGGAATGACTCTCCCAAAAGTGCAGAGGAAACTAGTGTGGCACTTGGACTGGGAAAATCGGCATCATCTAGGAACTTCTGAGAAATGAGAACTCTTAGGTCCATGCAGCCATGTCGAATCACCATGTGAAGTTTTAACGAAGCTCCAGGTGTTCCCCATGCACTGTAAACTTTGAGAAGCAGAGTCCTTCACCATCAAAGAGGGTGACCATATAGGGAAATAAAGTACCATTATTCTGCTTTGAATATTTCTCAGCTACATTTGTTTTTTACTTTAATATGCAATAGAGGTCTTAGACACAACCCTAGAAAACTAGTCAACATATTTTTCAAACATAACAATAATCTGATTCCCAAGAGGAATTCTGAAAAACAAAGATCTCTTTTAATTTCATCATCAACAGATAAGCCTGTTATAAACCTGAAGCATTGGATAAAGGGAGAATTTTGAATCACTCATTTTTCTTCTGTGCTGCTCTTCCTCCAGTTGACCCCATGTTATGATCCTAGCCAAGCAGGAAAGATAATCTTTAGATTTAGCAGCAGGTCAGAGGAGTAAACTCACTTTGCTCCCACTGATTAAATCTGTTTGGCAGCTTACCCAGATCATCCCAATTGAGGTGACTTCAAGGTTGACCTGTTTAAGGTACAAATTTGATATTGAGAGGGAATGAAAGTGAAATGGGTATTACTAATCTCCCTAGGGTAGAAAATCATGTTTAAAGTGATGGTAAATCAACTTTTCTTTCCAGAAAGAAATATAGATTTGGGAGCTTCCTTCCAGACAAGTGAATACATATTACCACCTAACATCTTCATGGAATTTTACCTCTGATTAATCTTACCCTTTTGCTGCCTGTCAGTGCCAATTTTATCTCTCCTCATGTTGTTAGAAATAATAAAGGCAATCTATGCCTAACCAAAAATCCAGTATGGAATGTATCATTGTGCTATCTCAGATACTAAATTGAAAAAAAAATAAGTTGATTGAAGATGATCATAAGAATAGTTCACTGTTATTAAAAAGATGTGTACTTCTCCAAATTTATCTAGACAAATGAGGGTTTGGGGACTTTTTGTCTGTTTTTGTTTGCTTGTTTTTTTTGTTTTTGTTTTGTTTTGTTTATCATCCATTGGTTCTGAAAATTATAGGACAGAAAGGGTTTCCAATAATTCCATAATCTTTATATTTTTGTCTAGTTCCCTTTGTGATGTTATGTCCATGGAACTTAAATTTGGTTCTATGTATTGGAGTTTGAAACCAGGGTATTCTTCTGCAACATCATTTCTCAAAGAAATCATGCAATATCCAGCTTTATGGTTTTCACAATAAGGACAATTTGACCCCAAGACTTCAAAATAGTATCTTAACTTTTGCAAAATTCCTTATCTTCATCCACTTAGTTATACAGACTAAGTGCTCAAGTTTTCCATTTTTAAGCTTTAATACATAAATACATTTTTCCCAAAAAACTCCATAAGTTTATTGAACATCCACTGAGTACCTGGTGTTCCACATCCATCCCAAAGGGAAATGTGCCTTTCCCACCCAGTTCATTCACCTTGGTTGATGCTTCTCATGGAAACTGATAGAAGGTGCACATGGCCTGAATGGTCTCCCCTTGCAGGACAGCAGTTTTAACCTCTGAATGTTCTTTTTCTCCAAACTGACCTCCAAAGTGAAAGGCTGGTAGGAGACAGACAAGGAAGGGAATCGGGGAGGGCAGCTTGTAAAGTCCTCAGTATTCCAAGACTTAACATCTCCTAAATAAAGGGGGCTTTCAGCTCCAGTCTTATTTGAGAAGAAGAAAACAAAACAAAACATTCTTTTGCAGATGAGACAGATGCCAGATGGAAACTGTGCTGCTAACTTTCTCCAAACAGACCTGCAGCTGTTACTTCTTCTATGACTTTTTCCAGTGAAATTTTTAGGCTTCACCTGTTGACAGACATGACAGAATTCTGCTTCCCTCCCCCATCCCAGCCCTATTCCCTCCTCAACTTCCCTTTGAAAGGACAGCAGTGAACTTCTAGGAAGCCCCCTTCAGAGTGGCATCCCTGAACACAGCCTCCTGCATGTGTTGCAGGTGAAGAGCAGAACCTGCCTTTGAGACTGCAAGATGGGGTTTCCTTACAGCTCTTGGTCCACTGGGACCACTCTTTGGAAAGGTGAAGCAAGCAGCAGAAAAATTGACTGGGATCCTCCTGGCTGTTGCCTTTAAAAACGAATATTCAGAACCTGGCTGAGGTTTGCCCAGGAGCTGGGTACAAGTTACCACTTCAGAATAACAGAAATAGATACCAAATCTCAGGTTAGAACACAACTGTGCTACACAGATCCCCTAAAAAGCACAGATTTTCTTCAACTGAAATTGCCTTGAAGGAAGAAAGAATGGGGCAGGAAGATTTGCAGCAAGAGAAAAAAATTTCTCCTTTCTTGCTTAGACAAAATTGCTTCTGCCACTGGCTTATATCACTGGGCATGGTTGCTTTTCTCTAAGATAATTAGTTCTATTGACACAGAATTTGACATTCAAAAATGATCTCTTGATAGATCTCCAGGCATCTGCTATCATAGAAAACATAAGTCGCCGTTGGAAGATGGAGAATTGATAGATAACACATTGAAAATGAGCAATACAATAAAGTTAATTAAAACTCAATCAAATATTGGGGACAAGTTACATAACATTCTGCAAACTCTGCATGTAGCCCACAATCATCTAATGTTATTCATTATAAATTCCACTTAGGTTTCTCGAGTTAACTCACTCCTTTGAATTTAAATGGCATTTAAAAATTTTTTCATGACTTAAATTAGCCAGCACTGCCCCCAACCCCTCTACCCTGGGTGGATGATCTCACCTCCTACTCCACAGACAGAGAAGAAACCAGAGCATGGAACATCTCTCATTTTCCTCCATCTGCCATGTAAGCCCACAGGCATGGGGAACTCCCCTGTGCCATCCCCAGACCCTTCTTTTCTTTTCTTCTAGCAAAGAGAAATGTTGACTTCCTTTCTACCTGTTTTCCTGTTCACCTCCCAATTTCTAGTGACCTTAAGTGATGAGTTCTCCCTTCCCTGAGTTGTAATCTCGACCTCTGTGTCAGTGGGCTCATCCTACCAGCTTCGTACATGATCATTTTTCTATTAAACAATAACAAATCTTCATCTTAATATCACCTTCCACTTAATTACCCACCTTGTTTCTTTTTGACATTTGATATTGGGCATCTTAATCTGTATTTATCTCTCATACACATATATATATATGTATAATATATACATATATAATATATAATATCATACAGATATATGATCTGTATGTATGCATATTGCAAGAACACATATAATATATAATATCATACAGATATATGATCTGTATATATATATACATATATATATATATATTGCAAGAAACAATTATGTTAAAGGCCTTGAATGCTTTTTACCTTTTACTAAGAGTTCCCCAAAGGAGAATGGATAGGTTTAAGAGAAAGAATGTAGTAAGCTAGGCATGCACAGCACAAAATGGAATAAAAGAACTTAACTGTCCCCCACCCCCTGAGAAAAGACATAGGAGGAAGAAATGCTTTCAAGTCTCAGAATATTCGAGAAATGAAGTCAGCCAGTATGTTATAATGCACATGCCAGAAATATTGGACGTCAACAGGCTGCAGGGATGGAAACTGCAGAAGCTTCCCCAGCTGCCTGCTCTCAGGAATCCACAGGGTTATTTTCCCTAGCTGAGCTGGCTGTGGGGATGAGGGCAAGACTCTGCTTCATGGGATGTTTTACTGGGCTCTAGCTGACAGGGAAAAATGTGGAGCACCAGATACTGTGGCTGAGATCCAAAACTGCCTGCTCGTGGGAGGAAGCGAGGGCCATATCCCTAGGGAGACAGCAGTCAGTGTAGCACCAGGGCACCAGAAGGATGGCTTGATGGAGAGAGGAGAAAGGAAGCCTCAGTTACAACCTATCAACGACAGTAGTCAAAACCGCCCCCCAGCTTTGTAGGCTTGCATGAGCATCAGAACCAACCTGACTTCAATGTTCTTATTCATAAATAGGGTTGATAATGATATCACCTTACTTCTGGGGTCACTAGTGGACACACACAGGGCAACTGGTGTCTGCCATCTATTAAAATTCAACAGTAAGATGTTATATAATTGGTCAGCTGGGCAGGGAAACAGTGTAGGTTATATCACCCCTTTCTGACATCCTGTATATAGTGTCACAATCCCACATGCATACTGTATAGAGTGTCCTCATTAGCAGAAGCAGGGAAGGTTTCTCCCAGAGGGGTTTAACTTTAACTCATGGAAACGAAGCAGTTGTCATTGTCTGGCTGCATCTTGATTCATCCAGGGGAAAATGAAAAGAAGCTTTCCATCCTCCCTGAGCCTGGGGTACTTCGAAGTCTCTTCTATTGTATTTGACTTCGGTAGTCTAGATGAAATATTTCCACTTTGCAACATCATTGCATTATCTACCATAGCGGCTGCAGACGAGCTTAAATCCACATTTTACGAGGATGGACTCTCATCTCCTGTTAACTCAGAGAACATCAAGTCAGGGTCTGATAGACTGCAAGACCTGCCCGCTTCCCTGTGAGGCAGCTGGATCAACTCTCCCATGGAAGTACATTATCTCCCCATTGAAGGAAAGCTTGCTGGCTAAGATTTTTAATCTAACTTTATTTGGATATTGTCCTGAGCATAGACTTCATGTAATATTTAGGTCTTTATAATTCTTTATGAGATTTTAATTGAAGGAGTGTTCATACTGAAATTTTGATATCTCTATGTGCATGTGTTACATGGACCATCCCTATTCTGCTGTGAGATTTTGTTCCATGATCTCCCCTGAGCTCTAGACGGGGGATGGGAAACAAATTAATAAGTGATTTCTGTTTATGAGCAACTCCTAAAAATCAAAGAGAAAAATAAAATAAAATCCAAGATAAAATAGGTAAGAGTTTAAAACAAGCTATTGACAAAAGAAGATGTTAAACAGAAAACACACATATGAACAGAAGTTTAACTTCCCTAGTCATAAGGGATTTATAAATTAAAATTCTAAATTAGGTACCACTACAGGCCTACCAGAATGTCCAAAATTTTAAAAAGACTTAATAGCAACTATTGACCAGGAGGTATACAGTAACTGATGAGAATCATACTTTGGGGCAAATAAATTGGTACAATCAGGTTCAAAAACTATTCAGCAGTAGTTTACTAAAGCTAAATAGAAGATCCAGGAAGATCATATGATCTAGGAAGATCCATAAGATCCCATATGATCCAGTAAGTTCACCTCAGGTATATAGCAACACAAACACAAGCCACATGATCACCAAAAGATGTCTATAAGAATTGTCACAGCAGTACAATTTTAATATTCCAAAACTACAAAGAATACAACAAATAATTTTTTTAAGTCATGACCAAGGTCATATCTTCAAAAGGGCCAATGAAACTTGTTTGACTTTAAACCCTTCAAGAAAATTCTGAGTCATTCTATGAAGTTTGATAGAGAGGGAATGTTCCCAGAAATGTTGTCTCCTTCCTTGATGGATAATCACATCACTAATAAAGTTGTCTTGCCAAAATCATCAAGCCAGAATCTTATCAAGCCTATCCACCCAAACCAACCACCAATACTCAGGAAGTACAGAGGTACATGTGAAACTTCACCATGGGAACACAATCAACAGAGCCAGGACTATGAAACACTGTACAGAATGAGGAAATGCTTTCTTCAGGAAATTAATTGTAAATAAAAAGAGGGAGAGAAGGTCAGTCTTCTACAAATTCATTAAGCTAGAGTGTTGTTTGGTATAGTTTTCAGAGTTATGATATTTCAGGGAATCTCAGTGCATCTGTTGCTGTTTTCATCTCAAGATTGCAAAGATGAGCATATCAAAAATCCTTTTCCTGAAAGGTAATGTGGGCAACACCTTGTTATAGGTGATGGATATAGTTCAGGTCACAGAAGGGAAGATCCAGCTACCTGGGAGTGTCATACATAGTGGCCTTGTTATGGTTCAAGGGAAATTGAGTGACACACACCATCCCTGTTTCTTAACACTCAATGACATATACCCATTGTCACCCACCTCTGATGGTCCCTCAGGCAAAGATCATGTAGGTAAAATGTTAGGGCTCTCAGTTCTATTCGACGTAGGAGAACCAGAACTCATCTGTCCACCCAGCAACTGTAGGTAACCATCATTTCTAACTGTGGTGGTCAGTGTCCATGCCTGCAGTTTTTCTCTTCCTTCTTTTGCTTTACTTATGTGCTTACATTTAATTGTATGTGGTTTTAAAAATGCAAAATTTTAATGTCAGAACTTGGTTACCACTCTTTATTCTAGATGTTTATTCTAGACAAGACGTTTTTGGTGTTGTTCTGTTTCTCAGAAGTCTTGCTAAAGTGACATTTAGTTCAGTAAGCTCTTTGACTATTTTCTAAATGTCAATGTTCTTGTTACCACGTTCTTGTCAGTCAATAAGACTTTGAAGTTACCTTAACATATATCTTCACTTACTACCATGTCAGAATTAGTAATGAATGACATGGGAGTATTAAAACTGAACTCGATAGGGATGAATTTACACAGTGGTTTTTTTCTCCTTTTTGGAAAATGTTGCTAATGGACACATAATATTTCTACTCATTTATGGGGTATGGTATGATAATTTGATAACTATACGCAATTTGTAATGATCAAATCAGAATAATTAGCATTTCCATCCCCACAGACATTAACTTACTAAACTTTCCAAATATTCACTGTGAAGAGAATCAGCCAATGAGATGTATTCAGGGAGGCTCAGCACTTTGTGAAGAATGATAGGAAATTGTTAAAGCCTGATAGCTACCTTTGTTTGTTAAGTGTCCAAGAGGCAAATGGAGTCCAAATAGACATATTACAGACACACACACATGGGTGCGCGCGCGCGCACACACACACACACACACACACACACAGAAAGATTCTGCTTTCTAAAAAATATGCCATCAGATGAGGCTTACAGAGCAGGAAGCAGACAATTGATTGTGGTCCAGCACAATCTGAACAATCAGAAATGAAACCCATGCTGTGGAAACACTGAGGAGAGCACCTTCTGGTAAGTGTGGAAGACGCACAGGCACCATGTGGGTGGGGAGGAGCAGGACAGAGCCTTTGGTCTCCAGGGGCTTGTACATTTGGGAGACAGGACAAAGTTGTGAAGCAGTAACTAATAATTCAGGACAGCATAAGACTAAGGGTAAAATAAATTTCAAAACCTTTTCAATGTAATAGGAATACACAGAAAGGAGAGTCCTGGCCTATTACACAGATTTAAGAGAGGAAACAGGACTTCAATTTGGGTTGAGTGAGTGGGTAACAGATGAGGATAAAAAGGCTATTGGCTATGTATAGAATTATGAGGTCTCAGTTCCTGGCCATTGGGACAAATGAATTGTTTTTGTCTATAATTATTTTGATTTCATGCTATTAAAACCCCAAATGGTACTACTGGCTTGACCAACTACCATGAGCTATGTCCTAGGTATCAGTTAATGAATACAATATTTGCAATGACAGAATTCTCTTACAAATTATGCAGACCCCAGAGATGGCATGCCATGTGTACATAATAAGCTTAATGTGTTTAGGAAAATCTTATTGGATTAAAAACCAGACATTTTTAATTTAATAGCTACATAGAGTCACAAATGACTCACCCGATCGCCTCTTCATGGTGCCATGATCATTTAATACCAATATAAAAAAGTAAAATATCAAACAAAGAATTTAATCTAAGTGCTTTACAAATGAGCATTACAACAGGTTTTAAAGATGATACCAGGAGACATCAACTGAGAGATTGTATAAACACTTGGGAGAAAATCAAAGCAGGACAAAGGAAAAGGGATGGCAACCATTCATGCAAGCAATTAAACAGAGCAGTGCCCAGTGGGGCATATGGGCTTAGATACCCTGCAGGTCCCTCTCCATCTGGATTTTAATAAGCTTTGATTTATTGCCAATAAAATACCAACGAGGCCTCTTCCGGCATTCATGGGCATCTGCCCACATGGTTCAAGCAGGCAGCTGATGGGTTACAGTTGCTGTGGAGGGCACTGCAGAGGAAGAGGCCAAGGATACAAACTGGACCGAGGTTTCACAAGCTATGCCCAACTGGAGCTTTTCGTTGACCCTCGTCTCTACTAAAATTTTTTGTTTTGAGCATCCCTTAAAGTAATTTTAAAGAACTATGAGTCCTCTGTCACATTTTGACATACACATGGTGGCATATCTGAATCGTAATCTTCAGTGGTAATGCAGAATACATTCTCAGGGATATCATAAATATTGGTAATTTATTTTAGCACCTAATCTCCACTCTAATTTATCTATAGAATACAAAGCCCAACGTGATTTGATGAGCCTAATATAAATAATACACAAACCAGAATTTCAATAACATAAAATAGGACCTTTGACTCTTTAAAGGTATACTTCCATTCCACTTCCCAAGGAGAATTATAACCTAAGATTTATCAGTTTGTCTTTTATTTTTCTTTCATTTTAGCCATTCTGGAGGGTGTGTTTGGTGAAACTGCATGGTGATTTTAACTTAAATTTCCTGAAAGACTAGGTTTCATTCATTTATTTTTAAATTCACTAAATTATCATTTTAATTATTAAAGTTATTTTGGCATATTTCTTTAAAGTCATGGGCATGATGTGTTAGACGATAATTTTTATATCTAAGCTACTGATATTTTACTCTCACTAAAACCTTTATCATCTAAACTAATCGAGCATTTATGTATGCATGTCTGTGGGTATGTACATGTTGTTAATAGTAAATAATTGTAAGCAGACCCTTAAAACATCCATGTCGTCTGCACAGATCTACTTCTAGAGCACACGGCAAGTTGGATAAATGGTAGGGTGTAGATCTTAGAGGTACATAGGATACCTCACACAGAAAGAATCTGGGAGGATTTGTATTCTGCCTAAGATGTAGAACATGTTACTATATTTTGGAATGCACTGCAAAATTTCTTTTAATTAAGTTTTTTGAGAAAGTATTTCACATTTTTTGTAAAAATGGAGTTAGCCTAAACTAAATAAAAGAGCATACTAATATTTCATAATCACGTAAAGACTAACATGCCTTCCAGTTGCTTGGCCACACTATGTTTAGTTATACCAGTTTATAGATTTTTTAAGTATTGATCCTTTCATGCATTCTCTAAATCTTCAATAGTAGGCTCAACTTTTTAACATTTGGAGAGTCTGGAGCAAGAGTGGAACTGGGCCCATATACCATATGTCAGATATTTAAAAGTTACATATCAAGATATCAAACTGTTAAATAAAATCTGTTTTATCCTCTATTCTTGACAAATATTTCTTCATAATTACAAAATTGAAAGATATGTTCAGTGGTTTAGCCTTCACATGACTGGAAGTTGGCAAAACACCAAAGATGAGTGAATTCACTTATTACTATGCATGCCTGGTGTTCAGTCTTTGAATGAGTAATGAAATAAAGATACATGTAATTCTCAAAAAATTACATATTTTAAAGACAGTTATTTTTATGAATTTTATTCTACTAAAATTAGTTATACATATTTAATCAGTATCTTCACCTAATTAATATACTATTGATAAGATTTCAAACTTTAAAAATAAATGTAAATGTATGTAATGAAAGCATACAAAACCATATTTTCAATTTTACTTAAGATAATTTTCATTATTTTACAACTATTTAATAACTAATGACCATTTTTAATAAATTAATCCAAATACATACTTAAGTGAAATTATTCCTTGCATACTTTTGAAATCCATTATTCTTCAAAAATATTTAAAAATGTTTATTAAAGTTAGAGGGTAAAATTCAAATAATTATCAAATGTCCTAACTTAAATTGGAATTAAACAAAGATGAAGTTTTAATTTCTATTTAGAATTTTTAATTTTTGTTGTATTTGTCACATAAAACTATCAGGAATTTAACATTTACCCTCTATTTGACAATGTAAAAAAAAAGAATCAAAGTTCCTCATTGGTTTTTCTAGACTTAGATATTTAAAAATTCATGATATGGATAACTTTTAGAATCAAACAGTTGTTTAAGAACACCCAGAGGGTCATGCACTGGGAATGAGAATCAAAATAATGGAGTCTCAATACTGATGAAAAAAGGATAATTTGCTAACCATAATTCACTGCTGTACCTCAAAAGGTAGCAGGATGATGTGGGAATCGAGGTTTCTGGTCTCTTTGTGAAGGATCTCTGCTGCCCAAGTCATCCCTCTACTTGGAGCTGTGTCTGACCCTTACCTTGGCTGTGGTCCACACCACATGATCAGCGCATCCTCACTCAGTGAACTTCTGATGCAAAACAGAGTGTCAGGAATGTCAGAAATATGCTCTGGTGGGAACTGGAAGGTACAAAGCATGGGCACAAATGCAGAGGAATATGGAGGGCCCTGTCCCTGCAGGCCAGTTCCCAGGGAGGTTCCCAGGAGCAGGTCCCAGTGCATTCTTCCCATGTTCTGGGGCTCTGCAGAGCCATCTGAAGCTCAAGACCCAAGCATGGTTTCTGCTTGCCCAGGCCTGACGCTGGGTCTGTTGAACCTTGAATGAAAAGACAGTTTTGAGAAGATGTGCATTCAAGTATGCATTCTTATTCCCATCAATGTTATCTCATATTCCTCCTGTCCCTTTAGGGAGGTCTTCACATTGATGAGCATGTAAATGCAGATTTATCTGATAAGTGGGCCTAACTCTGCTGCTAGAAATTCTACAGGTAAGGTCTTGCAGCATTGGAAGGATGACAACCATGCAGTGAGTTTCCATCTTACCCACGTTCCTAATTCAGTTTAACTAATAATGCCCTAAGAGATAGAGAGTTGCCTGCACCAGGGATTGTGCAGAGCCCAAAGTTCCTCTCCTGTTGGTGTAAAGTTAGGAACTATCCTTTTTTGAGAAGCAAAACAGATATATTAGGCACTCTGGAAAGATTATGCCACTGTAAAACTTCTTGTTGGTATTAAAATTGCATTCTTCAGATTTAATACTGAAAATTCATGTTTAGAGTTACAACTAAAATTTGTGTCTTACAGTGTTCAAATTAGTTTACTCTAGGCCAAGTCAATTTTCTGTTTCTTCCTTCTTCTCTTTTTCTCTTTACTTTTTTTCTTTCTTCCTTTTTTTTTTTTTTTTGGAAAAGAGTTACAAAATTCGTTTTCATGTATCTTTCAGAGAAAAATTTTCTAAATAATTTAAAAATCAATGGGCTTAGGTGTGTATGGTTTAGACTTATCAAGTTATAGGTTGTAACTGCAGATATTCTGGTTTCAGTAAGCCTCTAGATCTTAAAGAAAAAAAATTGCTAGTATCCTGAACATATAGTTGAACAAAAATATGGTCCTTAATCCTTTCTATAGACCTGCAGAAATGAGCATAGGATAATTACTTGAAAAGAAGAAATGCAAAATGTATCAATCATAATTTTATGTTTATAATATAAGCAGTTCTTCACCTATAGCAAAGAATTCTCTTATTTTGGAATCCCACACATGAATGGTTCAAAAATATAGTTTTGATTTAGAAGGTCATTTAGGGATTTGGAGCTGACCCAAATTTCCTATTAAAACTCTACCCTTTCTCTGACTTTCCTCCTTTTCATGAGAAAAAAAAAAATGTTAGGCTAAGGGAAAAATGGAACTGATATGATGCAAATTGCAATCTATAAATCTCAAAATCCCACTCTTGTTGGTGGCACCAAGCATAAATCATACTCATGAATGAAGACAGCTGGAACAAAAGTTCAAAGTTGTTTCAGTGCACAGAGTTCAGGGCCAGTAGCTGTTTAAAGTTCCTCTGTTATGTAATGGAGGTGGGAGGAGAGCAAAGAAAGGAGAGAAAGTCTTTAGTGTGAGTTTCCTTCCAGCAAATCAACTCTCCTAGACTCCTGGCATTTAGGATATGTGCAGACCTTCGTTGCTAATAACACGACCCTGAAGTTGTTGTAGCAGATCATTGTTTCAAAAGGTACCAGGTGGTTCTTTGCAAAATCAGGGTTCTCTATCCACAGCTGAGATGTGTGTCAATCAAGACACTAACATTTAGAATGCTACAAATGTGAACTCAAGAACCATCACTATACTATTTAGTGTGAGGTTTTCTGGAATATATTTCCCCAAAGCTTTGAAAACTAGTAATTCCATTGACCAAATTTATCAAGTATTCCCAGTTTGTTCCTTTATTTCATTTTTTAAAAAATAAATAGTAATAAATCTAAATGCCTTTGGATAGTGCTGCAGTCTTCAGAATCCCCTATTTTTTAATACTGGTCTCATTGGAAATTTCTAGCAATTATCTTAGAGTTTTGCTTCCCTCTCCATTCCCTCTATAATCTTTTTATTCAATCCTGTCATCTATCTACTCTGATTATTACTTTGTGTCTTGCATGATTATTATTTTTAAAATGCCTTCTTTAAATCTGCCCTGAATTGTGGGCAAATGGATGCATACTATTTTCTGATTCATTCTTTGCAAATGTCTTTTTGAGAGCATTCCATCTACCAAGTCTTTTGTTTTTACTATTGCACTTTCCAAATTTCAAATTGCTTATTCTGTGTAGACACCTGCTCATATTTATTCTTTTAATGTTGGTGGTTATTATTTTATCTTATTTTCTGCAAGGATCTTAAATTCTTCATGATGTTTTAATACAGAACTGAGACTTTTAGTGGTAATTAGTTTGCCTCGCTATCATGAGAGTGGACATATTACAAATCATGTAGAGAAGCTGGAAGAGAAAGAGGTTCTGCCTACTGACTGAGGTATTTCCAGAGGTTCTCCCAAACACACAGCTCACTCTATTATAAACCCTGGAGAAACTTTAGATTATGTAGAGGGAAGGAGAGGGAGGAGGGGGCTGGGGTATAAAAGATGGTGGAATGAGGCAGACATCATTACCCCATGTACATGTATGATTACACAAATGGTATGAATATGCATCGTGCACAACCATGGAAATGAAAAGTTGTACTCCATTTGTGTACAATGAATCAAAATGCAGTCTGTAAAAATAAAAATTTTTAAAACCCTGCATGCAACACTTTGGGGTCCCATTTGTACTATAAGAATTGAAATTCCCAAATGCTTTGGTCTAAAGGAAACCCTCCTCACTCATTTGCTTTTCTGAGTTTATAGTTGAGACTTAGGATCAAGCTCAATAATCAAATTTTATTCTTCTTGATCCCACCACTGACTATTCATAGTGATGAATTTCAGTAGGTAGATATATGCAGACATTTTGGGGTGTATCTAGTCATTTATTTATAAAAGAATTCTAATTTAACAGTGAATCCTAAGAATTGGATATTAAAGTTTCTATTAGTTTTCTGGGGCTATCACAGCAAAGTGCTATAAACTGGTCTCAGTTACTGAGATTCACAGTTTCACAGCTCTGGAAACCAGAATCTGAAATCAAGGTGTTGGCAGGGTTGATACCTTCTTCCCTGACCGGATGGCCATCTTTTCTGCATGTCTCTTTACATTATCTTCCTTCCCTCCATTAGTGCTTCTATGCCCAAATTGTCCCTTTTGATAAGAAAAAACACCAGTCATATTGGATTGGTGTCCACCCTAAGGAATTATCTCTGAAAAGATCCTATCTCTAAACAAGGGCCCAGTGGAGGTATTTGATGTTAGTACTTCAACAAGTGAGCTTGACATGGAATGCAATTCAATCACAATTCTGACCATCCAAGAAATCCCTTCCTTAGTTACCAAATGAATGAAAGATGGACCTAGTTTATTCCCAATCTGAGATGTGAATTATTCAAAATGGATTTTTCATTACATTTATGAATAAAATTACATTTTCCATTCTTCTTGGTCAAGTAAAATGGCAACCTCATTTTTAAAGTTTGATTCTTGAGTTATGAGAGCTTCTGAGTTGAATAGCCATTGGAGACCATCTGTCAATTCTTTTACCCATTGTGCTAACAATAGAGGAAAGTGGTCATTGAGACAATATGCTACCCCTGCCATGGGGCTTATTGCCTTAAAGATAATCAGCTCCTCCATCACTTTGGGACTTTTGATGGGATGATAACCCTTATTCATTAAATCAGTGGTAAGTACACCAAAAGGAAATCTAGTCATTGCTATAAATAGTTCACCTTCCCAAAACTTCTTCAACAAATCCCATAGATGTGATAAAAAACACCCATCTTCATCTTTCCCCAGATCTTCTTCAAGGAAAGGAAGAACATGGTTGGGAAATACTTTTTTAAAGTACCTTATTTACATCAAATCTTCCTATACATCCACTTCACTCGCATGAATTTTATTGTCTTTAGATCCATTCATCTCTAGCAACATAAACAAGTTTAACTCACTTTGTATATGATAACCCATAAAATACTAGATGATAACCTGCCTTCACTACTTCCACTTTTCCTTAAGCAATGGCTTATTTTCTCCCCCTCTATTCCCTGTGTTTCTGGCCCAACCCATTATCCTTTAGAAGTATTTTAGTATGTGCATAAAACATTGGTTCCATAAATAATATGCATTAAATCAGAAAAAAATAACTTACAAATAAAGTAATTATAAATACTCTATTTTTTAAAGGTGATAGTATGTTAATAGAATAAATACATTCCAGATGTGTATAATTTATAGACATGTTAGATATTTAGAAGAATAGGTAGAAAGGAAGCCTCAGTTCATGACCTTGGTCTTTCTGATATGAGTAGAGCTGGTGTTATTTTAATTTCAGTACCTGCTACATAGCACAGATGAGTAAACCTGAAGAACAAACAAGTTCATTAGTGACTGTGTTAGCTTTTCCTTGCTGTGACCAAAATACCTGTTAAGAACAACTAACAGGAGGAAAAGTTTATTTGAGCTCAGGGATTCAGAGGTCTCAGTCCAAGGTCAGCTGACTTCATTGCTTAGGGCCTGGGAAGAGGAGGCACATCATGGTGCACGGTCATGGTGAAGGAAAGATTCTCAGGTGCTGACAGCCAGAAAGCAAAGACAGAGAGAGAGGAAGCTGGGGGACAAGATATAATCCTTGAGGTCATGTCCCCAGTGATCTAACTTTCTCCAACCACTCCTCACCTGCGAAGTTACCACCCAGTAAATCCATTCAAATGATTAAGGCATCAAGTGGATTAATCCACCGATTAGGTAACAAATCTCATAATCTAATCATTTTGCCTCTGAACATTCATGTATTAGCACAAAAGCTTTTAGGGGACACCTCATATGCAAACCATAAGAATGATAAAGTTAGACTCAAACCTGTACTCAAAACCCAAACCTGATGAATTTAAACTATCATTTAATACAAAAAAGGATAAATTAGGTGCAGACTACATGGATGGATTGTCATGTCCCCAGGCTTTAGGTTGGTTGTGACTGATGGGAAACATGGACAGAATGTGAGAGTGGTGTGGGAGTGAGTTCCAGGTACTCAGTTCCCCTGCTCTCACCTGCCATGTTCCTACCTGGTGGCTGCACACATTGATGGATGACCACAAGACTTTGAAATGTTCTGCTTCTCTTTCCTCACGTTCTATGTTGGCTCCCTCCTGGTGCCTGTTAGTGCCTAGGAGTGTTTATACATCCCCAGTAACTTCAGGGTGCTGCACTATATCCTAAACTCTTTGGAAGTAGTCCCTTCTCCTACTTTTAATCATCTGCAATGACCTGATTTGCATGTCCCAAGTGTCTCCACCAACACAGTCATGAATGTTCTTTCTACTGACACAAATGTAACTTTGATCATTCTCCTTCAGTTTTCGAGCTGCATTCCCTTATTTTAAGTCATCAAAGGTGTTTAGGAACCATGAAATAGAGTCCATCTTGGAAGTGTGGGCAACTTGAACACCCTAAGACAATTCCCATTGGGGAGAATCTCAAGTTCATCATAAGCATTTCAGTAATTACCAAATGAATATGGAATCAACAGGCAAAGACAAGACATAGCCTCTCAGGTCTAAGAGCCAAAATTGCATCCTTTCTGGCTCTGGTATTCTGCATATTCTTAAGCATCTCCATGTCACCTTCTGTCCTTTATATTGACAGGGGTGTTGTCATCAATGTTTAAAAGGAAACCAGTCCAAGGGGAACTCAGAAGAAAACCTGTCGTTGAGGGACCAGGACTTGAACAGTATCTGACTGCCACAATTTGGGGGTTGCAAATAGCACAAATTATACTTTCCCTGGTCTTCATATGCCTTCATTAAAAATTAATGAGACAGATTTCCTTACAGGAAAACGCATCTGCTGCCTACCTCTATTCCCTCATTGATTTTTTCCCTGTTAACTTTTTCATTTGTCAAGCTTAATATCATTGAATAATTTCATACAATTACATAATATATCTCCCTTGAAAATAACTTAGTGCAAGCACATTTTTAAATGGAATCATATCAAGTGTTGTAAACATCTTAAAAACACATTTTACCAGTAGCATTACTATCATTCTAGCTCCTAAAATTTGTATCTATTTTTTGTCTAAGGATTACAGATATATTGAAAGAAGAAACAAAATTACCTTAAAAATATCATTTATGTATTGCCTGAAGCTTTTTGATTTTCTATTTATGAATTTCTTCTTCCAATATTCTTCACCTCTTTCTTTTTTTCTAGCCACTTAAGATAAATGTTTATTGATTTATTTTCATTTTATGATTTATAATAATTGTTGAAATTACTTTATGCTGTGAATTTTTTGAGATTCTGCTATTTAATTTACCAGTTGAATCACTGAAAATAATTCATAGGAAAATTTTGAGACGTATGTCCATGTGAAGTCACTCTAAGGATTACAGATATATTGAAAGAAGAAATAGAATTACCATAAAAATATCATGTAATTTTTCACAATGTTGGGAATTTTTAACCTTGTCAGTAGTTCCCTTATTCTAGTTGCTAATTACTAAATAGGTTGTAATTGCAGAGTTGATTTTCTCAATGACACTAGAATTATTTATAATTATTTTCTAATTTCTAAAAGGAAGAGGTTATTAATTTCTGTGGATATTACATTTTAATCAGAAAACACTGGTTACCTGTTTGCTTATATCGACAGTTCTCTTTATTTTTATTCAGTTGATAGAATTCTATGGGCATGGTCAAAGCTAGTATATACATTGTCAAGCTTTTTTAAATGCATTATTCAGATTCATTCTTCCTTCCTCTGAAGAATATGTATGTGAACATATGTGTGTGTTACGTTTGTTCTCTGCATCTGTTCTCCTAGTGCATGAAATTTTATCAGTATGAGCTGGCAGGATACTTCACAGTTAACTCAGTCGTCTCTAACCACACTGTTCCCCTCAAGCTGCTTTACCTTTCCTTAGCATTTATCTCCAATGACATTAAAATACTTAATATTAATACTTGCATTCTATGTTTTGTCCTAAGAATGAACACAGGAGCTTGATTTTCTTATCTGTGTTTCCATAACTGCTAGAAGCATTTAGTGGGTCTCAAATGTATTCATTTTGTTCTTTTTTATTGTTTGTTTTTTGCATTGTTTATTGTTAAATGAAAGAATGCCAGCCACTCAATATCCAACCCATTGATTTTGGTTCTTTAAGAGAATTCAGGTAATAATCGTATATATTCTTCTTATAGGAGGAATTATTTAACCTAAATCTTTCATTGAAGCTTCTATTTGTGGGAGAGATGAATGGAGGAGTTTAGGATTGGGCAGAAGGGAATGAGCGGATGGAAACGGGCAGGGGAGTAGGAAAGATGGTGGAATGAGATTGACATCATTACCCTCGGTACTTGTGTGATCACATGAATGACATAACTCTACATCATGTACAAACAGAGAAATGAATAGTTGTGTTCCATTCATGTACAATGAATAGAAATGCATTCTGCTGTCATGTATAAGTCAATTAAAACAAATAAAAATTAAAATAAAGTTCTATGTGTTTGAATTGATCCATGACTTGATAAACACCCCTTTATTCTTTCTTTTCTTAACCCAGCTCATTTAATCCTGCACGAATTATTTTTAACCCTCCCCCCCACTTTTTTTTTGGTTTTTTTTTTGGTGCCAGGGATTGAACCCAGGGCAGCTTAACCACTGAGCCACATCCCCAGCCTTCTTTTATATTTGATTTGATTTATAGACAGAGTCTCACTAAGTGGCTTAGGACCTTGCTAAATTGCTGAGGCTGGACTTGAACTCATGAGACTCCTGCCTCAGCCTCCAGAGCCCCTAGGATTACAGGCATGTGCCATCGCATCCAGCTTGATCTCATTTTTATTTCCTTGTTGACATCAATGTTCTCTATCCTTGCAATGACTTCAACATTTTTAATTGCCAGTTTCATCAAATCCTAAAACCTCTTTTTAACCCTTCCTCCTATCTTGTGTACACAATATCCCAATGATTGACTGTGGGGAAGAGCTATAGTCATTTACTCCCCAATAATCACTTCTCCCTCCTTTCAATAACACTTTCATCCTCAATTCTCAACCCATGCAAGTAGGTGGAACCAGGTTGTGCCATTCCTCCCACCCTTAGTTCCTATCACAAAACAATTCATCCAGACCTGACTGGTCAGTATTTATATGTCATTATCTGTGAGAATTGGGCAAATAATGAATGCATGATCCAAGCAATCCAATGAAAATTGGGCAAGAATTGTAATAACTGTTGGGAACATGGTGTTTTATGACACTATTATTGTGAAGGACATAGGACATAATTCTCCTATGGATGAGATTTTTTCTTGAGTAGTGGAGAACAAATCTCATGTGGAGCAAACCCAAGTTTCTTAGAGGGATCATGGTGAACTTAGACCCTAACTCACCAGATCCAATGCTAGAACTTTCCTCACAGACTATTCACTTATGTGAGTCGATGCATTTCTTTTTTACTTAAACCATTTAAAATGACAATGGAAAGTTCACACCTTTTAATTCATCATGATTTTGCCAATTTGGAGATCAATGGAGGTATACCACACCTGCTAAGGTCAGCACATTCTAGACTGTCTGTGTTTACACTGGTCAGAAAGAACCAACTTCATTTATTGATTGATTGATTGATTGATTGTCAATTTCCTTTCTGTCTTTGATGCTTCAGTATAGAATATTCAATACAGAGTGCGAGTCCCACTTGGAACTGGATTCATTATGTAGATGTGTTTTACCTTCATTCCTCAAAGAGTTAATTCTTTAATGTATTTTGTGCACCTTCTCAAAAATGTTTTTTTGAGATCAAATGTCAGATATCTATGGAAGTGGTCAATTAGTTTCTAAATTCTTAAATTATTTAAAAAATTCCTGTTTCACTCTTTCTTGTTTCTCATTCCTGCTTCCTGGAGTGAGTAAATTGACTGTATGTCAAAAGTTAGTGGATTGGGCCCTGCTTTGGAGGGAATCAGGGTTTCCAGTAATTAGTAGGGGTACTCCCTGAAAGCAGATTTTCATGAGAAGATTCTGTAATTCTAGCACTTACTTATCAGAGGACAATGGAAACCCCACTGCTGATGGTGGATAGAGAATATTTTTGTGAGTATATGATTATAATATTAAAGACTCTCATCTGCAGAGTGGTATTAGTTTTCTACTGTTGCCATAACAAATTCCCACAAATATAGCAGGTGAAACTATGCTAAAGATATTATTATAGTCCTGTAGATCAGAAGTCCATCAGGGATCTCACCGGACTACAACTAAGGTATTGGAAAATCCACAGTTCCTTCTGGAGTCTCCAGGGAACGATCCACTATCTTGCTTAGATGAGTTGATGGCAGAATTCCATCTCTTGCAATTACAGGACCAAAGTCCCATCTTCTTGATAACTATACACTAAGGGCCAATCTCAGCTTCTAGAAATGATGAATTGAGACTCCCCTTTCCACCATCTTTGGAGACACCAAGGTCAAGTTTTCCAAGTCATACTTCTGTGACTCCTTCATTCATTATCACCTCTCTCTGACCACAGTTGAGAAGGTTTCCTACCTTAAGGACTCCAATCATGAAACTGAATCCTTTTTGGTGACCCAGGATAATTCATAAATAATCTAAAATTTTAAGACTTTAATCACAATTACAAAGTACCTCTTGTTAGAATGTAAGTGTCTTTGGGAGAGGGACACTATTCTGCCCATCACCACAAGGTTGATGGAGGTGCACATGGAGGGAGAAATGTTGGTTTACAGGAACACAGCACCCTGCACCTAGCACTTAGTGCAGTAACTAAAGAACTCAAACATGGTGAAGATGATTATATGTTTAGGAAAGACTATGATTTAAGAAAAAAATCAGTTATAGGACTTAACTGTGAGTAGCAGAATGGCAAGGAGACTGAAAGCCCAGGCTCATGCCCTCTATGCTATGGTCAGATCCATACAAGGAGAAGAGTCGGGCTCTTAAAGCCTCCAGAGGACATGTGGTTGTGGAGGTGGGAGAATCATGAACCCCCACATCCTCCTGAGTTCTTGCAAAGAGTGAAAGCAGACCTCTCTCCTTTTATGTGAGGGCAGCCTCTTCTTGACCAGAGACAATGCATGGACCTCATCTGAATAGCTTTCTTATAAGGTCACACATGCTCTCAATGAGAACATTTTCTTCTTTATTCATTTGCCTCCAATTTTGAGATGTGAGTGTTAGTGTAGTCTGAGAAGGGAAATTCAGCCCCTACTTGAGGACCAAATGCATTATACAACAAAAGAATCACAGGACATGGCTAACATGTTCACACGATCCAGGAGAACATATGTGGGAATGGATTTTGAGGCTAATGGACAGAGAAGGGCCAGAATATAAGGCTGGATAAGAGATAACTATTAACATAGAGGTATATCCTCTGGCTTTTGGTTTAACATTTTTGTCAAATATAGCTGCAGGCAATATTAAGTGGCTGTTAGAATGTCTCCTTGAAGCTGGGACATGAGAGGGACAAATGTTAATGAGATGTAGATGGTACTATGGCTTTGGCAGGAAAAGGGGTCAAAAAGTTCATAAGGTGGGGATGTTAAAATATATTTACTATGTGAGAGGAAAGAATCCACTACCTAATTATGTCCTCTGGTAGAGCACAAAGGACATCCACTTTACTGAGGCCCTGGAGTGTATACTAATAAGGGATCCCTGTATCTTTAAGACCTAGCTTGCTGGGCATGGACTTTTTTCAGAATTGGCAGTAGAGATCTGGCCTCCTTGATATTAATGAAATACTAAAATTTAGTAGAGACAAAGTGATGTCATCTCTATATTGGGCAACAAGAACAGAGGGGCAGTCAGGTTACCTTGACCCACAGGTATCCATGGCAGTGGCTAATAGATCATGGTGTTTCTGGGTGAGATACATGGATATTCGGTGATGACTTATATAACCAGAAAAATTCTAGAATCATTAAAGAAAAAGGCATCATAATGTGTTCAGTTTGAAGTCACTTCACAGACATTGAACTCATTGATTTGTCCCCTTAAGGAAGGATCATTTTAGACTTTTTAAAGTATATATTGATTGCAACACTTGAATTGAGCTTGGTCATGGGAGACTTGAAATTCCACCATAGTCCTTTTTATGTGCAAGCTTATGGATACGAGAAAAATCTGTCCTTAATTCATCAGTGGATCCATGGATCAATGGGTCAAAAAACTCATCCTAGATGACACTCAGGCTGTATCAAATCAAAGTCCCTGAACGTGTTTTTCCTCTTCCAACCAAGAAAGTAAATATAAGTGCCCCCATCAAGGAGAAAATTAAACAGGTTGGTGCTCCCCATTGTATTCTAATAGAATCAGTAGTATTACCTACCCTTTTAAGAAACCAAATGGTAGGAATATGATTATAATGGACTATTTCAAATTTAACAAAGCAAACAATTTGATCATAGTTCTAGGTGTTTATGTTTACTAAACCAGATGAACATCTGGGATCCTTCTTCTGACTTTGTGAATATGTTTTCCTCAATTCCCATAGTGACTCTTCTTTGTGGCATTATCCTCAGTGGCCTTGGGCATCTTGGCATTTCTGCAGAACATCACCCTGGCCATTCTCATATTGACAAAGGCATGCCTGTTTGAGCTAATTAGCCTTAAGTGGATGTAACGCTGGTATAACATGTGTGCCAGTTCATGACAGGTAAACCTACAAATATTCAGGGAACTGCCTCATCCATAAGAATGCCTGAATCGAAAGGTCCTCTCAACCTTTCATGCAAATAACAAGTTGTTGTATCCTGTGCCCTGTTACTAAAAAGAGGATGTGCATTTGTGCAAACATCCACATGGATAGGAACATGCATAAATTGAATAGCCAACATTAAGCTCTGAATAGTGATTATTTTGATCCAATGGGAGTACTGCCTTTGTTTGGCCAACACCGTGTGTCGAATATTCTGTTCTCGACAAGGGAACGGAGTTTGATAGGAGACATTAAACAAAGAGAAAATGTTAAAATGCAGTTTTCTCTTTTCTTCCAAATATTGTCTCTCATCACTAAAAACAAAATTACCTAATCTTCCTACTTAAAATTTATTTTAATATCTGAATCACAATACCTTTCACCCTTTTCATTTCTCCCATCCATGATCTTACATTTAAACCCACAAGTTGTTCTTTTTTTGGTAACTTTATGCATGCTTTTACGATTAAGTCTTTTTTTTGTAAAATGGATAATCTGTGTATGGAGCAACCATGTTTACATGTCTATTTACATTTCATTAGAGTTGAATATAGTCCTTCAGTGGACACTTATAAATCTTTGTTATATTCTTTTAAAATCTGCTGAATGAGAGACAACTTTTAATTGTATTTTCATGGCTGTCAAATGACCCAAGTACAGTCTTCTACAGTCCAGTGTTTGTTCAAACTGGTGAGAAATTTTGTTCTTGGTCTTCCAATCCACACAGATTGGTTCCAGAACTCCTGTTAATGAGGTGCAAACTTTTCATGTATATAGAGCATTGTTGTTCTGATCTTTATCCTGTTTAAGTCACACGTAGAAAACCTCAGCCTCTAATTTCCTCCCTTCAAAAGGAATTGTTGTTGTAGTTTCAGTTTTTAGCTAATTTCCTTTATTTATACTGCCTTTGTCATGAGTCGATAATGTTGACCAACTTTAGATATTTACAGATTTGAAACAGCTGCAAACATATAATTAGATCTTATCAACTTTGGCCATATGTTTGTGAACAAAACTCTCTTCCCTCTGCCACCAAAGAGCTCAAAACACTTAGGAACTTGGCAATTTTACAAACTTCCGTATTCTTACTCTTCCTACTAGGATCTGAGATCTTAATGAGCTTCTTAAGCTTAATCTATGTAAAATGCTTTACATTCAAGGAAGTCTATGAACTATCTTTTCAGAAAGATGTTACCCAATTTAGGTAAGTATTGTACGTAACCTTAGCCAGTCATTTCCTCCATTTAAACGCTCTGCCTGATGCACTGTATTCATGCCAGTAAGAATCCTCTGATGAGTTGAATTTTTCAGCAGTTGTTTAACTCCTAGAAAAGGAGGTAAAACCACACATACTTACTCATGGTTACCCATTATTCACGTTGCAGGGAAAAAGTCCTATTTCTGCTAACTCAATGAACAGATCTGAGATTCTTTCTTCTCTACTCTGTTGCCTTTGAAATTGTGCTTTGATTTTCATCAGTTATAATAGGATCACACATCTTCCTTTCATACTGTGAATACATGTAGCATGTATCAGGAGAAAAGATTCTGTGATGCTCAGCTCCTTAATGAATTCTATTTTATTAGGAAACTTCCTACCTACACCTCCTACTAGTAGCTAACAACCCCGATTGTAATTAGCTTGCTTTGTTGGGTAAGTTTGTACTAACTGATATGAGTCATAACTTTGTTGAGATTTTTTTCCCCCTTTTTTTTTTCCTATTTCACAATCATTCCTTTGCAAAACTGAGTCAGAGATGAGCTGCCTTTGGGAGCAGGGCAGAGACTTCCTACCTGCTTACTCTAACTCAGTAGCAAATCAAACTGAAAAAGCAATGGAAATTAAGGGAAAGATTACATAAAGTGCAGGACAATTTCAGAAATAAAGACTTCATCAAAATTCAAATATATTTTAAAAATTCTAGGGAAAAAAAGTCTGCAATAAAGTAACCTGAAATAAATGCATAGGACTGAAAGTATAGTTTTCAGGAAAAAGTGGCATGTGATTTTGACCTGCATAATGACTGTTCTAGGAAGATTACAAGTTAGTTTGAATGAGGTGTTCTTTGCAAGAAGCTATAGAAGAAGCAATGGAGGAACAGGGTGAGGAAGTGTCTTAGTGAATCTTATCTGTAGAATGCAGGAATTACAGGGCTTGCAACCAATTTCTTGCCTTATTGGAAAGATCACAGAGCCATGGCTTTTAAAGAGATTTAATAAATGTTCATGTTTAAATGTATTATATTATTAGTAGTTGGTGAAGATGTCAAGGAGGTCAACAAAGATTTCCTGGCTCATTTTAGTTTTAACCATGAATACATCCATACTGTCTTTCTCTCTTCCTGGGGGTGTGGGTGGGATGGAGGATCGGGAGCAGAGAGACACTGGGTGGAGGCCCATTTGAACAAAGCTGAATTTAGCTTATATTTTAATTCGCTTGTGTGGGTGCTCTTTTTTGTTTTTGTGAAGACAGAATCCAAACTAACTGGGGGAATTTTAACCATAATGAAAAGCAAGGCAAGGTCTAGAACCCACAGAACAAGGGAAGTGCTTGTAGCCCATTTGCAAGTGATCAGCTTGATCTGATGGATTTCATGCTCTTTACTTTGCCCCTTTGCTGTGGGATCCCTAAATTCACAGTTCTTAATTAGATCCCCCCTGCCTGCTTTAGGACTCAGCTGATAGTGTTCCTTAAAGGAACAATCACTTGAAGATTGACATGCTTTTCTTCTTCTTCTTCTTTTTTTTTTTTTTTTTTTTTTTTTTTTTTTTACAAATAATATCATGACACATCTTGATTCCTCCTAAGCATTTCCAGGATTTTGTGACAGAAAACTGTCTTTGCAAATTCAGAACGGAATAGAAATTGAAAGGGAAACAGCAAACGTTAAAAAGAAAACCCCACAGCAAAGGAAAGTCAGAAGCTAACGTTTTATATAAAGAGTTTGTGCATCTTAGGTTGGCAGTCAGTAAACAGCGAAGAATCTGTGTGTGGGAGGAACCACTGTTGTTCAGGAATGCCCGGGTTCTCTCTCCTTTCTGCTCATCCTCTTGATGAGCTCTGACCAACGGGTTGTGAGAGGCAGAGAAGAGTGTTCCTCCCAGGGTGAGGCAGTGGAGTGCAGGCATGCGACCTGTCTTCCCCTAACCTGGTAACCCTGGAAGTCATGTATTGCAATTGACAGAGCTGCAAGCTGTCAACAGCCCCCACTGTGCACCTGCTTGGAAGAAAATTGCCAAGAGAGCAGCTGGATCCCAAATGCCTTTACATAATTGAGGAATAGATGTTTCTGTGTTAAACCACTGATTTTCTGTGGTTAGCACTTATCCCAGCATGACCCAATTCCTCATGATTTATTCAAAGCATAAATATACAATTTTAAAATTCACAAATCCAGAAATGTAATTACTAAACAACTCTCCAATATGACTTGTTAAAAATAGATGTGCAAATTAAGATAAAACATCTTAATTTATTGCTTCACACCTTTTTTGAAGAATCATAACACTCCTATATAATTAGGTGTGGTAAAATAGACTGTCATACATTCTTGCTGAAACCATAAGTAAGTGAAATATTTTCAGAATTTTTTTCACTAAAAGGATCATAACTTTGGTTTAGCACATGAACATTTGATGATTCAGATGAAAAGAACAGAAACCTTTTTGTGAACTATGCTTACTTCATTGCAATCACTTTAGTAAATAAAAATAATTTTAAATATGAAATAATAGAGGATATTAATAAATCATAATAAATCAATGTGGCAATGTGATTTATATTAATCAGCTATTGAGATGGTTTTCCTGACAGCCATGTATAATATGCTTTTTAAAAATCGTTATTTACCATTTCTTTCTGAGTAACAGAAGGGTTGTATTCTGGGAAAGTATGTTTACGATAAACCTAATTCAATTGCCCTGAACAGGAAAGGAGGAAGAGATGGAGATGTGAATAACTGCTAAAAAGAAAGCAACAGATAAACTGAGCACCGTCTGCGATGAGGATGAAGGAAGAGAAGAACTCCAAATGACAAGTAAGAGAAAAATGTAATGTGATGGAAGTGAGAAGCATTTGAAAGGGGAAGTGCTACCTAAGTCCTCTCTATCATTAACCAAGAACGACTGTCTTTTAAAAGTGCCACCTCTTTGCCTTTTACATGAGTGAATTATTGGGGATCAGTATAGTTTGGATGTTGAATGCCTTCTAAGGTCCATGTGTTAAAGCATTAATCTCTAGGTTCTGCATTTGGGAAATGGTGGAACTTTTAGGAGGTAGGGCTTTGTGGAAGGTCCTTCATCATTTTGGACATTCCCTCACAGGGGATTTTGGGACGGCAGCCCATTCAGCTGTCGCTTTGCTATGTGGATTGTGCTTGATTTGGTTTGCTCCACCCATGCTGCTCCTTACCATTGCTATCCAGAGGTCCATAGCAATGGATCTGCCCAATCTTGGATTGGAACCTCCAAAACTGGAGCCAAAATAAACATTTTCTCTTTATGAGTACGTTTTCTCATATATTTTGTTAGAGTGATAGAAAACAGACTAATACAGAGAGAAGGAGGAAAGGGATGTTAAAATTTAAGTTGTTTGGATGTGAAAACAGGGACCGCATGCATAGTGTCTGATTGCTGTAGCAGAAAGCAAAATTGGAAAAAATCAGCATAAATCCTATAAAAACAAATAAAATGTATAAAATAGCATCCAAACTGTTTGGGGATTAAAGATCAGAATGAAATATACAACCCAGAATGTTAAATGCCCTGCTCCTTCTTTGAAGACTAAATTGTCTCAATGGGGACACCATATGTAGGGTTGGAACCCAGATACTGTGTGTAATCCTGCTGAAAGAAATAGGAAAACAGGACCTTGGAAAAGGAGACAAACAAAAATCAGCACAGAAAATTTAAGAGTTGGGAATGGAAGAGACTGATGCTGTAGCTACATTGAAGGAATAGAATCACCAAAGAGAAAAGCATCCCAGGTTAGGGATTGGTCTGAAATGAAATTAGCTCAGCTAGGGCAGCTCAGACTTAAGCAAGGACGTTTTGGATTGAAAATTATGCCATTTAGTGAAAGATATGAGGGTCATCTGCTTGTTCTGGTGGAGGGGTACAAATAGCAATTTTTCCTTCAATTCTACTTCTTTGATATTTTTGCAAAATATTGTATTTGATCATCGCATGCAATTTTAATATTCAGGACCAGTTGAGGAAGGAGAGGAAGAATAAACAGAGTTGAAAACAACAAAATTATGTTCACCTTTCCCACTTTCTCTCATTTTAGTTATTGTCCTCAAATTTTTCCAGCTTCTAATCTCAGATGATCTCATCTGACCTTTGCCTTTAATAGTTTTATAGCCCATGTATTTTCGAAAAACAACTTTAACTGACAGGCACTAAAACATATTTAAAGCAGGACACAAAATAAGCAGTTATTGATTGAGTTCAGCAACCATTAATGATCAGGAGGGCATAAAGATTTGCACGACTTCAGAGGTCACTCTCAAGTCCCTCCTTCTCGATTAATGTTTTTTCGTCATGGGAAGTGACACTTCTGTTGATGCTGTGGTACTCTGTGACCTGGCAGTAGACCTTTCGCAAATTCTTGATCCAAGTTGGGTCTTTTCATTTCTCTCTGAATAGAATTTGGGTTTGGGACTGGAAACTAGAATTAAGATTGAGACCTGGAATTATAACAAGGAACAAGAAGAAGAGAAATGAGGGAGAGGGAGAGGGAGAGGGAGAGGGAGAGGGAGAGAGAGAGGGAGAGGGAGAGAAACTAACTCAGGAATAACAGCAGATTCCAGAAAGAACATTGAGATACTTCTATATCCTTTGTTGAAGTCTAACACTACCCCCCACTGAGTTACTTGGCAAATCCTATTAATCTACTTTTTCTCCAGCTAATATACATTATTTTGTGTTAATTACCAACTAAGTTTACAAAACCCTGGTGAAAGAACCATAGAAAGAGAAAATTCTAATAAAATGCTAACTTAATTGGAAGCCTTTTTAAGAGAGAAAAACAATAGATTTTATAGCCATATTTCATAAAAGGTAACACAAATTAAAATGAATGCAAAAGTATACAATAAGTTTGTGATTTATTATCTTTGTATTTATTAACTAAAAAAATTAAAATAATTTTCAAAAATGAAATGCAGGGTTTAAATAATCATTTAAAATATACACAAAACAAACCAAAACCTCTCTGGTGGTATTCAGCAGGCAGTTTTAGAGCCAGTTTCCATCCTTTTTTTTAAAAATTTTTACAGACTTCATTTTGATTCTCTATACACAAATGGTGTACACCTTTTCGTTTCTATGGTTGCACATGATGTAGATTCACACCATTCATGCAATCATACATGTACACAGGGTAATGATATCTATCTCATTCCACCATCTTTCATACCCAAACCCCCTTCCCCCTCTCATTTCCCTCTACATAATCTAAAGCATTCAAACTTTGTTTTGCCTACAACACTGAAATCCAAAAGATAATTTTAAAAATTAATTTCTAAACAATTTACAAAAACCAAATAAAGATTTAAAAACTAGATTTAATGATTCTCATTACACAGAAATTATTAGGTAAAATCATTTGCCAAAAAATTAGACTATTTCAATAGGAAAGAAGCAGAATTGTTTCTTTTGAATACTTTTTAAATAGAAAGTTTCATTTTCTTGGACAACTGATTTTATTTTATGTTATTTTAAAGGCCCTGATACTTTATCAGAATATTTCCATTTTATGAGAAAATGAGTTAAATATATTTTCCTTCATGATATGTGACTAAAAATAGAAGAGATAAATGATAAATTTGAATTAAATCTGATTCCTATATCCTTCACCTTTTTCTTTAGTCTCTCTCATCAGGCAGAGGGAAGAAAACATTTGAGAAAAGAAATTTCAGAGGACATTTCTAAAGAAAGTGAAGATGCCGCTCAAATAAGATTTTAATCCTGGGATAAATTTGGAGGCTTCCTTTTGGAAATTGGACACTTTGTAAGCAACTCCAAGATGCTGATGCTTTTTTTTCCAGAAGTATTTGGCACTTGAGGGCTTTTAGCTCAACCGAGCTAATGCATTAATGCATTTTTCTATGCAAAGGGATTGGAGCCTCATTTCATTTGTAAGTTTTAGTGTCCTGTTTATTACTAGTTAATTCAGGTCACCCTTTGCTAGCTCTGTTTCTTGAATTTTCTCTGCTATATAATGAATTATTGCCTCCCCGACCATGAAGTCTTCTACAAACCATCGGTTAATGAATGAAGCATAGAATGTCTTGGGTTCCACTTTGGCTTGTAACTCTGGTTAACTTAGGGCAGATTATTAAATTTGCCTCCGATTGTTCAAATGGAAGATGAGGAGACAAATCGAACTTTTTTCATGAACTATGTCGAGGTGAAATGAGAAAAGACATAAATAGTCAAGTTCAGGACATGATGCCAAAGAGTAAAGTGCATTTGCTCATTTAATGTTGGCTGTTAACAGGCACAGAGGGTGATCAGTGACAGCTAATATCATCTACTAGTAATAGGGATCAAGGTCAAGGCAGAAAACAAGTGGGGAATGTGAGAAGAGTCTAAGAAAGAAGGATTTCAAAGGGTATGTGGAAGGGTTAAAAGAAACTCACAGGGAGGTGAGACACAGTGCTAACCAAAGCGAAAGCTGCTACCAGCAGAGGTTTAAGGGGTGTTTATGGAAAATTAAAGAGAACTGATGATCAGAGAGGATAGTATTAACTGACAGGAGCTAAAGCCTTTGGAAGAGAAAACCAGTCACTGCCAAACCATGGCTTAATAGGGAGACACCGGGGAAGGTACAGCTGAGCACATTTTCCTCTCACCCTCACTACCAGCTGATGACCGCTTCCTGAGCTGAACCTCATAGGAAGTCAGAGAGCAAAGGAGACTTGAGAAGGTTACCAAAGTCATTCTCCTAGGGCATAAACGCAGCGTGGAATGGAAAGAGCAGATCTGGAGATGCTAAAGGATGTTATCCAGCCCATTGCATTTATTTGCTCTATCCCTGTGGTTTTCCTAATGAAAAACATGTGACCTCAACAAGGGGAACCCACAGAATCCATTCAAAAATCACCATGAGAGTGATGGTTAATTTTTTTTTTTTTTAAACTGGGGATTGAACCCAGGGGCACTCCACCACAGAGCCATATCCCCAGCCCTATTTTGTATTTATTTAGAGACAGGGTCTCACTGAGTTGCTTAGGGCCTCACTAAGTTGCTGAGGCTGGCTTTGAACTCTCGATCCTCCTACCTCAGCCTCCCAAGTGCTGGGATTACAGGCGTGCACCACTGTGCCCAGCAATGGTTAATTTTTGAATCACTAGACTGGGCTAAAGGCTCTGCCCATATAGGTGGTGAAGCAGTATTTGTGGATATGTCTGGAGGGTGCTTCTGGAAAAGACAGGCTTTAGAATTGGTGAACTGCTAGATAAAGAAGGTCTCTCTCAAGGTGAGTCGGCCCCATTCAATCCTTTCAGAGTCCAAATAGAATACAGAGATGGAGAGAAAATTCTTTCTTTCTGCTTGAGCCAAGATATACACCTTCTCTTGCCCCCAGACATGGTAGCTCCTGGTTCTCAAGCCTTTGATCTTGGATCACCCTTGGACTCAGGCCCTGTGTTCTACCATCAGCTCCTGATTCTCACATCTGAGACTGCATTACAATTCTCCGATCACTTCTCAGATTGAATGGCACCACTGGTTTCTCTGATTCTCCAGCTTGCAAGTTGTAGCCTGTGGACTTTCTCATGCTCTACCACCATAAGACCCAATGCCAATAATACATATTTTAAATTTCTCTCTTTAACTCTATGTATTTAGATCCTCTGTATCTATATCATCCATATCTATATCTGCATCTTCTATTGGTTCTGTTTCTCTGGAGAACTGTGGCTAATAAAATGGGTGATGTTCATTTGGATCCAATCCCCTCAACACTTCAGCTTTTGTAACTGCCAGTGTTAGTATAAAGTGCTGGGAATAAAAGGGAGAAAAGAAACAACACAAAACACACTTGCCAGAGTCCCCATGCTTTCAGCTGAGAGCATGGAGCCTGAAATAATAATTCCATTGAGTGTTTCCAACTGCTATACTTTCCCTAATTTGGCCTGGGATCTTCCCACTTCATTCTACTATCAAAATGAATTTGTTCTGCTAATCTGATTAATTTATTATAATGAAGATTAGTAATTACTGTGCAATGATCACCTGCCTAGATCCACCATCTATCTCAGTCCATACCTATCTATACATATAAAGTATGCATGTATAAGATGATTTCTGCATCACCATTAACATTCTTCACAAATGTGCAATTTAGCATTACAATACCACAGATTTTGCATTAGCCAGATGAAATAAGTTTTCAAAAGGGTGGTTGTTTTTAGTATTATATGAGTAAAAAAATCTAATTAAAGATAGAAATAGTTTCTGATGACTTCCAAATTATAGACGTTAGGCAGCCAACTGCACTTTCTGTTTAAGATCTGGTGAGACTTTCTGAATGACATATAAGGTTTCATTTTATGTTAGAAAGGTAACACATTCAGTGTTGGCTTTATTTGCAAAATACTTGCCACAGTATATCCCCTCTGTGAAATGACAACTGCTCCTCAGCAGAGGTTACAAACTCCTTGAGGGTAAGTCTTTTTTTCTATTGTGCTCAAAGTTGGCCAAATTAGACTTCTATTATGTGCATGTATGAATACGTAACAACGAATCCCATTATCCCATATAATTATAATGCACCAATAAAAATCTGGAAAAATATGAAAGCTATAACCACCATCTTTATAACATTTAGGAAGCCATCAATGAAGACTTGTTGTAAATAGGGATGGGATAACTGAACAAAAATAACTGAAGACAGCAAGGTGCTTGATAGGAAGTGACCATGGTGATATCCAACTGAAGAATGCATGCCCTCACTCTTAGTGTTCGAACACTAACATCTTTGTGAACCACACAAAATATGCCCATGGACCAAACCTGGCCAGTGGTTTACATACCCATGACTCTACAGCAGTATGACCACTATCCTCCTTGGATAGTGAGCATGGTCATGTGATACCACAATTTACACCCCAATTCTCTCAGCAATAAAATTGAAAACAAGTAGTACCTACATCGTCAGGCTGATTAAAGGGTTAAATAAAATTTAATATACTCCTAGCACACAGTTAGTGTTCAATGATGATAACCATAATAATGATAGCAGGAAGACTAACAACTAATATTTGTTGGGTCATTGATATATTTTAATCAATATTCTAAGTTATTAGAGGAATATTTACTTACTTCAATTGAAAGGACAAAACAAAAGCAGGATTGATGTGGGCCTGGGTAAAGAACTTGGGCTCCTTACCAGTATGCTTAATATATAAAAGATAATTATCTGAAATAGAGCTTCTCCTAACACACTCTGGTGACATATAGCTATCCTAATAGTTTCTCCAGTTGGATTATGGGAAACTTTGATCTCTTCTGAAAAGTACCTTGACTTGGGAAATACATTTAAACAATATGTATACTATAGGAAGAACCTAATTTGTGGAAGCAACTTAGGAGAATGCCTTGACCTGTTTGGCTTTCCATGCAGCCACAAATCCTTCAAGATCAATGGAACAGGAGGCGACAAGGGGAGAGGGGGAGAGTGAGGGGAGGCGAAAAGAAGGAAAAAAGGGGAGCACCAAGTCCTCTGCTCAGGTAGCATCAATTGTCCCCTGGAGAGTGGTGGAAGCTTGTTGGCTGCTTCCTCTTCACCTGCAGGGGCTGATACTGAGCAGGGTAGGTCTCTTCAATCTCAGAATGTGCTGGAGCTTTGTACTTGACATTGTGGCTGCTATCATTCTGCTGAGGACACTAAAGTACTTTGGGAATTTTGATGTGAGACAATTAGGAGCCCAGAACACCATTAGCTAGACAGGAGCAAAATTCTTTTCCTGGCAGAAATGGAGGCTGCAGAAGATGTTTATTGCCAGCCTTCTGCTTCTGTAATGAGGAGCTCCAGGCAGCTTTGCTCTGCAATTGAGATAGAGTGCACACGATGCCCAATTAGGAGCAAATGACTGCAGTCTTTAGTGGAAGTGATGAATTGGAATTCTCAGATGTAAACAGAAATGGGAGATTGATTATAATGTTTTGAAAAGGAATTTTGTACCATAGCATTATGAGTCTCAAAGCAAAAATTTCAATAAAAACGATGCCTGTTGGCTTCAGGGATTTTAAATTCACTAATGCAAAAGTAATAAATTAAAAAAAAAATCAAGCTACCTCATGTTTCCAAAGTTTCCTTGAGTTATATAATCTAATCTCATAAAAGCTACATTATATAAATAATTTGTTGTGTATGTGGATTTATACAACATTAATTTTAAAATCTATGAGAAGTCAAGAGATCTAATTATAGTTTCTTAACCATAAACAATCAAAAAATACTTGAAACTTCTAGAGAACTCTTGTGGGGATTCAACAAGGGAACTCAAACATCTACCAAATATTTATGGAGCATGCTCTGTTTTAAGCATTTGGAATACATCAGTGAACAAATATATTCCCTGTTCCCTCTTTTTAGTGAGGACTCAATGACAATTAAAAGACAAATAAGTAAATTATTTAGCATGTCAGAGATGGGGGTAAGTAATGTGATAATTAGTTTAATGGGAAGTTTTTGGAGGAGAATAAAGAGGAGAATTCAATTTTTAATAGTACTGGACTTCTTTGAAAAGGTGATACTTGACCAAATAAGCTCAAGATGGTCAGAAAGTTAGCCATGCTGTTACCTGAGGGAAGAGTTTCCAGTTAGGAAACAGCCAGTGGAAGATGTGCCCCAGATACTTGAAGTATGGCATGGAGACCAAGGTGTCTGGAGCCATGGAGGGAAGAGACGAGTGGACAGGGATGGATCAAGGAACGAATGGAGGGTCATCTTGGTCATGAAGTCCTCAAGAGCTGTGGAAAGGACTCTAATTTTACCCCTGTGATACAAGAAGCAATCAAGACTTCAGCAGAGGAAAGACATGATTTGAGTTATGATTTAAAAGGATCCCTCTGATTCTTGGGTTGAGAAGAGACCCATTAACTAGACCGAGAAGAAGCAGGGGACACATTGAAAGGTAGCCTGGTAAATCCAGTCAGAGCTAAAGGCCATCCAGCCCAAGGTGGTAACAGACAGAACTGAAAGGAGAGAATGTTGGCCAGAAACTCACACACCAGAAGTCTCAGCTCGCAGTTACCATCATTTTAAGGAAGCAGTGATAAAATGACACCCCCACGAACCGTCTTTCCCAGAAAGGCTGGTACAGTTGTGAGTAATATGGAGACATTCTTGGACCACAACATTCTTCTTCTCCTCTGAGATGCAGTTGAGCTCAATTCTGAATCTAATCAAAGTAAACGGTGTTTAGATTTTTTTTTCTCCTTTAACAACTTTATGATCACTAGATTTTATGACTCTCATAAATTTCCCAACCCAGGAGGCTGTTTTTTATGACCATTTGGCTCTAGACCATTGAAAATAATGTCTTAACTCCCATCCATATTTTTGGCCCCAACTAAGGTTTTCGATATCTTGCTTCTGCTAATTTACTGCTATTTCCATTCCTCTTTTTCATGCAACTTACTTTTTCATCATTCTTTTCTCACCGCAGATTTAAACTATTTTAATTCATTGAAACTGTAATGTGACATATTATCACTTAGTGTCCTCCTTTTAGATTAAATGATAATAAATATGTGGAAGAGATGCTGTCTCTAAATTCATGGTACTCGTGACTTCAGGCATAAATAAGGTGAAACTTGCAAGCAGTTAACACTAGCTAACATGTACTGGAGTGGAACTTTAAGGAGGATTTTAAAAGTTGAAATGCATGATGTGCTATTTTATACTGATAGGTTTAACAGATGGATAAAGAAAAGCTAATTATTAAAATTTCCATCCTGGAAAAAAATGATTATGGCCAACTTTAAAAAGCAAAGACTTTGTCCTAGGCAGGTATTAGCAATTCGATAAATATGTACGGATCTCGAAACTTTATGCATTTTCCAGGGGGGCCAAAAAAGATGTCATGTTACCCCCTAAATTCAAGTTAATTTATTCATCTATTCACTTACTCATTTTCTAACATTTACATGCTGAATACCTATTATTATGTTTCAGATTCTCTGACAAATCACTGGCAGTAAAGTGTTGAATGAGTTCTGAAATAGTTCTGCTTTCATGGAGTTTGCAGTGTAGTGGAGGGGCCCGTGGTAGACATAAATAAAATCACCCCACTAAGGAGCATTCCATTGTAAGTGGAGAAAGAATGCATCCAGAGATGGAAAGCAGGGGGGGCTGGGGCTATAGCTCAGTTGGTAGAGCGCCTTCCTTGAAAGCACAAGGCCCTGGGTTCAATCCCTGGCCCTGCAAAAAAACAAAACAAACAAACAAAAAAAAACAAAAAAAAAAAACAGAGGTGGAAAGCAATATCACCACCCTATGATAATAGAACATTTAAAGAATCCCCATTTATGGATTCTTACTGAATGGAACTTGGGTTTTAATGTTCATTTGCAAATATTTAAGAAGCTGACAGTGATTGAGTAAAACTCTCCTTGCTAGTGTAATGGTCATTGGGTATCATTGCCCACATGGAGACTCCAGCCAATTGTGCTTGTAATTTTTTTTAACAAGAGAAGAGCCAACTTTTGGGTTACATGACATCTATTCTGCTTGTGGGATTCCAAACCATTGGTCCATCTCCATGACCATTTGCTAACCTCTCACTCACAGAAACTGTGAGACTTCCTTAGATTTCTTTTTTTTTTCCCCCAAAAGACACAATATGTAAGAAAATCAAAATGTGCTTACTTCTGTCCAAAATATCCTCATCAAATCAAATGCTATTGTCTTTGATAGCTTACTATGCTAGATGAGGAGCAATGTCCTTTAAACCAAGGCTGCCACATGAAGGAAGCAGGAGAATTGGTAGTTCAGAGATATCAAAGGATTCCCCTATAGAGCCACAGCCCATTAGAAAGGGATCAGAAATTTAAACAGAAACCTTCTAAAGCTCATGCATTTTCATATTTAACCTAATAACTTCCTAATAAAAAGCACATTTTCTTCCTTCCCAGGCTACAAGTATCTGTAAGGAGCACCTTGTCTAATATGATTAAAAATCAGAACAAACAAAAGCTAATAGGATGTACACTTGTACACTCTAAAGGTCACAATCTCTTTTATATTAAAAACATCTTGCTAACAAGTCACAGAACCTTGCTTCAAAAGTGCTTCTACTTCTGTGGTGCCCATGGAGCAAAAGAGAAGGAAGGATACTTTGACTCAGAAAAGTCTCAAGCAAAAATCAGAAAATCACCTATGGTTTGGCCATATGGCCCATCACTCATCCCCTACATCTCTTCATTGTTTCCCTGCCCTCCTCTTCTCTTCTCCTTTCCTCTCCTCTCCATTCCTTTCCTTGGGAGACTGGCTTCCTCTGTTGTAGCATGCACGTGGTTAAACATGGCCATCTTGCAGCTTCTAAGTTTGCTTCCTGTGCAACCAACCAACCATCACAGACCAACTATTATGTCTCAGTAACAATTCAAACTTTCTAGGAGACAGAACCAGATTGGACTGGCCTTGGTCAAGGGTCCACACCCATCCAGGCAGCTGCATCTTTCGAATGGAAGCCATAGCATCCCTTGACTACTAGGAACCAGCCACTCCCAGGAGCAGGGAGAGAAGAAAAGGAGCAACTGTTGGATAGAAGCTCCAAGAGTGGCCACCCACAGTGTAGCTTCAGAGACAGATTTTGAAAGGTATGAAATAAAAATGAACACAGAGAGCAGCATGCAGTCAAGTGTTGAGGCATCAATGGAAATGTCATGGGAAGTCCTGAGTGAAATAAGTCAGAGAAGGAGAAGGTGAGAATTGAAGTAGAAAGAGAAGGAAAGCCAATAAAGTGTGATCCAGGGTCACACCTGAGGACAGGCGTGTGGGGGAAGATGTAAAGAGCATTCTCAGGGCAGGGAAGAAACTAAACTGAGGACATTAGTGTGGCTCCTGGCGTAGAAAGATCAGACGTGCCCTCAGGGGAAATTAAGGCAGCTCTCCCACGAAATGGGAAATTGTCAAAAGTTTTAAATGGAAATTACATGATTCTTTTTAAATTTCTATTTGCATTATGTAATTTCCATGGAGAGGAGTGTCCCTATAACAGTATAGGAAATCCTGTTATAAAGAACTAGAACTGAAAGTGTGCAAAGTGTCACTATTGGAAAAATTAGAACATGAGGGGAAAAAAATCTTTGGAAACTGTTTAACACAAACCCAAACTGAAGTTTTGTTCATTAGGGTTATGACTAAAGCGATCTCATCATTAAACGGCAAACTGACGACTTTATCTGAGTTTAGACAGGACTTGTAGAAACTAAATAAATGAGGGAAAAAGACTACTGAGAATTTCAACCTTTTTTAAGTCATATTTTTTTGTGTATAAAGAAAAGAAAATGAAAAAAAAAAAAGGGGGCAGTGTCTCTGGGTAATATACCCTCCATAAGCAGAAACTGACTCTGTGTTAACCCAGGATTAGCATGGTATATAATTTTGAGTTATTATATATATAATTAAGGGAATTGACTTACCAGCTGTTTGGTCCAAGTAAGGACATGTTTCAAGATGCTGAAAATCCTTATAAATTCTCTTCCTTGAAACTAAACGTTTTCTTCTTAAACTAAAATCTAGAAATTGTAGAAGGGAAGAAAATGCACAGTGTTTTCCTAAAATTACTAGGATATTGCTTGCCTTGAACACCATGCTGATATCTGTATCCATCGTGAAATAGCCCCGTGGGTATAATTGCTGATGTCTTAGCCCAAAATATGGAAAAAGTACTAAATTCCTCCACCCCCTGTCATCTTCCCTTTCATAAATGCATCCATCATCTACTACATCTTTTAAGTATTTGATTGATTTGAAGAGCCAGGTTCTAAGACACATCCTTATCTCCCTCCATCATTTCAGCAACTGGCTTATGGTGACGTTATGAGGTAGTTGATATCAGAGGAATTGGTACAGAAGGAGAAGAGGTACCAATTGTACTTTAACTACTATGCATACAACTTTAAAAATGCCAGTTTCATTTAAGAATATCCTTGCAGACTCTATGAAACTTCTTAATTGTATTCAATCATCAGTGTCCGGCGTGCATATTTTCAGTTATTTTGTGTAATGCAATGGGACACATGCATAAGACATATCTGGCCCCTGTGGTTGTTTTGTGCTTTCTCGACTGTTTGAGTGGCAAACTGAATGTGCCCCCTCTTTGCTCAGAGAATGCTTTTTACTTGAAAGAATAACTGTCAGACAATCATGCTTATTCAGATAAATATTTGACAAAAATTTTCTTACAAATGAACCAACTGAGCCTGTTGCCTCAAGCAATCCAACTGACATAATTTGTTGCCAGTGATAAACTTTGAGCTTTCATAAGAAAATTGGAATTTTGGAAATCTTACATTAGCCAATGTGAACTTCTAGCATCAAAATACCTAAGACGTTTATTTCCATGAGTATCTCGACAAAGAAGTGTTTTCATATTATGGAATCAAATATGTTAATTATGTAAGATCTGCATAAGTCAGACAACCAATATTTCCCAACGACCAAGGCATGATGTTATTAAATTGTGCAAGGATGAAGGATATATTCAAAGCACAAGGTAGACCAAAGGATTTTACATCCTACAGCATGAAACTTGCACTGACAGGGCTTCAGACTCTACATTGCAAATAATCTTTAAGAAGCTACCACATGTCCACTGTTAGTCTGGTATCAAGGAATATCACAATTATCTTAAAGGTTATTAAATTATTCTCCCCTTTTTAGCCACACAGCTCTGTGGTTTTATTTTTTTATGTACGTCTACCAAAATATATCACAGCTGGTTGAGGACAGAAGCTGGTATGAGAATACAGAATCCTATTGATGCATCCAAGAGAAAAATAAATAGATAAAAGCCAGATTCAAGTCAGTCAATTAGCAACTTATGGAATAAGATGAACATCAAAATAGCTTCCATTTCAATATTTAAAGAAACCCTAATTTATCACGTGTGCATGCACACACATACACACACAATTATAAACACACATATACACTAATAAGTGTAAGTGGAGTAGTTATTTCACAATATACACAGCACCAAAACATCACATTGTACATCTTAAATACATATAATTTTATTTGTCAATTATACCTCAATATATCTAAAAGGAAAGAGGAAAGAAAAGGAACATACAAGTGGCCTTGTTCCTCAGAGCTCCAAACACAGACCTTACTCACATCTGTGTGTAAGGATTTAAATGTACTTCTCTGGATACAGGACATATGAAGTGCAAAAAAAACTTACAAAAAAGTTTAATCAAATAAAATATGGAAAATATTAAAAGTATAATAGAGGTTAAATAAACCACTATGTCATCATGCCAAGGAAAGAGCTCCTGACAATTTGTCTCCATTGATTTTTTTTTCTCTACTGCATATAATTGAAGTGCTGTAGAGCTTTCTACTCTTCTTTTAATAGTATAACATGAACATTATTATATAACATAGTCTAAATAGCCACAATTATAATAATAATATAATATTCCACTATCTAGTTTACAGGATTTATTTAATCATTATTGCAAGAATATTTCTAAATATGTCTACTTTCATTGAAAATTTTTTATATATATTTTATACCATCCTTGGAATATAGATATACAGTTTTTCTACAAGTGTACCTGTTTCATCTCATCATATCCTCACCAACAGTGACTGTTTATTGTATCTCTCCCTTTTGAATTTTTGCAGATTTGAGATAAATAGAATAGTTGAATATTAATCAAATAGCATTTATTAATCTGTATGTCCTCTTCACATAATGTGAAAATGTGTTTTTGTCCTAGGGTATGCAAGTCCCCACTTATTTATCATTTCAGATGATCTGTCTTTTCCAAGTGTAGAATGCCATTCCTAATGCAGTAATTTGATGACACTTGCTTATTGGAGTTTTAAAATTATTTTAAAGTTTAAGTTTAGAGGTCATGGTTATCATTTGAACTTTAAATATGATATGGTATGTCCAAATAAGTCCAATTATTTTCATCCCTCCAAACAACAAGCTAATTTTCTTAGAATATTAAATGGAATAATCATTTTTTCCCCATAGTTGACATTTTGTTTATAGTCTGTATTCTTCTGTTATGACACTGGTTTAAAATAATCAAGGATTCATCCAAGCATGCTCAGTGCTGTCCTGGGACTCTTCTGAAGAGCTGAATTGTTGCTGGCACAATTATAGGTATTGGAATTCAACCCAGCAGTTGCTGGCCAGATATATGGCAGTTGCTACTAAAGTGCTGAAATGTCTCAGTTTCTAACACACACTTGACAGTTTCATTACCTAACCTAGTCTTCCCTGGGCAGTGTGTCTTCTTTGAGTGAAAGTGTTATTTATACTAATGACTTTCTCTTAAATATCCAGGAACCAACCTTCTTAGGTCTCAGTGAACACATGGTCTTCCTCTACTCTGACTCAATGTGGTGCTTCTCACTGACTTGGAGTCCCCATAGCTCAGCTGTCCAGGTCACAGGCATTACCCTGAGAATTCTGATACAGAAAAATTAATTTATTCATGAATCAACATCTAGTAGAATGAAATTATTAATACCAATCACATTCTCCCACTGATAGTGATTATAAAAGTTAGATAATATGTGAAAACAAAGTTATTTGAGGGCTCCAGGAAGTAAACCATAAAGCAAGGACTTGAGGGTCCATCTAAGCTGCTGAGAGGGAAAATATATTGAGGTGAGCTAGACATGTCCTGCCTCTGTTCCACCTGGGGCTCATCAATCACAGGTAAGGGGCTAAGGAGCACAAAAAAAAAAAACAAACAAAAAAACTTTGTGCTCAGACATTTCAGCAGTTTTGCAATAAATGTAAGCAAGCAATTTTGCAATAACCCACTTCAGCAGTATCACAATTGTAACAGAATACAACATTACAGTTGCAAAGACTAGAGTTCGGGACTACCAAGGCAGAAAGGTCTTGAAGGGCCAAGATCCCGGAGAAAGGGAGCATAAGATCAGAGTCAGATGTCTGCACAGACATTTGCAAAAGGTATGCAGCTGAGCAGACTGAGAAAGCAAACGTGGAACTAAATAGCAGAGTGGCTATTAGCAGTTGCTTGGTGCTATGGAAATAATGATCTGGGTTTAGGCCAGGCTTATAGCTGTGACCCCTCAGGGCCTTCAAGTCAGGAAGAGAGGTACTCCTGAAAATAACTTCTCTTAAATGCTAAAACTTAGGCTGCCATTAAAAGTTGATACTTTTTATAGAAGAAAATGTCATTCAAAACCTCAGTAATTGTTCATACATTATAAGTGACATCCAATTAAAACCATGAAGTGTGTCATACAATAGGATTATTTAAAAAAAAACACAGAAAATAGATACAGATTTAGGGTGACATAGACTTTGGAGTTTTCAGATACAAAATATAAGATAATAGTGATTAATATTCAGAAGGCTAGAAATGGAAATTCCATGGATAAAAAAAATCAAAATTGAAATCAACAGCTCAAGAGATGTGGTGAGATAGAACGGGAGGGAGGGTGGTACAGTATGGTGATAGGTAAGACATCAGACGAAAATTCAGAAAGGAAAAATGGAGGGAAGGACAGAAAGAATGCCTGAGTCAGCAATAATGGAAGAAACACTGGTCAATGATTTTCCCCAAACAAGGAAATGAAATACATCAATCCAAAGATTCAAACTTTAGCAAATTCCAAGCGGGATAAATAATAACAAAACTATGCCTAGGCATAGTAAAGGGAAATGGAGAAATTAAAAAAAAGAAAAACTTTTTTAAATCACCTAAATGAAAAGGACAAATGTTCTTCAAAAGAAAACCAATCAGATTGGTATTTGACTTTTTTCAAAGAAAACAATGGCAGCCAGATGGCCCCCTCCAAAATGCTAACCTATCATTTCAATTGAAATTTTCCAAATGTGCAGGTAAAATAAAGATATTTCCAGAAAAAGCAAATATTGAGGTAATTTGTCATCATCTGATCAGCATGAAAATAAATATTAGGGGTTTTCTTTAAACCGAAAGAATATGATCCCTGCTGAAAGCTCTAAAATTAAGAAATAAAGAGCTAACATTTTTAGATTCCACATCTGAGTTGAACTATAAATAAAGAAGGAAGACCAGTAGACTAGATGAGGAGGAATGGGGCTTGGGGTGTGAGTACTAGGGACTGAAGCAGAGCAAATGATATTCCAGGCATGGCTGATTGTGTCAAAATGAACCCCAATGTTATGCAGGGCTTTGTACACAACCAGAAAAATGATATTTGTAATCCATTTGTGTACATTGAACCAAAAATAAATAAATAAATTTAAACGAAAATGTTGTGCAGGGCTGTAACATCTGATACAAATGATGTCATAACCGACATCGTTGTATAAAATAGTGAAATAAGCCAATCCCCAAAAAACAAAGGCCGAATGTTTTCTCTGATAAGTGGATGATGATATAAAAATCTGGTTGGGTAGGGTGGGGGGTGAGAGAAGAATGGAGGAACTTTAGATTATGTAGAGAGAAATGAGAGGGGGAGGGGGTGGGGGTATGAAAAATGGTGGAATGAGACAGACATCATTACCCTATGGACATGTATGATTAATAATGATGATATGAATGCATATCATGCACAACCATAGAAGTGAAAATTTGTACCCCATATGTGTACAATGAATCAAAATGAAGTCTGTAAAAATAAAAATAATAACAAAAAATTTAAAAAAAGATGAACAAGTATTAAACATAAAAATAGAGGGAGAGTTATGATGTGGAAAATGTAACCCCATCTTATGATGATCAGATCTCTGTGTGTGTGTGTGTCTCTCTGTCATACACACACACACACACACAGAGGAAAGAAAGAGCTAAGAAGTAGCTTAGCTTAATGCCATGTGAGGACCAAATGATGTATATAATAAAGCGTAACAAAAGTAGCATGAAAGACCAAAGGAGAGCCAGTAGGCCACTGTCACAAAGCCTTTGTATTATGCAGGAAGTAACAAAGCATCCCATATGCACGTTTTACAACCAGTGGTAATAATTAAGCACTAAAATAATGCATAGCCAATAAATAATAGAAGAAGAAATAGAAAAAAGGGAACATGGGGAATGTGCAGTAATTAATATTATATTTAAAAATAATATTCCATGCTTGAAATATAATATTTAGAAATATAAATAACTCAATGTCAATCAATGATATAATGGGTAATGCAATTAGCTATGTTCATATAGTGAAATTTCATACCACAATCAGAATGACAAGGAGAAGTTATATAAATATAACATGGAGGGAAACTGCCTGAAGATTCCACGTGCATAAGATTTTTTTTAAAAACTCAGAAAAATTAAAATATGAGCTACTAGTTAAAATGATGATTAATTATGTGAGGAAGTAATTGCAAGGATGGGGGCCGGAGGGGATTTCTGAGGTGTTAGTGAGTTGTACCTTTTGATATATGTCATGGTTATGTGGTCTTATCTTGCAAAATGTCACCAAATGGCACACTTATGATTTGTGCAATTTACAGAAGTGATGTTATCCTTTAATTAAAGAGCACGAAATGCAACTGGTGGTGTATTTCTGTGGATTTCAGATCCCATCCAGGATTACTAAAAATACTAAGAAACCATACCGTAGATCATATCTGTCTACAGAACAAGCCGTTCCCGTTTCACCTGCTTATTTATTGTTTCTCCTGTCGCAGCTCTCTGACATGATTTATTAGCTGGTAGGCCAATGGTTCTTTAAATCTTGAAGTAATTAATAATAAATAATTTTGAAAAGTGCCTTTGCTAAGGAAAAAAGGATCCATCCACATATATCTTAAAAAGCTGGTAATTGATCTGAAGAGCCAGGACACAGACCTTGCTTATAGTGATGGTGGGGATGGGACCTATATTTTATTAATGACATTGATTGAGCACTTAATTTACACCACACACTGTTCTAATCACTCTTTTTAGCTTTTTATCCTTGCAATAATCCTGTAATTGATGACCATGTTTCAAAAGATACCCAGAACCCTTTGCCAGTTTTTTGTTGATTTAATGAACTTACGTCACCAAAATAATATTAAAAACATAAACATAATACTTACAATTAGAAATCGACCTCCCGTGTGTGCGTGTGTATATGTGTGTGTGTGTGAACTTTTACTATTAAGAAGATTACACTTTCAACCTTTCCCTTTCTGCTCTTTATTCCTTTTACTCTGCAGAAATTTAAAAATTATTCCAAATCTAGGTTTTCACTGGCTTGCCACGATTTAGCTCCTCTTTTTCTTCCTGACTGTATTGGTTTCCCTTTTGTTTTATGACAACATGAAATATTTGTACCTTGCAGGATTTTTTTTTTTTACATCATGTCTGTAAGTTATGATATGGTTATGTTTTAAACCTCATTAAATGATCAGGTAATAATATTGTGAAAGAGTCTGTTACTGAGAAAAACCTACTACCTGACCAAAATATTCACAGTGATTTCGATTTTATAATAACCTTTGCTCAAATAGAATGTTTGCTCCCTGAGAGTCATAAGGAATAAACAAGAGCTTTTTATCGAAACATTAAACTTCATGTAATTAGATGTTTATGGTTCCCTGGCATTGGAGACAGATGGTAGGACATCCATTAGTAGGCACAGGGCCATTATCACTAATCATTACCTCCCTTCTCTTGCCATTACTGATGGGAATTTCTTAATGGTGACCCTTTTCAATGTTACCTGCAGTTTGTCCTTTGATGTTCTGCTCTTATTTTCTTCCTGATACATTTTAAAAAAAAAAAAAAACATATTTCTACCTGAACAGCCCCTTGGCTCCTTTCCTTACCATTTCCTATGCCACGTATTAATTGACCTGATTGCATCCATGATGAACCTCATTCTAGAAGCCGAGCCTCGCACCTGTGGTCAGCTCTTTCCTTAATGATGTGGCTGCATTTCATGAACGGTGCTCTTAATGGTTGTTAAGGAAACCAGGATTTACAACCTCACCAAGTAAGACTCACTTGTTAGTGTGCTACTGCTTCCTCCAGAATGTTTTCATTTGCTCTATTCATTTGAAGGTGGGGAAAAGGGAATGGTTGGACTTGGAAGCCATTTAATTGTACCAGGAAAAGCAATCAGACAAGGCACTCTGCTGAAATATCAAGTTGAAAAACTGACTTCGGGTTGCAGAACACCCAAGGAGCTGAATCCTTCAGGTCAGCCGTTTTCATCAATGCTGTGAACATGCTCAGACGCTCATTTACACACCATTTGTAAGAACTGGTATTGCAAACCCAAGAGATAGAGGAAGACTTAACTTTACCCTCATATTCCAAAAATATAACTGCCTTGGTAAAATGACGGTCTGGCTGGTAAGTTCAATGTAATACTGATCATCATAACGGTCAATATTTCCTGCTTACTATCAGGCAGGTGCTATGATGAATACTTGATGCATATTATATGATCTTCACAAAAGTTTTTGAGCATAAACCATTATTTTTCTAATTTTCATGGTCAGGGATCAAAGTTGTGAAAAGACTAAGTCTCTTGCCACAGGGCACTCAACTGGTGAAAGGCAGAGGTAGGTTTGGTTCCAGAGAGGCTTGACTCCAGTGTCCCCAGGGGACAGTGACTTTGTTCTGCCTCTTGCCTGAGAGTCTGAGCCCCTGCTCCACCCCTACCCAGACACCAGTCGCCACATTACAGAACTGCACTGTGATTGTGCCCCATGCCCATCTTGGAGTTTCGTATGTCATATGTTTAAAGAGGAAGCTGGCAACAGGTATCTGTTTATTTTGTTTCATTTGTTATTTCCAGCAGAGTAAGGTGTCTAGAGTTCAGATTCAGAACTGGCAGAGTTAGATTTTGCCAGGATTAGGGTTTTGCTGGGGAAATACAAGAAGGTTTTCTTGAATAGAGAGTCAAGGGATTTTTCAGGTCTTGAATGTTATCAGCATGAGGAAGAGAGTAAGGGGTTGGGGGTGAGGTGATGGACAGATCCTGACAGAGACTTGAGTTCCTCCCTTGAATCTGTATGTGGAGTGTGAAGACTTCAGGGGAATTGAAAGGCAAACTAAGAAGGACAAAGAAAGCTGGGCAGGTGCTAACATTTTCCAATGAGGAAAGGGGAATAATTTGTAGATCCTTAGAGAACAGCCACCAAAAAAGCACTGCAGGTGACCCAATCTGATGGCCTTCCAGGATATTGGGGAAAAAAGGGGAAAGATACAGGGAACAGTGTTTAAAAGCAAAGCACCCCAAAAACCTTCTTGAGCTGTGGGTGGATGCATAGCCACCATTTGAGAGGCATGTGGGGAAACTATGTCCTCAAAGAACATTAGTTCTCAAAGTGTGGTCCCCAAACCAGCAGAGTCAATGTCAACGGCAGACTTGATGAGAATGACAGTTCCATGTCCCGCCCACTGACTTGCTGAATCAGAGGTGAGTGCTCAGTCTGTGCTTGATCATTCAGGTGATTTGAGGAACACTTAAATTTGGGAAGCACTTATGTTTAAGCAAAAAAAAAAAAAAAAATGAGTAGGGATTTTCAAAGAAAGAAGAGGTTGGGATACTGGGGTGTTTATTAATGACAGCATAGGATTTTAGAGTTCAGAGTGGGAATTTAAAGGGTGAAGAGTCAGAGGAGATTGAGGCATGTGCATATTCAGGTGGCAATGGATATTGGGTGCTTTGGACCTCTGCTGATGATTGGGGTTGATGCCATTCATCATCATAGACTCCAGGAGGAAATCTATCATAATTATATTTGTAGGAGAAAGAAGAGCCTGTCTTGTAAGGAAAATATGAAGCTCTGTGCACCTTCCTTGAATCTGATGACTTCTCTGACTTCCTATGATCAAAGTAGAATTAGCTGGAGGATTGTATAGTGAAGGGAAGGAAACACTGACGAAAGGAGCTGAGACTTCTAAGTTCAATCTCCCCCTTTGCATTGTATAGATCTATTCATTGACATATCAATGAATGTCTATTTAATTATTTAGAAGCTGCAGAATATACTAACAGTTTTAGCCTATCACTCTTCAAATATGCCTCAAAGCTGATCCATAGTTTTTCTCTCAACTCTAAACTCTGTTTTCTAAAATAGAATAAGTTGGTAAATCAGATTCCTTCTTCTGAAAAAGTAGAAGAAATGACTTTCAAAATCAAATGATTAAGGGATCTAGCTATTTTTTTTTTTTTTTGGTACCAGGAATTGAACCCAGGGCTGCTTAACTACTGAGTCATATCCCCAGTCCTTTCTATATTTTATTTTTGAGATGGGGTCTTGCTAATTGCTTAGGGCCTTGCTCAGTTGCTGAGGCTGACTTTTGAACTTGCAATCCTCCTGCCTCAGCCTCCAAGTCACTGGGATTACAGGAGTGCACTACCATTCCAAGTGGGAATCTAGCTTTTAGTGGAAGTCAGCATATATCAATATGAATCAAAATGTTATACACACTGATCCTGTCTCCAAATCTGCATAGTGACTGATTCTCTATATCTGGGCAAAAATACAATATCTATAGACATGGTCAATACATTGAAACAATAATTAATGACCCTGAAAAGACGTGAACCTGTGTTATGTCATTGACTGGCTGCAATCGCTGCAAATCACTGATGCAGACAAAAGCTAGATTGCTCATCAGGGACTTCCTAAGTGTCTCTCAACTCTGTACTATGCCAACACTTCCATCCTCAACAATGTATACAGTTTATTCCCCTAAATTCCAGAAAGGCACAGTATATAAGAGAAGCCAGTGATTAAAACATCAATAACCATCTTAGGCCAAATGCTGGGTTCTGAGCAAATTTTAATCAATAAAAGTTCAACACACTATTCCTGTATTCAGTTTCCAACCATACCAACTGAGTGCTCTGGAAGCCATTATGTACCCAAACCACCTATCAGGACTGTTTTCACTGCCCACCTTCACGTTTTCTTAGCTGCCTGCTGAAGAGCATGTACCTATAGACTCAAGGGTTCAAGGGATGCTGAGTCTTTGCCTTGTCCTTGGTTTTCTATGTGCACGTGTCTATTCATGTGTGTAGGTGTCCACATTACATGCAAACACACTCAATTCACCATGGCATTCAAAGCTTCTTAGAGACCACACGCTATCTAAACAGAGTAGTCTGAAGGTGTCCCCCAAATCCATACACTGGAAATTTAATCTTCTTTGCAACCATCCTGGGAGGGTGGTACACAGCTTCACTCTAGATATATTTGTGCCGCTGTGATGAGAGTTTCCAGTGGTGCTTGGTTCTCTCCTATGCTGCCATGCAAGGATTCACTGTTCAATCCCACTGGTCCTTCCACAGTGAGGATTTCATAAGAAAGCCCTTAGCGTCTGCTGTCAATTTGAACTTGGGCTTCCCAGCTTCCAGAGCCTTAAAAGATGAATTTCTGTTCCTCATAAATCACTCAGTCTTAGATATCCTGTTGTAGCAGCACAAAACCAATTAAAACAAGACAAAAAAACACATACAAATTACAAGAATTGGGTGAAAATTAGAAAAACTAATACAAAATTATGGTACCTACATGGCTCACAGTGTTTAAATTTTCATTTCTTTTGATGTAATCTTTATACCAGATACTGTAATATGAATTTGCAGAAAAATGATATTTGATTTTTTTAAAACATTATTTGCATTTAGCAAATTAAAAACAAAAGAAAGACTGGGGCAGTAGTGCAAATCTGTAATGCCAGCAACTCTGGAGGCCAAGGCATGAAGTTCCCAAGTTCAAAGCCAGCTCAGCAGCTTAGACCCTCAGCAACTTAGTGAGACCCTGTCTCAAAATTGAAAAATTGAAAAAAAATATGTATTTAAAACAGACTAGGATTGAATGTGGGTTCAATCCCTAGTACCAAAGCAAACAAACCTACAAACAATAAAACAAAACAAAACAAAACAAAACAAAAACAAAGAAACAGAAGGTCCAGAGAGCTTCTTAACTAATTACAGGCAGTAGAAGGGTAGGGACCACCTCCAGCGGACTCCAGCAGCTACGCATGCGTCCCCTCCTACACCAGCCGAAAAAATGCATATGCTTCAGACAAGAACCCAAATCCTCATTCTGGGTGAAATGTACTAATTATGTTACTAGGCTCAGTTCTAAATGCCTTACATGCATTTAGACCCTGCCACAACCAAAATCAAACTCTAGATCCATTTTACAGAAGACAAAAATGAGACAGAGAAATAACTTGTCTAAAATCACATACCTGGACTAGAGATTCAATTGTCAACAGCTAACATAGGAAGAGGCCATTTTGCCATCTGCCCTTGAATGCAAAGACTCTGAAGCCAAGCCACTTCAGTTTGAACAAAGGCTGACCCTTTCCAGCTCTGTGATCATAGGTCCAGTAATTAAGCACTCTAAATACCAATTTCATTATCTACAATAGCAGGTGTAAGCCAGGTGTGTTGCCACATGCCTTTAATCCCAGTGACTTGGGAGGCTGAGGCAGGAGGTTTGCAAGTATCAGGCTAGCCTCAGTAACTTAGAGAAACCCTAAGCAATTTAGTGAGACCCTGTCACAAAATAAAAATAAAAAGGGCTGGTGATGGGACTCAGTGGTTAAGCACCTCTTGGTTATAACCCTTACACCTGCCCCCCAAAAAAATTAAAAAATAAAAAAAATGCTTAAAACCTCAAAAGACATAAAAATAGGACCCACTTTACTTGTGTAGTTGTGAAGCTAATTTGGAAAGTTTAGAACAGTACTAGCACATGGTAAGTGCTGTACATGGATTAGCAATGTCATTATCATTATCTTAAAGATGAATTGGTGTGTATGTCTCATTGATAACGGTTGTGGCCCCTAAATACAGAGGGCAAGACTCTTTAGAAATACTCTTATCCAAAAAGACCTATCAACTATACTTGAGACCATCCTTATACACATGTAGTCTTTTCTGTGTTCAAGGATCAATCAAAGATTTTATTCTTGCCAAAAAAAAACTTTATTTGGAGAAATGCCAGAAGTTCCTTTTCTACCCCACCCCTATTATTTACGGTGATGATTTTTGTGTACATTTTCTCAGCCTCACCATTACTGACATGTTGGGCTGAATCATTCTTTTTTATGGGGTAGAGGATTTGGGAGGGTATTCAGCTGCTTCGTAGGCCTAGATGAATAACTCCAGTTCCCCTCTCTAGTTCCAATATCAAAAATGCCTCTAAACATTGCCCAACCAATGACCTTTTCCTTTTGGAGAAGTATTATAGCAAAGTCTACATCCCTTTCTTGTTCATGTTCCCCTAGTTGGATACAGTCTGTTTTGGAAGGGAGATCTACCAATATTTTTCAAGGTGAGATGCTTAACTTACCTAGCTACTTGCCAATAGGGTCTCTCTTGGTACCTGGCATGCAGTAGGTATTCAGTATGCAGTGGTTGTTTAAATGTTGGAATTGTGTTTATTGTGCATCAGAAAAAAAGTGTGATCATATTGATATTAAATTGGAAAGAATGTATTTATGGGCCACGCTCAGACTCTCTTCCTGCTCAGAGCAGTAACTCTGATAGCCTAAACCAACCTTGGTGGGCTTCTTTTATAGCTACCCATTTTATCCATATTCTCAACTGGTTATGCTGAGAACCCGCTGGTGACATACCCTGTGATGTCATTATGTTTTGCAGTGGTGAATATTCTTGGAGGAGTCGGCTGTATTAGGAGGAATTAAACCAAACTCTCCCTCCCCTTCCGCTCAAGAATTTTATGATCCTTGAGTCAGAAGATGACAGAGTACATGATCAATTTTTACAGAGGCAGGAGGCGGAGGGAGGAAAGGCACCGGGTTTGTTATCATGAGTCACACTTGATGTGAGCTCTGCTCTTTTTCAGCAGTTTAAGAAATTAGAATTGCTTTTTCAAAAAAGAAGACGAAACAGTTTGCTTGCTTTTGAAAGGTAATTTAGCACTGCCAAGTGTGTGACTTGTCAGAGCTCAGTATAGGAACTGTGTTTATTTAATACGAACATCAGAGAGTCAAGCACATTTTGGTGAAATAATAACAGGAAGAGTCTCTGTCTCTAGAAAGAGATCTGCCAAACTTTGGAACGATTTACATCAACGCTGCGAGGAGCCCTTACAACGAGCTTCCCCTACAAAGCCAGTTCTCCTAGGACTTGCTCAATCATGAAAAGCTCGGTCATGGGGAATCAGAACTGAAGCTGAAAAGCTAGAAAAATAATGGCCTGAGATATGGAAATCCACTCTAGAAGTGCTTTTATTATGGTATTTTTTTTTTTTTGAAGAATAAAAAAAAAAAAAAAAAAAAGCACACCTTCAATTATGTCTCAGAATTTGGTTGTTGAAAGATTACAATGCTCCCTAAATTGTAAAAGTTAACTGATGCAGGAATGCCACGAAAGACACTAATGTCTTCTAAGAGTGTAGGCTGAATAAGAAAACACACGCCATCTACAGACCTCATGTTGTGGACTTCCATTAGAAACTAAGTTCCTTAAATAGGTAACCTCCAGTTATTTAACCATGAAGTCACTCACAAGCCCAAGTTCACCATCCCCTGGGCAAATACCTTTTGCATTTGATTCTTTAAAATAAACATAACTGCAGTTTCAAACAGATCTGACTCTTACTTGAAGATTTAAATTGGATTATCATACTACTACAGTATTTCAGTGTGATGGAGAGAAATTAAAGAAATATTGAAGAAGGTCAGCCAGCCAGAGAGTAAATCATTTCTTAGTCTCATGTTGTATTCTTGTTCTGTCCACCATATCCCACCCCATGCCCACCCTTTACTCTACTAGACTCAAGAAGTCTATTCAGTGTGGCTCCCCATCCAAACTTTCCTTTCCAAGGAGACCTCCTTGCTTTAGATCCTTCCCTCCCTCCTCTTCATTTCTCCTCACCCCAATAATATCTTACTTTCCTTTGAAGCACTCCCAAGACTTAGGTAAGTTGCTTCTAATCTGTGTATCAATTCTTTAGGTACTTAAGCACAACTCATAATTTAGTGGGTTTTCTTTTGTATTGGCATTTGCTCTTTCCTCAAAGACTCCTGGACACCCCAGAACCTTAAATATTAATTTAACATCCTAATGAATAAGAGACTGCCTGAATTTGAATCCTGCTTTCCCTGTACTAACTCTAAGACTTTGGTCACATTATTGGGTTTCTGGGCTGCCTTGTCCTTATCCTTGAAACGGGATGACAATTATAAGGTTACTCTTCCTATGTGGTTGTTTTGAAGATTTGTTATGATCATTCATAGAAGTTACTTGCAATAGCAGTTGGACTATAATATACACCAATAGACATTATTTAGTCTTTTAATCTGGAGGACTAGATCATTAGCTATCAATGCCAGTCTCCACTACAGACAATCCAGAGGGATCCTTTTTTGTAAAAGGGAGTGTCCCTTTTACAAAAGGGACACTATAGTCCCCTATAGTGTCCCCTGTCCCATAACATAGCTAATAATAATTTTTACAGCTCTATTTGAGCATGGCCCTACTGGTGCTCTCCAGAAACATATGGTAGTAGAAATTGGGATAAATTGGGTCCATTTTATCAAATTACCAAACCAGCCTTCAGTGGTTATAATTCTGACAGTAACCATCATATAACACCATACGAATAGAGTTTTGCAATCATGGTAAAGACAAATATCTAAACATACATTAGGTCACCTTTATCCTATATTGAGCCATATACTGAACATTATGGGGGGAGGAAAAACCTGAAGTGCAGAACTAAGTAAAACCAAGGTTTACCAGCATCTATTTAGGAGACTGAGGGGATGTTGATATATTTAACATTTATTGCTACAGATCCTGGTGACTTCCAACAGCCATAGTCTACCTGTAATTGATTAATTAACTAAGCTCTCTTCTTCCACTTGAGATTGGGGTGGGGGAGTGTTATTTACCAGCAAAATATTTTCAACATGTTAGTTAGTGAAGTATAAATGAAGAGAAAAAGCATCAGAATGTTTGAAATAGCACTAAGAATCTCTAACCTTCATCCCAGAACTGGTATAATCATCCAACGTGTGGTATCCACAAAGGGATTGATTTCAGGACCCCTTTGGAGAATGAAATCCATGGAGCATAAGTCCCTCATATAAAATGACATAGTATTTGCATATAACCTACACAATCCTTCTATAGGCTATAAATCCCCTCTAGATTATTTATAATACCTAATATAATACAAATGCTCTGTAGATGGTTGTTATACTCATTGTTTAGGGAGTAATGATAAGTAAAAAGCTTATGCATGTCCAATACAGATGCAATTTTTTTCCAAGCATTTTTGGTCGGTCAGTTGACTGGGGAGCCCCAGGTACCATACCATACTAACATTGGAGTGATCACTGTGTTTCTGATAAAGCCGTGGTTGTGTCTAAATGCAATTTTAAATTTGTGTATTTTTGTTCGTCTTCCAGTCCCAATAGTCTGTATCACAGGTTGTGTTCTTGAAAAGAAATTTAGGGTAAGTGGTTTTTTTGATGAATCAGCCCTGGGGAAAGATAGAGGAGAGGCAGGGTTGGAGAGAGGAAAAAACCTAGATGGTGCTCCTTTGGGGAACTCAGAAGTGAGAGCTGCTGGTCTACCCAGCCGTGGTTGGACATTGGACGGGTGTTGATACAGCATCACTGACCATGGGTGAGGCAGATGCTGAAGGAGCTTGTTGCTGAAGGGCTTTGCTGCTAATGGTTCTCCCTGACACAGAACAGCAAGTCCTTCTTGGAGGGCCATGTGGGTGGTGCCAGGCTGACTCAGGTTGTCAATTCCTCAAATTGCATCTGTGAGTAGTCAACTCACCAAGACTGGAGCATCTTGATCTAAATATAATTCACTGGCTTCAACAATAGGCCATAATGTTCTCCTCCCTATTATTGAGGTGTTTCCAAAAATAACCTCATGTTATGAAGCTCCACATCAACTTTTAGAAGTCAAGAATGAAGAAAGAGGCTATAACTCAACTTCTATGCTTGGAAGATGCAAGAAAAAAATTATTCTTTTTCTATCTTTGGTAATATTTAATACTCATAATATAGCCAGGTTTTGTTCTGAACTCATGCCTGGTTACCTCTGTTTCTATTTAGAAGATCTAAAATGTACTATGACTTAACCAACTGCTTTACTGAAATAGTCTTTGCAGTTTCTTCATAAATCTAAAAATTAACTATATCATGCTGATGTTTTATCCCCAAGCAAATATAATATATTCCTATCTAAGAAGATGTATGAATCTGGGTAATTGCTTCATAACAATTGCTTCATAAAAATAATGATAGTATGGAAAGTCAAACTGTCATTTAGCAGACAGTCTTATCCCCAAGATCTGGGAATCCTGGCTTTTCTCCTCTTAGTGGCACCATGACTTTGGAGTCCTTAACTAGATCCTCCACATTCATCCAGTCAATTGGCAAATAAAGAGAACAAGAAAAACCAAGTATGGCCTGGCCATAGTGTACATCATTTCTTCTCTATCTTCAAACTACTAGACCAGGAAATGTAGTCTTCTTTGTGTCCAGAAAAATCTACTGGGGTCAATGGACATCTTGACCAGTCTCTGCCAAGTGATCATATAATTTTGAATGTTTACTTATATAGTATCAATTTGTCCTAAATTGTTAAAATTCCAAAATGTTGTTATTACTTGGAATGCAGTGTCAGAAGGATGTTAGGTTGACCTAAAGAGAAGTTAGTATCATATGTATATGTGTTTCAGGATGCATTAGTGTACTGCATATTTCTAATGAAACCATCTTTACATATAGACAGAGCTATCTATATATTACATATGCATATAACTAGCATTATATGTGTATATGTTATATGTGTAGTATAGCTAACATTGGGGATTAAGTTTCCAAACTAATATTTACATTATATAATATTTATTCCTCTCTACATACATCTGCATATATATTTATATACATACACATATATATGTTCCAATATATTTATCAGTACATTGCATATTTCTAATGAAACTGCCTGAACTTAGGATTGGGATTGGGATTCATTTAAAAATCTGTCAATTGTACTTCTATAACTTGGAACCTATGTAGACTCCAATAGTCATGCAGTTTTTGGTATTCTGGTAGACTATATGGCAAAAATCCCAACAACTTCCTCTTGGTGGATCCCAGGTTAAGAAACATTTGTGCTTGAGGATAGAAGAGTTCCTCATTTCAGTCTCCATATTCTTGATTACACACACACACACACACACACACACACACACACGCACATATATATATAGAGAGAAAGAGATAGGTAGATATATAATGCACCTTTCTCTATTATCTCACTTAATTTTGCTTCTGTAGGCTATCTGCTCAATGAAGTCAGGAGTCACATACATTTCACATACTACCACACACCCTGAGCCATGTGGGCTTTGGACCTGGCTTCTGACTGTCTTGCCAGGGCTGATTTCCTCCATCTGCCTCATCACTTAATTCTGTGCTGTAATATCAGTAGCTAGAGATCAGTCAAAATGCCATGAACATAATTTATAAACAACAGAAATTTATTTCTCACCATTCTAGATACTAGAGGTCAAAGGTCAAGGCACCCATAGACACAGCATCTGGTGAGAGCCAGCTTACTCATAGATGACTCTTTTCACTGTGACCTCACATGGCAGGAAGGGCCAGGGTTTTTCTGGCCTTTTATAAGGGCACAAATACCATTTATAGTGTCTCCACCCTCAGGACCTAGTCATCTCTCCAAGGCCCTGTCTTAGTCCATTTTGTGCTGTTATAACAGAAAACCAGAGATTGAATAATTTATGAAGAGATTTATAAATTTCTCTCATACATTGAAATGATTTAAGAAGAAATCAATTTCTTATAGTTCCAAAGGCTGGGAAGTCTAAGATCAGGTCATTAGCAGATTCCATTTTGGTTCCAAGATGGCACATCATGGCTGCATTCTCAAGAGAGGATGAGTACTGCACCCTCACCTGGTGGAAGGAGAAAGGGGTTAGCCCACTCCCATGAGCCATTTTTCTAGCAGCATGGGTCTATTCATAAGAAGCCTTCATTACCTAAACACTCCCATTAACCCTCACCTCCTAGCATGGTTGCTTTGGGATTAGGTTTCCAGTGTATGAATTTTGAGGGACACAATCAGACCAGGGTTGGCTCCTATTCTTATTGGTATTAGGTCTCAACGTGTAAATTCTGAGGGGACACAATCATTCAGACCTTAGATGTAGGAGTTTGTGCTCTACTGATAAAGAATTCCTCCAACATCAGAATTTATTAGCACACCCCTGATACAGCCCACTACATCCATGGCAGCAGTATGGCTCAGGACAGGCTAGGCTCTTTGTGGCTACATCCCCCGCCCCAACTTCCAATGACTGAGCAATGAAAGTGTATTTCTCACTTCTAATATGAGGACCACATAAGGTGGTTTTACTCACAGCAGCCTATCTCAGAGACACAGGTTGACAGAGGCATTATCTTGTCACGAGCTTTTGTAAACACAGATGCAATGATAAAGGACGCTCTATCCAGAACTGAGTTGTGACACTTCTTTTATTTAATTGACCAAAGAAAGACCATGGCTGCCTAACATGAATAGAACAAGGAAATGAAATCCTACTATGTGCCTTAAAGACAGGAAAAGGAGAACTAGTTAAGAAATAACATCACTAGTAGAATAGTAATAGGGTGTGGTTAAGTAAGGGCAGGTCCTTGAGCAGATACACTGAGACTCAATGACACTTTCTCCTTTACTCGATGTCCGACATTGGCCAATTGAATTAATTTCTTTATGCCTTCATCTCCTTAAACCCTAGTGTGCATTGTTACACATTAGTATACTATGCATCCGTTATACTTCTCAATCCTTTGTACATTTTGCAATACTGAAAAAAAATATTAGTACTTCCACCAAATATTGGATAAAAAAGATGCTGCTATTTGTGGCCAGAGTCAGGTTACTTAGGTTATTTGGCTTCCCTAGGACCAGAGCTTAATATGTAGACACACTTGAAACTTTTTCTAGGCCAAATGCATAGAAAGAATTCACCACACCTTAGATTTGTTACTGTGCTTTTGTTGTCAAAACTTCCATTAATATTTTAAAAAAAATTGAAAAAAAGCAAAATGAAGACTGTGGGGTTGATCATATTAATCCCTCTTTATATTTAAACAAACTGAAGGTCAGTGGGGTTAACATAACCCAAGTCCCAGGTGTGTAGGAGGCACCAAGAGCAGTTGAATGCACGAATCCTGATTTCAGACCCAGCACCCTTCTCTTTTCATATAGCTTCTAACACTTGCCTACCAGGGGGAATGGGATGACTTTGTTTCAAAATTGACTTTAGGTTTTACCACCTGCCTCCCTTGAAGTATTCTAATGTTCTCACTAGACATTTGTGTTCACCTTCATTTAACTGAAATTTAAAAAATATATATTTCTAAAGCCAGGTGTGGTGGCACATGCTTGTAGCAAATCAAGAGGCTGAGGCAGGAGGGTGGCAAGTTCAAAGCCAGTCTCAGCAATTTATTGAGGCCCTGAGCAACTTAGTGAGACCCTGTCTCAAAAGAAAAAAAAAATAAAGAGGGCTGCAGATGTGGCTCTGTGGTTCGGTATCTGTGGCTTTAATCCCAGCTACACAAAAATATTCTAAAGTTTAAAATAACAGCATTACCTATATTTGGCCTGAAAAGGTATGGGCAATGTCTTTTCCTTTTCATGTAGAACATTCCATGATAGTTCTTGTTCAGAATTTCCCAATGTCTGAGGAAAACTTAAATACACTTGGAAGAAACAATGTTCTGTCTCAACTCACCCTATCACTTGGTCAGAAGTGTCAGTGCCTTCTCTTGACAGTCCACAACATCAGAGACTGCACAGCATTTTAAATTCCAAGCAAATCTATTTGTCAAATGCATCTTTGGGGTATTTCTTTAAAGTTGTCCTCAAAGAAGGAAAAATTCCACAATAAAAATGTATCACCATTATCTGATTAAAAGGCGGAGGCAATTTATTAAAAGGTTGTATTTAACAAAGCCCAGCAGTTTCAAGAACCTATAAGCTCAGCTACCAGGAAGTGATCTCACTGGTTGCCCGAGTGAGAATGAATTATGTCTGTTGTCCCCGGAGACTTTGTATATTTTCCAGTGCAACGAGACATTATTTCTTTTGCTTTTGCTGAAGAAAACACAGAATGGAAAGAATTTTAATATTCTTCTGTTTCATTACCTTGATTGGAGTAAAGATTAAACCTGTCTTTAGATCTGCTAAAATAACTGCAAGGCTGATTCCTTTTCTTCTTACCTCATCATAGCCCCAAATCTCAAGAGTAACAGGAAATAGGGACTAAAACAAAGTCTCTCTTCAAAGCTTTCAGCACCATATCTGTACCATGGGAAAGGAAACATTTGATAATGGAATTAAAACAGAAATCTTAATGGATTGGGGTGGGAGATGGGAAGTTTCAGTTCTGCCTGGGTACCTTACAAGGTCATGCTGAGCTTTGCAAACTTCATGCAATCTGCAGGATTACCTTGAAGGTGTAGGAATACTGTTTAGCATTTCTTCACACTTAAAAATATATGGGAGTTCATTAAATAGAATTTGGATTACTTGTAAGATGTCACTCAATGAAACTGATTTAAAATTTTTCAGGTTTTTTTTTTCTGAAAGGCCTAGAGTTTTATTAGCATATATATTATTAACACAGTAACATCTGATTCACCAAGAACAGCCTTTCACCACCTCCATAAATGAGTTAAACACATTGAAATGCATACTAATGACATTTACAGCAGAATTCAATATATAAGAGCAAAGTAATTTGACATACATAGGAGGAATCTGTCAATATTAGGCTGACATTCAGGAACCAAAGAAATAGGAGTGTTTTAAAGGTAACCTTGTATGCATGCAAAGCTAACACTGCAATTTAAAAACTGCTTCAAAGGCATCATGTTCAACACCAGGTGTGTGTGTGTGTGTGTGTGTGTGTGTGTGTGTTTGTGTGCTTAGCACAGTGTGGCAGGACTAAGGCAGAATAAACCCTCCCAGGATATCCACACCCCAACCCTTAGAACCTGTTACTACGCCTTCTTACATGGCAAGGGTGAATTAAGATTGCAAACGTCTTAAGATTGTTAATTAGTGACTTTAGGAAGGGAAGATAATCATGGATCATCCAGAGAAGCCAAGTGGAACACGAGGGTCCTTAAATGTGGAAGAAGGAGGCACAGGAGTCAGTGTGAGTGGTGCAATGCCTTGATCTGCCATTGTTGGCTTTGAAGGTGGAAGAAAAATATAATCTGCATAATGGAGGAGATGTCTGGGAGGTGGGGAAGCAAGAAATGGGTTCTCCCTAAGCCCAGTGAGACTGCTCACAGTCTTTGGGTCTCCAGAACTATAAATATAAATCTGATTTATTTAAAACCATCAGGACTATGTGGATAAAGTAAGCTCCATCTGAGAATGGTAAATGGTAGTTGATGTGATTCTGAAAGGCCTAGAGTTTTATTAGCATATATATTATGAATGGATCTTTAAATGTGGGGAGAAGAGATGATAAGAAATCCAATTTCAAAATTAAGACAAGTCCTCGGGCTGGGGTATAGCTCAGTTGGTAGAGTGCTTGCCTCACAAGCACAAGGCCCTAGGTTCAAGCCCCAGCACCACCACAATAAATAAATAAATAAATAAATTTAAAAAAAAATTTACGACAGGTCTTCAAGAAATTAAGTCTCAGGGATAGCATTATCTCACCAGATCACACCAACATCCTCTGCACACAGAGATCCTTGATATCAGTTCCACTTCCTAAGACACTGAACTGATCAGCTAATAATGCTAAAATCTCCCAGTTGTTCAGCATTTAAATGTACCCTTACCTTTACAGACCTGCTTAATATTTACCACAATTCTATCAGTTGGATACTATTTTATATATTTATTTCATGTGATTAAAAAGTTTAGCTCGGGGAAATAATTTGCCAAAACCAGTACTGAAAGTAAATGACAGACCTGAGATTCAAACTTGCCTCTCACTCAAAAGCCCTTGTTATTCTGATATGACATGCATGAGGTTTTCAAAGGTAGACCATTGATTCATACAAGTATTTATTAGGCCCCTCTATGCCAGGGACTGTTACTATAGCTACAATGATAAGCTAGAGAGATAGGTGATCCATGTGCACAAATTATTAAATAAGCAATAAAATGTGATTAATTCAGCACTCGGGGAGCATACAGGGTTCTGGAGCCATAGGGGGAGAGCATGACCTGCTAGTAATGCAGAGTCATGGAAGACTTCCTGAAGTCAAATCCAAGATGTGGAAAATGGATTGGAGGTGATCAAGCAAAATGGAAGGGAAGGAAGGAGCAGAAGAATGAACCTGAAAATACAAAAGACTGAGCCTGAACAACAGTTGAGAACATATGGAGGGGAGAGGACGAGTGGGAGAAATGACAAGGAAAGGGACTGAAGGGGTGGAGTCAGAGAATAGAGGCCTATGGCCCCCCCATGTTGTTCCAAGGACAATGTGCATGTGAACAGGGAATGGCATGGCCAGGTCTGCAGTTTGTGTAGATGCTATCACTTGCCCACCAATGTCCATTCACCAAAAGAATTGGTCCACAGAGAGGCACTATTGGGAAATAGTGGAATTTTTAGGAGGTAGGGTCTGGTGGGAGGGTCTTAGGTCATTGAGGGTATGCCTCAAAAGGACTATGGGACCCCTGTCTCTTTTAATTCCTGTCACTTTCTTTTCCTTCATGGCTCATAAAGTGAGTGGTGTAGCTCCACCACTCATGGTCGCCATGATGGGCTGCTTTGCCAGAGGCCCAAATCAGTAGGGCCACTCAAAGATGTGCACAACATTCAAAATCATGAGCCAAAATAAACCTCTTCTCATTGTATGTTGCTTATCTCAGGTATTTTACTATAGCACAGAAAGCTGACTTATAGAGATCATCCTGACTGGCATGGGGGACCAATTGACAAAGAGTAATACAGTGAGTTACATATTTGCCACAGGTATTATTCCAAGATAACACCAGGGCAGTAGAAAGAAAGTGTAATGTTGGAGAAAACTTGAGAAGCAGCATTAACATAATTACATTAAGGGGAAAATATGTATTAAAAGAAAAGAGGTTGGTAAGTAGTAGTTTTTTGGTTTGGTCAATTTATACAGAGTGATGATGAGCAGGAGAAGTTTTGGAAGAGATGATAAGGAATTCTTTTGGGGAAAATGGAAGTTCAAAGGCCTGTAAGAGTTTCAAGGAAACAGGTCAACTAGTAGCAATCCCATAGTGAGTCTGGGTCTCAAAATAGAGGTGTGACCAGGACATGGAGAGTTGGCTCCTATTAGTACAGGGAGAGTAGTTAACTCCACGGGGTAGATGATGTAACCTGAGAGTTAAAGTGAGGAAGGAATGGGCTCCAGAACAGAGCCCTGAGCATCAGCAACCCTTAGGGATTGCACACAGGAAAGTTCAAAAGAAATGGAAGGAGAGAGAGAGAGGAAGAATGGAAGCGAAAAGTGGAGTGGCCAGAGGAAAAAAAGTTCATTAAGATGAGAGAACAAAGGCGGGAGCCTGAGGTTCAGGGAGAATGTGTGACTTCTTTACTGGATCATGTCTGTCCAGGGTCCTTACACTTACTCACTCATCCCTCTCTGTGCAAATTTCTGACCTGTGCATCCCCCAACTCCATCTTCCACAGAACCATTGATCTTCTAAGACCCCTAAAAATCTGCTTCCTTTGAAGTGGGTCAAGTCCATTTGCCACGCAGTCATAGCACCCTGATCTTTTCATTCTACCACATCATAGGCTAGTAATTGCAAAATGTATGCTTGGTTAATGTCTCCCACTTTGTATCCTTTCATCCCTGTGCTCTCTGCAGTGTCTGCCACAAACTAAAAACTCGTGTGTGTGTGTGTGTGTGTGTGTGTGTGTGTGTGTGTTTAACATATGAATAAGCAGTCATTTCTCAAAAATATTTGGTGATTTTGAGGCAGTGACAAAGTTGATCGCATACACTCAAGACCATACTGCCAATTTCTAGCTATGGGACTGATTTTGAGCTCATATTTAATCATGTGATTTTGCCAATTAAACAGAAAAACCCTTGGATGGCATGAATTATTGACTTCCTCTACAGGATTTTGACTATCATTTCACTGTAGAGCACTGAAGAGAAAATAAGATCTCCTTGAAATGAGATGATCTTTGCCCTACATTTCCCCCACCAAGGATCAGTGGAGTTTCTCAAGAAATAATATACATGAAAATGTCTATAAGTTATTAAAAAACAAAGTTCAACTACTGCACTGTGATCACCCCTACTGGCACCTAAAATACTCCCTGATCCATCTCTGGGTTTACTGCTGGTTTAATTTTAATAACAGCTTCATATTCTCTTGTTTAAACAGCCATTCTCAGACTTGGAGTGGAACAGGTGGATTCAGTAATTGCTTAATTGCATGTGTATAATAAGGCTTGGCAGTTTCAATAATATTCACCATGATAAAACAGTGGAGAAAGATAAGTCCCCTTGGGTAGATCTAAAAGTCTAAAAGAGTGCAAACAATCACCCAGTTTTGATGGCTCTGGAGTGTCATGCTATGTCTGAATAACAGTAGATGGAGATACAGAATTCAGGAACATGTGACTTCTGTTTTGGATCAGAGTCTGCTTATTTGGCATGATCTAAAGCCTCCAAGGATGCTCAGGTTGTTTATCACACATAATAACAGCATCCTGCTGGCATGGATACATGATGATCCTGTCTTGGTTGAAATATGCAACTTGAGTCATTTGTCTTTTTTAAAAAGAGTTACTCCAGAGGCAACTAATTATAACCCCAATTGTGAACTCCCTTGGTGGCAAGAGCATGGTGATTTGAAATACTGGCTGCAGGAAGAAATAAAATCTGTGACAATGGCCCTCATTTAGTCTGTGTTGCCAACTCATTCCTAAGTGGCAGGTGTGGGCCAGTGCTTCTGCTTCATGCATATACATGTGGACATGGCAAGTTCACGTTATCCTTCATGCCTAAGGAAAAAGGTAGAAGAAGGTAAACATTAAGCTGTAAGTTCAAGTGCACTACACCAGAGTCTGCCAACTTTTCCTGTAAAGTGTTAGGAAATGAGTCTTTTAAGTTTTGCATGCTCTAAGTCTCCATCACAACCAGTGAACACTGTCCTCATAGGGCATGTGTACAGTCATATACAATATCTCAGCAAATGACTGCATTTGTTTTCTCATTAAACTTTATTTACAAAATCTGGCAACAGGCCAGTTTTGCCCATGGACTTTGGTTTGCCAATCCCTTCTCTATCTTCCTTTTGTATATGAACATTTTATAAAAAATAGTTTTGTATCTATGGCATCCATGGATACAGAATCCTATAGGGCATAATATTTGAACATGACCTTGACTGTTTCAAGTAAGACAGAACATGCCTAAAGTTCAGCATCAAATAATATCACCTAGGCAAATTCTTTTACCCGGAAGTAGCACTTTATCTAAATGTATATCTTGATTTTAATTTTTTTGAAATTTGTCATAGAGTGGGACACTGAATTTGATGAACTCTTTTAAGAAGGTAAGACAAAGAGATTGTTTTAGATGTTGAATAGCGAATCGAATAGGTAATTCATCATAGAGAACTAAGTAATTAAAAATTGACATGCTATTTTGCCTCCGTTTTTATTCTCTCCCTTTTAATTAGTAGCACTTATCAATTAGTTTAGAAAATATAAATCCAAAATATCATAAAAAGCCTCAGTGATATCCGCACATCCCTTCTCTGCAGGCAAACATCATTGCCATTTCAGGGGTAGACTCACCTCCCACCTTCCCCTTTCATGAGTAGGACACTTCCTGTAAAATCATTTGATCCTTATTAGTGAAAGGAAGTGAGTTTATGATTTTGTGTCATTGACCCAACCACTAGGAATTTTCTGTGGCTATCCAACAGAGCCTCCAGCTTCTAATATGAACTACAGTGATCCTGCAGATAAAGAGGTAGATAAAAAGGGATCTGCCTTTCTGTTCATCTTTTTTAGTTCTGTGCCTGCCATTTCCGTTGTTCTATATTTTGAGGGAATCGCTGGACATCATAAAAGGGGAAAGGTTCTATAAGAAAAGATGAAGAAAGGATGTTAAACAGAAAAATACAGAGCACCGAGGAGAGATTCCATCGCTCCACCGCCCAGAGCCAAAGATTCTTAGAATATACTAGTAGGATCATTTTCACAATCATTCCCAACATGATTAAAACCTTAACGTTTCCATTTCAAGAGGTTTTTCTCTTGTAGGAAATTGGAGAATGGAAATAATAGGGAGGTGAACTCTCTCCCCTTTGTACCCAGGTCAGGCATGACTGGGGACAGATGCAAGGTAGGGTCTTTTTCATCATTGTTTTCAAGAAATCCAGCCAGGATCTCATTCAGCTTGAGCTGTGATCTGATACAGGTAAGTGGTGGTGCGGGCCCTCTGACCTGCCTGCCGCAGTTACCTTGCTAGGTAACTTCAGTCTCTCTAACCTGACCCTGATGAAGAACAGCAATGTCCTGAAACATCCAGGCGCTCAGGAACTGGCCGCACCTAAGCTATGTCCGGAACTCCTGGGCATCATGACATAAAATAAAATGATAGTTACTTCTCCACCGTGCTACAAGAATCATAGCTTTCTCACCCAATCCAAGTCTGAACTTGGTTATATTTATGGTAAATATTAGAAACATATCTTTTTGCTATAATCTCTATTCTTCAGGAGAGCAAAAAAAAAAAAAAAGAATATATCTATCCCAAATAAATCCTGGATGGTGATGCATGCCTGCAAATTCAACAGGAGGCTGAGGGAGGAGGATTGCAAGTTCAAGGCCAGTCTCAGCAACTTAGCAAGATCCTGTCTCAAAATTTTTTTAAAAAGAGGGTGCTGGGGATGTGGGGATGTGGTTTGGTGGTGGCTAAAAGTCCCCTGGTTCAATCCTGGTTAGAAAAAAAGAAAAAAAAGAAAAAAAGGTCTGGAATTAGTTAATTATTTGACAATTACTTAGGGAGAAGGAACAAGACAAAAAAAGGAAAAAAAAAATCTTAAAATAGAAGCCTGTGCATCCCCCTCCACCCTACTTTTTCTCTGTAAGCTCTTTCCTAGTTAATGGAGAGAACATGAACTTCCTAGAAGAAACAAACCTGCGCTGCTTCTGGGTTCTGACCTCCTCTTGGCACATGACCCTTTGAATGCAGATCACAGTTCTTGGTTAAATATTTTCTGCCTGCCCTGGCCCAGACCTCATGCTATCCTTATGTTGTGGATCACCAGGGATCTGTATCTGACCACTAACTTTTGTCCTTGATTCTCACTGCAAACAGAGGCAGCAAAATTTGATGAAATCATTACCATTGCAAATGCCGATCAGTGACTATCCGAGTGGTGATTGTAAATGGCACCAGTGGCAGTTCCAGGCAGCCACATGACCAGGAAGTTACAGCTCAGCAAGAGGAAGAAGTGGGCAAGACTAGATCTTGAAACTGATGATTATTTTAAAGATGAGTCTAACAGCTTTCAGTCTGTTTAATTCCATTCCTGGTGTTTCAGTAAGTTTAGCAAACACATAGATATAATTTAATTGAATCTTGTTATTTGGTGTGATCATGTAATCTTCAAAGACTCTACATAATTGTCGCGGTATTTTAATTCTTTTTACCCTGCAGATCCATTTTCATCTAGCTGGAGAAATAAACATTGATAAGAGCAGGTGTTTTTTCCATAACTGGGCAACTTGGGGACTAGTAGAGAAAAATGCAAATCTCAATTGCAAATTGCAGAGAAAGAGGCAGATTATTTTCCAAATTTTCCACCACAGAAGATTTTGTTTCATGCTAGTGTCAACAACTTGGACTAAACGCAAAAAGAATTATATAAAACTGCAAAGATATATCTCCTGTCCTCCTCAGATGCAAATGTCACAAGCATGGTCATTATTTAAAATAACTTACCTGTTAATCTCCCTTTTTAGATTAGCATGGTTTGTGACCCTGATGGGGTCTCTTTTGAAAACAACTTGGGCAATGCAATTGGTATCAGCTACACTTCACTCCAGTCTTCTGACTGCAGGCAGGCAGAATCCACCAGCAGATGGAAGATTTGCCTGATGTCAGATTCCTTATTCGTGTGTCTTTGGCACATGCACAGAAGTATTTTTAAAAGCAGGAGGATCACTGAGGGACACAGCATAAGTCTGGCTGTCCTGCTCTGGAAGAATAACTGCAGTTGACCTGCAAGCAGTGAAGCAAGCAGAAATGGCTGTCTGCAAGAATTCCTGATTGGACTTGGGCCTGCTGCCTTACTTATCTAAAAGCTAGCATTGCTCTCTCACTCATGGGGCAGGTCTAGCTCACATGACTTCCTTTCCTTATATTCATATCCCCTACCAGACATTAAGCAAAGCCTTAACTTAGATCTTATTTCTTTCCTGTAGCTGTTAATTATATAATATCCATATTTTTGTGCTCATTCAATTCATTTAATATCATTCCTTCTAAAATGACTTACCTCTTTCATAATAATAGGTAACAAATACCATGGGTATTTAATAGGCTCAACACATTTTAATATAAATAAAAGTTCATCTTTTATCCCTATTGAATTAAACACTTTGTTTTCAAACAGCAAAGGATAAACAGATTTAAAGATACTAGAAAAAAATGAATTTTCCAGAAAAATTAGTTAAATTCAAATTGGATCTGGACTACACTTAAACAGAGTTGTGTCAAAAATTTTCAATCTACATTAAAATAGGAAGTAAGACTATAATGCTGACTCTGAGCACCAGTTTCTCCTTCTGAAATAGGTGGACTTTCCTCATTCAGAAACCCACACCCACTCATGCAACCACACATACCCCACAACTTGTCCATATACATTGCTCCTGATGATCTTAGAGAGCTCCAACAAGTTCAAGCCTACTAAATATTCATCTTAGCAGGTTCTGTAGAGGGTGAAGACACTAGGAATAACGAGGTAACAGATTAATCTAACTCCACAACCTCTAGTACCTAATCGTAATTATGTTTCAGCGAAATACAGGTAAGAATGCCACATTACAAATATCAACAATTCTTTTCTATGGCATATATTCTAAAAACATTCCATTTGAAAGTAGCATGGTTGAGTTAGGGGTTATTACAATGATTTCCCAAATGGAGGCATATGGGCCATTCTTTTTATCTTGAAATGTATTCCCTACATGGTTAGTACAGTGGTATTTTTAACTGCAAGATTTGATAGGTGAGATTTCCTGCTTTCAATACCTTCTGGTCCCTAATGGCTTTCAAAATAAAGCTCCAATTCCTGCAGTAATTACAGAATCCAACGCATTTTACAAGCAGATTTCACCATCTCTCTCCAAGCTCAGGGCTTCCCACAGTCTCTACTCATCCCATTCCCTTCTACCTCTCATGGTGCAGCAATGTCAAACAATTTGTAGCAACTCAAGAGTGCCATGCAGTATGTATTATTTTCCATGCACATATGCACCCATGGGAGATAGGTTGAGTATGCCCTGTATGCCTTATTCTGTCCTAAGCAAAAACAGAGAAGAAAATACTAGAAAGGAAACATGAATCTTCCCAAGTTTGTTTTGCTGTTCCCAGGTTGGTCTGGCATGACCTGAAACACAAATTATCACATTTTTGTATTTTTCAAAATCATACTTAGATATGGGTAAAAGAGATTCTTCCTCTGTACCCTTGGGCTTTAAGCCATGTTCTTCACCAGTACCCCAGTTTGAGTAATCAAGAAACAGCACAGGGTAGGGAATGATTCACGGAGTGCAAAGTGGATGGGGATCTCACTCCATTTAGATTCATTCACCACTTGTTTCTTAGTGCTCTGTGGGACCAGTGCTCCAACCATCAGCTGGAACCATCTATTCTTTCTCCAAGAATCTGTTGTGCCTGGAAAGGTCAAGATCTCAAGTTCCCTAGGTTGTTCCTTAAAAGCACAAACTGATCAATGACGGGTATTTGTTCTATACTATACTTTACACTGCTAGGTTTAGCATAATATTACTTAGGTCCTCTAAGATTTTGATAGTATACATGCACTGTATTTAATATTTTAAGGGCTTATGTACTAAACTTTAGAGACAGAATTGAAAACTTCTTAGAAACTAACTCAGTTTGAATAGAACCTTTGAAAGGAATCTCTCCCTTTTTTTAATTTACAGAAGCAATATGAAATAAAAAGTTAATACAAAGTTCAAATAATAAAAAAAACAAAGTAACAAAATAATCTAAAACAGGAATGGAGTTAAAGATAGTGAAAAGATATGTTTTTGTGTACATTATTTCATAATAAAAAGGGAATTTTTGCACATTGTTGTGGATATTGGGATGCATCCTGCTTTGAGCTCAGGAGAGGTACACATAATTGTGTGTGTTCACAATTAGGTCTGTATGGGAAGGTTTAAAAGTGCTATGAGAAAAAACTTCTCTTTTGTGGGAGAGGAAGGGAGTCAGAGTGGATTAAAGAATAACTACTGTGCTGCAGTTTGAACACTATTTATAAATTTACCAACAACTTTGGGAGTAAAGATATTCTATGCAACAAGTTTGAAAAAAAATATAAGAAGGATCTCCCATCTTAATGGGCCAAGAATGATTTAGTGTAAATTGAGCACTGTGCCCCATGAAGGTTCAGGTAAGCTTTCTGGGAAATCCAATTTATAAGTGTCCTGGGTTTCAATGGATTCAGACAAAAAAGCAAGACAGTGAATCTTACAAAAGTCAGCTACATTGTCAAACACTATTTAGAGTACAAGATATCACCTTGGGAGGATGAAAAATAACCCTGAGAAATATATATTATTTCGAGGAACCTGTGAACACATTACCTTGCACGTGAAAGAGACTTTGCATATATGATCGAATGACCTTGACATCTTGAGACTGTCCTGGATTAGCAGTGGAGTCCCAGGAGTAATCCCAGGAGTTCTTATCAGGGGGAGGCAGGCAGGTCAGAAGCAGAGAAGGTGCAGGTGAGGGCAGAGGCTGGACAGAGTCCTTTGAGAAGGAAGGGGCTATTTGTGAAGGATTACAGGTGGCTTCAAGAAGCTGGAAAAGACAAGAGGACAGATTCTAGGAGAAATGTAACTCTGTAGACACCTTGATTTTAGCCCAAATAATTCATTTCAGACTTCTGAATTCAAGCAGTAAGATAAATTTGTGCTGTTTTAGGCTAGTAAGTTTGCAGTAATTTGCAACAGGATCCAAAGGAAATTAATATCTTCATCATGTTGGATATATTTTCTGTTTATTTTTCTTTTGATTATCACTATGCTTCTTAGAGTAGATCATTTAAAAAATAAAGGTTCATGGAAGAAATCCATGGCTTAATGCTTAATGTTTGCTCTCTCTTTCTCTCTCCCCATCTCTCTCTCTCTCATTGCTGTGCTGGAGACCAAACCCAGGGCTGAGTACATGCTAGGAAACTGCTCTGCTCCAGAGCCACATCCCAGCTCTTGCCAATGTCCTTACCCTCGAGTTTTCACTTTGTGAAATGAGACACATCTATTAAAAAATTATCTCCAAGAACTTATAATGATTAGTGATAGAAGATCTATAAGCAGTGGAAATAACTATTGGGAAGAAAGAACCTGAAGTAGGTGGTCCTCACTGGTAAACTTACTATTGGCTGCACAATTGTGAAGAAATTAGTCATAGATCACAGGTAGAAGTTGTCAAAACAAGACTCTGTCAAAACAGGACTCTGCTCTACTGTTAATCCATAATTCCTCATAGCAAAATCCCTTTGAGGGTGGTTGAAGGCCGGAAGAGAATTGTCCAATTCCTGGTCTCTTTTGAAATGAACAGTCCCTGAATTTATTTCTCTGCTAGTCTTTGCAGTATTTTTCAATGTGACAGGGAGTCAATACTCTTAGAAATAATATAGTCAGACTCTCCAATGTGTATGTCTCGAAATACCACATCATACTTCCTGAATGTCATGATTATTGTGTATCAAATTAAAATGAAACAAATCAGATTCCAACGTATAGGGCTATAACCAGAATCAAGAGGTACAGCATGTCCCTTCCCATCCATCGGACATGTAATAAGTACGGCCCAGAATAGCTTTGGTGGGGACTTGGCTAGGACACAAAGCAGAAATCTCATCAGGCTAGGACTTGGCTGTGATTCAGCAGGCAGACAGATGCCCACAACCCATGGAGGGAAGCCCTACTATCAGGTGTATCATAGGATGATTCTAAAGCCCTCCAGCTGGTAAGATAAAACTGTTGTGTCCTCTCCAAGTGGGAGAGACAGAACTTGCATACGGGACATCAGTAACTGTAGCTCCTTAGAAACATTCAAAAATTGTAATATTTATTTTATTTTTAATTGGCCTATAGAAATTGTATACATGAAAGGGGTACAGCACAACATTTCAATTCACATATGCAATGTGCAATGACCAGATCAGGGGAATCAGCATAGATGTAACCCCTGAAATTCATCATTTCTTTGTATTGGGAACAAAGTCCTTCTATGAGCTATTTTCAAGTATTCAATTAATTATTGCCCACCATAATTTTCTGACTGTGCTAAAGGCCATCAGAAGTTATTGCTCCTACCCCCAACTGCACATGGAAGAACAGGTCAACACGATCTATGATCTGAGCTTAATGATCAAAGGACATTCATGAAGGAAAACCAGGAGACCCCTTTGACTTATGTTTCTTCTACACAGTAGATCTTTGTGACCACCTTGAGGGTGGCCCAAGGGTCAAGGCTGAGAATTTGATGAATCACTGTGCATAGTGTAACAACTATTATAAGTTGCATATGCCATAGACCTTCCAATAGAACCTGAAATGAGGAGTTAGAACATCATTCCTCTGGGGTGGGACTGGTGAAGGCCCAGAGGACGTGGGGATCCAGCATGGGGGACAGTGCTCAGAAACCAGTAATGAATGAACGGCAATTAGTAAGTCATGCTCTTGACCTACTAGAGATTTGCTTGCAGTAGATATAACCTGGAATGATCTTTCTCTAGCCATGTTTTAGTTTATGAACTTGGAATAAAAATAAGAAAGAGATTGGGAAGCAAAGACAAGAGAGAGGAGGTTCTGGGTTTAGAGGGTTATGTCATTGAAGACCAGGAGCATTGCAAGTCAATGATGGGAAACTGTTGGAGCAGCTGCCTCAGGAATCTGAACAGAGGTGTAGATGGTATAGTTGTGATTAGTATTGGGCTTGAGTGCCAAGTTCCTCAGAATATGCTACTAGACTGCCTAGAACCCAAACTCATGGGAGTCAAGTCCCAGAGATCAGAATTTTATTAAGTACTCAGGTCTTTCCTTTACACTGAGGTTTCTGGACCACCAGTCTGCAAAAATGGGAGTGGAAATGTTAATAGAGGGCATGTGAGTGGAGGTCACTGTGAGCAGGGGAATTTGTGGGGAGGGATTATTGAAACTGGCACATACTATTTGCCATACAAATAGTATGTACAGCAAATAAATGAAAAAGCATGCCCAATTACATATTTACAATCTGCTTTTTAACTTACTGTTCTGTGGGTGATAAAAATCCATAGGTTAATTAGAATGAGGTATTCAGAAGCATAGTGAATTTAAAGTCAATGAAGTCAGTAGCCCTGGATTCAAGTTCTGGCTTGCTGTTTATTGGCTGAGGGTTCTTGGAAAATTGCATAGCAAGTCTCAAACATTAGTTATTGGTTATAAATTCAAATGCACTCATAAGGAAGGATTTCATCGATGATAAAAACAGGCACAAAAAAGTGATAATGATTCTTTTCTTTGTACTATCACATTTCTAACTTATCACACATTATGTTTAAACAGTAAATGCAGTCCTATATATTACGGGTTTGTATTTCATTTTGATCTCATTGGATTGGTGGAATATATTAGCAACAGCAGGTACATAAATCATTCAGCTTTGTCTCTAAAATAAAAGTACATAAAACTGAAATTTCAACACTTATTATTAACATTATTGTTATGTATTTCACCAATAAGTAAATAGGGTTTGCTTTTCTGAAAAAGTAAATTAGAAGATATTTCCAGTGATGGAGAAAGTACTCTAAATTCTGCATACAGCTATTTTCTGATCTTTGTATTTCTGCAGAATCAAGACATTGGTGAGACCTGATAATTGGAGATATTTGGGGTATTACATACTATATATTCTGAAGTCCAGTGCAGAATATTTTCCCTCCTCAGCAGAGACAGGCAACTCACATGACTTCTGAGGCTCTCTCCAAGAGCTGATGGGCAGGATGCCCAAGAGTCCCTCTGAATAATTGAGTGTCTATGGTCTAGCTCCAGAAAGCACAATTATGTTCTCCAGAAAGACACTCATTTGCCAAGTCTGGTTACACTCTCAAGAGTTATCCACTTCATTTAACAAGATTCCCTTAATGGAAAGGGAAAGAACATTCTAGCCATTTATCAGTAGATATGTGCTCAAATGCCACCCTTGGCAGCTGCTGCAATTTGGGATTGTGTGTGCTAACTCAGATAGTTTTAAATCATTTAACTCCATTTCTAACATCCCTGGTCATGGACATTTTGAATAAGGTTGCTGTCCGTCCCTCACCCCTGGCTCCTATGGGTTGGGATTTCCCTACTGAAACCTTTCCAAATTCCCTTTTGCCTATTTTTTTTAAAGGGCAGAAAAGGAGAATGCCATAAGTCTACAGGATGGAGAACATAGAATTCAGAAGCTGCCATTACAAACTGTACATCTTTGAATAAATGATAATCTAACAGTAATGTTAATAATAAGTACTGATGTTCAGGTTTTATGTGCTTAAGTTACAGAAACCAGGTTGAATGATTTATATAACCTACTATTGCTAATATATTTCAGTAATCCAATGAAGCTAAAAACGAGAAGCAGCACAGAAAGGTCCTGTAATGTGCTCTGATGCATTGACAGCAAATGACAATAAAGACTTTAGCTCAGACAGTCAGGAGTCCAGAATAAATATTTAGCTATTTTATATACTTCCTATGGCTAATTACTTGGAATTACTTAGAATTTATCCAAAAATGTTGCTCTTCTCTATTGGTAAAATTTGGCACATGGGTAGCTGGTTCTCAAGGAGATGAATAGTCTGGTTAATCCAAATTAAATTGTGGGTTCAGTAATATTCTGTGATAATGTGGTGTTTCTTGAAGTGTGTGCATGCTATTGCTCTATGTGTCCTGGCCCAGGGTGATGAAAAAGAGAGAGAGACAGAACAAAAATGATTTCAGTTATAGGAGTAAATAACTACTAACCACCAAGAAAATACCATTTATATTATGTTTTCCCAAGGAGTATAAGACAAATATAAAATGAACTGGTGGATTTACAGGTACTTTTGATTGTTTGGGGAATAGTTAACACACATTGTCTAGAATGGGAAGGGGAGACACCTTGGGTCTTAATCCACTAAGACATAGACCATGTGGTTGAAGAGTATTTCACTCTACCTTTAAGTCACTAGTGTTTGGGGATGTCATTTTTCTAGGATTTGGAGAACTTTTTTTGCAATCATGATCGTATAGCCATTTGCATTATCAAGGACTTTCCACACTGCACTCATTGTATGAAATACTTGCTTTGCCTTATTTTAAGCTCTCAGTAAGCCTGTTGGGTACATTTCACAAATTAGGAAATAAAGGCCCAGTTATTAAGTGATTGGTCCAACTTCATATTGCTAATAACTGACAGAGCCAGGATTCAATGCCAGGCCTCTTTATAGCCAGGTGTCTGCATTTAATGAGAATGTCACAGTGCCCCCTGTCACATAACAGTGTAGAGACATTGATTAGGAGTTAAGGAATCGGGGCGTTGGTCTCAAATCTGCCACCCACATTCTGGAAATACCATGCACACTACCACCTCCCACATCCAGATGCAGACAGCAACTGCCCTGCTTCTCCCACAGTTTGCTTCCATTGCATGCCAGCACTTCCTTACACGAAGCATGTGATAAGTGATCAGGATGGTTAGACTCTCAAAAATATTTTCCAACTAAACCAAATGAAATTAATCTTGGTCTTCATTAAACACTATCAAACTGGAATTAAATTAGGGAAAAGGGGACTGCTTGGGTGAATAAAGATATATAGGGGAGAATATTCCCAAAGAGAGAGTGCACATGATTAAGAGGATAGAATTATTTTGTAGTGCTTTTTCCAAAATATTGAATAGGGATAGAGTTCAGTGTGTTCATTTGATAAGTGACAGGCAGAGTAGTTTGGATTTAACTCGCAAACCAAGTGAGAACATTGCAGGTCCTTTAGCATGGGGAATGTGTCTTATGCAACTGCCTTTTCTGATTGTTTGTTTGTTTGTTTGGAAGTGTTGTCTAAGATAAAGTAGGAAAGGGATAAAGTGAAGTCAGGCATCAATAATCAGATTGCTGCACCAGGTGAGGTTTTAAGTGAGAAGCTAGAGAGATGGTAGTGAAAGGGATAGAATAGAAGTGAGAGAAGGTATGGGCCCTATTGCAGATTCTGGAGGCTGAACAGCTACCCTAGGTGTGAGGAAAGAAGGAACAAAGAGGACTCGAGTTCTGAGCCTGAGTGCCTGGGAGAAACAAGCTAAATGGGGAAATACAGAATTTAAATCTCCATGAGGAAGGAAGACAATGGTAGGAACTAATTGTGCAGATGGCAAATGAGCAGTTGAACGTGGAAAACCATTGCAGTGGTTCCATTGGAACCATTGCAGAAGGCTCAGATCCCAGGGGAATGTGAAGCCACCTGGGTCTCATCAGTGCCCTTGATAGTGAAGCCATACAGCAGCTGGGTCACAGAAACGGTGGGGTAAGGTGGGCAGCAGGGTGCGTCCCTGGATTTAGGTGATCGAGAAGGAGCAGTTCAACAGGAAGTCAAGAGAAAGGGAGTCCTGATTACGAAGATTCGCAGATCAAAATTATCTGATACAAAGACGTGGAGACCAAGTATCCACTGAACTCTTCTATTTTCAACACTCTTATTTTTTCTTAGAATTTGAATAGGGGCTGCTTTACTTCTAGCCCCTATATGGACAGATTGTTAGAAATGTCTTCCATGCCCCAATACATTTGTTTTTCCCAAAGAATAATTTCCTATTTTGGCAGTGTTCACTCCATAATTTCCCTCATCATCATCTCGTTTTGCTTCCAGAAACATATTCTCAAGTGCCTGGCTACGTAATAAATACTCTCTGTGGCTGCCGCCCAACCCTGGGTTATGCTCAGAATTGCTGAGCTCTAGTGCTACCAACTCTAATATTTCTAATGCCTCTTGGAATGGGACCAGCATTAACCATTTATAAAATACCAACTGCCACTCAATATGTAGAAATGCGATTGCATTTCACTGTTTGCCAGAACAACAGGTCGCACTGAGATCATATTTCTTTTTTTGGTTTCCGGGGAGAATACAATGTTGAGATCCATGATCAGTTGCCAAGTGCAGGCTAGTGGTGGCTGTTTTTGCTAACCTGTTTTATTATATTGGGAATTTGCCTCAGGACAGAATGTTCTACAGAAACCCATATGTGAATAAATGTATTTTGGTATGGTGACCCTTCACCCCATTCCTTCTCCCATTGTTTAGGTAAAGTTAACGAACACATAATGAGGAAATTTACAACTTCATTGAAAAGGCAGACAGTGCATCTATTTTTCACTTGGAAAATGCAAGATGAGGTTTGAGTAATTGGCCCAAACTCCTTCCCCCTTTTTAAAGATTTTAAATCAGAATCAAAGATAGCTAATAACCTTGCTGTAGGTCACACACAGTGACAGATGCTGTTCCCAATGTCTCAGTTCATCTCTCCATTATGTGTGAACTGGGATTCAGCAGGGTGCAGACACTTTCAAAGTCACAGAAGAGGTCAACTGAGCATTTAGGGGTTTTGTGTTGTTATTGTTTGTTTTTGTTTTTTAGTAACTCTGAGCTAAATAGTGCCAGCCTGTTGTAAACTTGCGTAGATCTATTATTCATTTGTGCCTCAGAAAAGTGCTTCAGAACAGCGCTCTTACCGTGTCCTCAGCAGAAGAGTGTTCTAAATTTAAAATCACCAATCAGATCCTCTATTCTAAAGAAGCATCATAAACACTGAGCAAACTAAAAAAACAAAACTAATCTATATTAAGCATGCTGGGAAAAAAAATAAACAATTGGTTCAGATGATACTCTGTAGAAGAAGCCCTGAAATCTTGTCAATTTACTTAATCAATAGTTGCTATTTTTGGTCAGTGATCACACAGATCTACTTAGTAAGTACCTAGCTGAACACAGTACTACTTTCTGGGGGTACAAAGCAGCTCTGGAGTGCTTCTCATTGTCTAGGTGAGAGGAGTAAAGGAAGGGTACACAATCCTACTTAGTAACTACCGATCTGAACACAGTACTACTTTCTGGGCATAGGAAACAGCTCTGGCATGCTTCTCATTCTCGAGGTGAGAGGAGTAAAGTTTCTTGTGGAAGAACTGGAGCAAGTAGAATAGAAATGGGAAGAAGCAAGAAAGTTCAAGAGAAAGGAACTACTTTGTGTGGAGGTTTACAAATTGCTTCTTGTTCAATGTATTTGTTTATCTTCCATATTAGAAGTCACAGGATAGAAATAGAATGACGATGGAGTGCCAGAAGAAAATATTAAAGAGACAGGTTCTAATATTTTAGTAGATCACTCAGGGTGAGATAATTACCCTACTCATAAAATGATTATGTAAACAGAAAGACATTTAAGCATGTTTTCCTGGAGAAATGTCAATCATACAGAGAACACTTTGGTGGTTTTGCCGTTGCTGTGATGCATGATTTCAACAAACTCTGTTAAGACAGCTATTTCTTCTAAGCCCCTAAACTCGACCTTGAAGTGGAGCTTCAAGATCATGACACCTGTCACTTAACTCAGTACAAGCACAGTCAAGTTCATGGCATTTGCCTAAGGAGGGACCTGTATCTGAAGGACTATCCTAGATTATTCTTGCAGTGAACAAAGAAATCATTTATCAAATTGTCTATTTGGGATGTGAAATTAAATATTTGAAGACTCTCCTGAGTCACGGACTTGACAATCTGAACACCTTCTCAACCATCGGACTCTGAAAACCCTGGGGTGGGACTGATCAGGGCTACAGATCAACAATGACAAATCCCATGGGCCCTCCCATTATGAGGGATTTTGACAGGGGGACAGGATACTGACATGCTGTAAAAAAAATATGTATCATTCTGATATGACCCATGTGCAATTAAAATCCTAAATGGACTTTATGAAACTACCTAGGTGGGCAAAATCCAGATCTGTTAAACATCCTCAAGCTTTAATATGGCAAAAAAGGGCATCACAGATGTGATGAAAGTGGCAGGATTTAAGATGGAGAGATTATTCTGCAATGCCTTGGTAAATTCTTGAAATGGGAAGATGGCAGAGGGTGAGTCTAAACTGGCAGCCCCAGAAAGATTGGATATTCCATTTGTGCGCTGAGACTTCAGGCCCCGTGAAAGACCAGGAGCCCTCAAAGAGCCAAGGGTGGCCTCTGGCCCACAGCCAGAAAGAAAGTGTAAATTTCAGTCCAGCAATTGCCTGGAAATGAACCCTGCCAACACCTGAATGAGCAAGAAAGGGGTTTCACCCCTACACCCTGTCGAGAGGAGCGTGTCCCTGCAAATGTCTCCCTCATTTTTTTTTTGGAACCGGGAATTGAACTCAGGGGCACTCAGTCACTGAGCCACATCCCCAGCCCTATTTTGTATTTTATTTAGAGACAGGATCTCACTGAGTTGCTTAGGGCCTCGCTAAGTTACTGAGGCTGGCTTTGAACTCACGATCCTCCTGCCTCAGCCTCCCAAGTGCTGGGATTACAGGCGTGCACCACTGTGCCCAGCATGTCTCCCTCTTAACTGAGTGAGACCTGGGTCAGATTTTGATGTAGAGAATTGTAAAATACTAAATCCATGTGGTTTTAAGACACTAAGTTTATGGCCACCTAGGACACTAATATACTACTAAAATATGTGGCAAAAATAATTTCTCTTTTGACATTTCAGAAGCGGGATGGAAAGGTATAATTTTTAGGAAGAGATTCCCTGAAATGAACTGTCTTTGAAGAGCTGGTTTCGGAGGGGATTGCATTCCTCCCCAAGGGACCTCCACAGAGAAGGATCTGGGGAGAGGTCTTTGACTGAAGCAGAAGGCTTGTGCAGGGAAGGAGTTGGATTAGAAATGTGTCCTGCTGGCTCTTCTTGCAGGATGAGAAATTTGAGCTATCAGAGGAAATTCTTTTATCAACCCACCCTAAGAGAGCAGCTACTTGAGTTTCTCTACCACCCAACTAGTGCTGACCTCACTGAAGCCTGCTGCCCTCCCACAGGCATCAGGAGCCATGACCACAGAAACAAGAAGCAGCATCTACTGAGTGATTACCAAATACCATGCGCTGCAAAACAAACCCTATTCATGATGTGTACTGTAATCCTTACAGCAAACCCTGTGTCGAAATGAACAAATTGAGGCTTAGAGAGATTTATTAACTTGTTCTAGGACAAAGAACTAACCAGTGTCAAATTTAGGGTTCAAATCCAGGCAGCGAAACTCAAGCACCTAGAATAATCAAACATGCATTTCATTTTTAATTAATGTATATATTTTTCACCATCTATAGATGCAATAGAGCCTATGCATCCTGATGCATAATACTGATATATGCATAATCAACTATTTGAAAAGTGAAACCGAAAAATAAAATACTTCCAGTTATTCAGTCAGCAGAAAGCCCTATAATGACCACAACATGATTCATCCAAAAATTGTTAACATATTGCGGCCAAAAATTACAGCTGACTACAAAGAAAAAAAAAGAAAAAGATTTGCGAGTCAAATATAAACTTAAGCTAAGTTGCATCTGAGTCTAAAAGAATGTTTGGCATTTCTGCAACTTCAGAGCCTGCTATGTTCAGTTTGATCTGTACCAAGGAACAGCTGGGATTCCCAGCATTTAATAGACGAATAGAAATGTGTTTGTATTATCCGGCTTAAATGCCTTCTTTGGCTGCTATAGTTTTCCATACATTGTCATGACCAAGGCTGGAGGCAAACTGAACTCTAATTAATTAGCATAGCACATAAGGAAAAAAAATGAATGAAAGATGGAGCATGTGAACCATCAAGCTGAGAACTGAGACCCAAGATCTCTGTGTTGCTGAAGTCCTCAAAGAAATGCCAGCATTGCTTCTGGCCTTGAGGCATGAAGTGTTTGACATGATGCTCTGCTGAAATCCAGAATGCAAAGTTAAACTTTGTAAGTTAAAAAGCTGAACTTTTGAGTGAGATCTAATTAAGCACAGATTAGTTAGTAGAATTATAAATGTCAGTGCATCTAAACGAAACCTGTCTATTTTTATTTGAAGGCAGAAAAATCATGACACATTCCAGAAGAATTAGAAGGTAATGAACGGATCATTGGATTGAACGGATTCTTAATGACAAAAGTTAATTTGCAGAAAATGGAAAAAATGTGACTAATACTGTTTCATTGATGACTTACAGAAGTTGCAAGTCATTGCCTATCCACTTGAAAGCCACTGTCATTCCAGAATAAATCTCCATTGTTGTTTTAGTTTGATTGGATTTGATTTTCCTTTAAACTTGCTTTTGATTAGATAATATAAGCACGTTGTTAGAATGTTGACCCTTTAAGCCATCTGCCTCATTCTTGCTATTTAATTCGTTCTTTTCTGAAGGTCCTTGCTGTTCATTTGCATTCTTTCAGTTATATCGATGTTTACCTATTTCTAAATGTACATATCTACCTACCTAACTGTACACACGAGGTTTGTAACTGCAAAAAGCCATCAGTGAGAGATGATTTATAAAAAATGTGTTTTTCCACAGCCAAATACAAAGAATTTTAAAACAATTTTTAAAAAATTATATGAATATTAGAGATAAAAATGCGAAGCATGCATGATTGTGATTGTTCAGTCTTTTTAGCGGGGAAGGAGGATTGTATGGCAGATAAAACCAGGGCTGGAATCAGGCTCCGACCGTGAGTCTTGTGGTCTTTCTGTGCCTTGGTTGCTTCATGTGTAAAATGGGATTCGAACAGGGGAATCCCAGATGACATCCAGGGAAGATGCTTCACCGGTGCTTGGCTGGTGTTCAGAATTCAATTTTGAGAACAGGCAATGGAAATTGACTGGAAAGAGGAAAGATAGCACAGATGGACGAGTGTGTCTATCTCTGTGTGTGTGTGTCTCTCTCTGTGTGTGTGTGTGTGTGTGTATTTGTGTGTACTTGAGCTCAGCATGCTTTCAAAAACAATTTTGTGCTTATCTCAGGCATTGGCTCTCAGAAAATGAGGATATTTACTCACTTTTTATCTCAAGGAGCACACAAAGCTCATTTACTAATTTAGAATTTGAGATCTGAAACAATCAAATACAACATTTCTCATTTTTGTCCAGCAGTGTGTTAAAGTATTAAGGTCATATTCGAGTTTTCAGATGTCCAAGACTTAGAATCTAAGTGGTTAGTGAAAAAAAAAATATGATTTTCCTATGATTCTAACTTTTACCCTAATAGATCACTCTAGGTTATTGTTACTCTTTTTATTTTTTTAGAATCCCATTACATTTCTTTGTACCTCCATTGCATTTTGTAACTTACTCTCTTACACTTGACAACGGAGTATATTCTTTTAAAATACCCAGGCTTTTTATTCTCAACCACTACTTATCAAGAAATTTTCAAAAAGCCAAGAATAGCAAGTAGACATATAAGCACACGTATTCTCCATTTCTGTGGTCATCTCAGCTACCCGGTATCCCTCTGCTCTTTTGGCATTACCAAATGTACTGCAGGCTATCAAAGGTTGGGAAGTGCTGACAGAGAGGTGAGAGAAACTTAACCTTCTGGCAAACAGGAGACGGATGTGAAAATAGAACCAAGCAGATATATCCACCTCCTATCACCTCTCCTCAAAGGACTCCACTAAAGTCAATATCACCTTGGCTCCCATGACAACCCCCTGACAAAGATAAATAGGTGTCAAATATGCATTTGCTCCCAAGACCTCTGGGCACTGCTACCAAACACAAATGCAAAATTCAGGCTGAGTTAATCTCCTGACACACCACTTAACAGGAAAAGCCACGGAGTGTGGGCTTGCCAGCCAGCCTCAGTGACCGACCGCTCTGTGCCTCCACCGGGTTGTCAGCAACCTCTGCAAAAGCAGGTTGATAAAACTCAGCAAGCAGTTTCTGTTGGCATTTTTACACTCGACCAAACACGTGTTCTGTTTATAATGTGAACGTGACTCCAGAGTTACAGGATCCATTTGGGGATGGGTGCAGATTGAAGCTTTCTGATGGCAGAATCTGGGGCTTGAAGTTTAAAACATGGTAGCAGGTGAGTTTGGGTTTTCTTTCAAGACATATTTAGACAAACGTCTAGTATGTGAGCCATGAAGTTATTCCTTCTACAAACATCAGTACTGTTGCCCACGACTCTCTAGAAGAAATTTGGATCAACCTGGGATCAACTCAGGTTCAGTAGTCAAATCCTCCTATCAAATAAGGAGGTTGTCTGCTATGGTGAGGACCAGAAGCAGAAGATATTTGGGGGGACGTATTTGTTTTTGCAAAATTTTGTAATGCCAAAGTGAATACAGATGTTATTATACTTCAGACAAAAATCCCACCAACTACATGTGCTAGTTCTTTGAGGTGCTTGACAGTAATTGAGCTCAGCTCTAAAATCTGTGGCCCTGGTCTATTGACCTTGTGCTCCTCAGCTTTAAAATGGGGGTGATAGCAGTAGTTAAGTGTTGCAGTAAGGGTATGGAAAGGTTAAAGATTAGCCTATTAATATAATAAACTTCACCACATAGGACCAGGTTCATTAAATACTCCATATATATTAGTGATGTTTTCTCTAGCTGTCTTGAGTATATACTAACTTTTCTGTTCTATATTCATAAGGTGAATGTATACATATATGTATATATATGTTTATATATATACGTATTCTGTATTGCATGTGGCAAAATTGCTCTCTTAGAAGGTAGGATCTCCAAGAAAAAGAGATTACCAAACAGCAAGTTAGTTTCTGTGGAAGAACCAGAAGTGCAGTAGAGGAATTTGAAGGCTCAATACTCTGCTTCCTGGTGTTTCTGAACATTAGTGCTTTTCTCTCCAGAAAGGAAATAAGCCTAAGGAGAAAAGAGCAGAGAACAGGTTGATTTCATGTTAAATGGAGCTAAGAGTAGAAAAAGCTTATAAACCCTGAAACTCAGAGTTTCTCAGAGTTCTCTCTCTGAGTTGAGATTCTTCTACCCAATTGGATAAGTTAAACACTTCTAACTTTTCTCTTGCTGTTTTAGGTACTAACCCCAAGTCTCAAAATGCTATTTGGACCCTTCCAGAACAATTCTCTCATAGCAAAACATCACATAAAGGTAATAGAGGAGTGCCAGATCCTTGGAGGGAGAGTCTAGCTGTGTGGTTTTGGCATGTGACATAAACCCTGGATCCACAGCTTCCTCACTGAGCTTGGAGGTTTAGCTGACTATGGCTATTCATAACCAGGCACTTGGCTATCTAAATTTACAAAAGTAAAAATAAAAAATTGAAACTCTTTTTTTTATTGTTTTTGCTTCCAGGAAAGTTATCTTATATTTACAAGTGTCATCATGTAGAGATGACAAATGACACAAACCAACCTGAAAAATGTGTGGATTGCAATCTGGGCCTGCTTTGGGTTTTTTTATTTTCTTACAGAATTGTAGAGGATCAGACTATCTTTCCTTTCTTTCTTCTTTTTTATTTTCCTACTTTCCCTTTTCATAGAATTTATTCAGGAAAGAAGGACAAAGTATACATGTCTTATTCTTTCTCAAACCTCTCCTACTTTCATATTTTCAGAAAGGAAGTATTAAAATGTACAAATTGATTGCTTGGAGAGGTTGAGGTCAGATGTATCTGCCATGGGAATTCTGCTGACACCCCAGGCCTTGACGCCCCTTCACGGGGTCATACGTAAGGGGATGACTTCTGGAGGTCACTCTGATCAGCTGCACCTCCTCTGCTTACTTCCTGTCCAGTTTCCCTGTCTTCCTTTCTCTTTAAACTTCACATGACTGAAACTGAACAAATCCACCTTCTCTGAAAGCCTTTTCTGAGTCCCTGGTGGTCTCTACCTGAATTTCACTACTTTAATGAACCCCTCACTCCCTAGTTCCTGTAACATGAAAAGCCAGTGACCTCAGAGTGGCAGATTTTAGGTTTCAGAGATTTAGATTCTCAAGCAAAAACTCTCTTGGAATCTCCTCAACTTGAAAGGCTGCAAGAGCTCTTTGGTTATACGTTCAAGAGCTTTCTTTCTCTTCTAAAAAAAAAAAAAATGAGGATGTTTATATCTTTACTGAAATCATCAAAACACCCAGGTAGAAAATTTTCCATTACAAGTCACTGTCCCTGTTATGTTTTTTCAGGAAGAATAAATGAACAGGATCCGACCACTGTCTTGTGGACGTGAAATAACTCTTGAGTGATGTTGAACATCATAGCCAACCCACTTCCTTCTGCATATAGAGTCCCATGGCCCCCTGGAATTCTTCCCACCAAGCATCCTTCTTCCCGACCCATCTCTGGGTTACCATTTTGCAGCAAATTGGTATGTGGAACTGTACAAGCATTTGGGCTCGGCCTCCAGAGCATTTGGGCTGGGCTGGGGGTGGAGGTGATTCAGTGCCAAAGCATAACTCTGCTGCCAGGTGTCCAGTACTGACAGCTGCCGCCTGGAGTTTCCCTCATCCAGGCTGTTCTCTGCTATCAACAGTAGAAGCACCAGGGAGAAGGAGAAAAAGATTCCTAAGTGTGCCTTTATAATCCCTTGTCTTTTGCTCTCCATTCTTGGTGCTCCTGAGTTTCCGATTGAGACTTCAAATGGCTCTAATAGGTTCCATTCAGGTGACATCTGATACTGTCAATATGCAAATGGGTGATTGGTTTAAAAATGGTGCATTATACTGAATTAAATTGACCCAACTCAGAGACTATCAGGGCAACACCTGACATCTGTGGGAGGGAAGAGGGTTTCATCTGATCATTTATGTAATTAGTTACTTAGAGAACAAGTGGGGTCTCTGCGGGATCTTTACTCGATCAAGGCACCTCTGTGGGAGAGGAGACAAAGGCTTCAGATTTCTCTAAGATGGGCTAACAAGCAATGAGGGTGTGGCACTGTGCCTCTAAATATTATGTTGGGCATTGTAGGTGGCATTTGGGACAGAGAACAATGGTTCTTTGGGAGAAATAGACCCCACCTATGGGACCTTCCTAGAAAAATATTCATGTGAACACAATTACAAACATTCTGCAAATAATTTCAGGTGTTTGAAGAATCTATGAGACCCACTCTTTGGATCCCAGATTCAGAAAGTTGTGAAAAGATACTGGAAAATAAGAACCCAAGCAAAGCTTCCATACTGATGTAGCAACCCTGCCACTCAGAGAGGAAGCAACTGCAGAAGAGCCAGATTTTCTCAGTCTGTGGTGTTTTCCAGGTAGGAGAGACCTCTGCTATGCTGTGAATTCATTTTAGCTGACTTAGCAAAAGCAAGGCAAGGCTCCTATGCCATTTCTTGGTAACAAAAGAAGCTCCCCTCCCTTCCCTTCCTTCCTCCAACCCTAGGGCAGCTCATCACAGGACTGTAATTCAGAGAATTTCAGGAACATAGTTGATACAAAATTCTGGTTTCTTTGCTTATTTTGGGTGGGCTGAGGTATATCATATAAGATAACTTGTCATGCCATGGGTTCTATACTTCATTGAAATTTCCCTCTTCTTTCTCTCCTTGCTGATGACAAACCTGATTTCAAACTCCTCATGCTGCAACGTACTAGCAGATACTTGTGTAGCCTCATCCCTAAACACAGCCTCTCTGACTTCCCTCCTGTCAGATTGCTTTGATCACTGATGTGATTGAACACTTAGAAATTCTGTGTGCATGGTGTGTGTGTGTGTGTGTGTGTGTGTGTGTGTGTGTGTTTGAGAAGCGAAAGAGAGAGAGTTTCATTTACCTTTTGGATGGACTTCACCTTAACCCTTATTTCTCCAAAATTGACTCCTTTTCTATGAAGCCTAATTCTCTTTTATAAAGCTTCCCCAAAACACTTCATTCTGACCCAAAATGATCTTTCTGGCCTCTAAATTTTCTAACTTGTATTTCCTAAATTATTTAGTAACTCATAAAACCAAAAGTATATCATGCCTTCCATAATCGCCTTAAATTATTATTTGAATGTTTACTTTTTGTTTTCTCAACTATGACTCAGACCCCTTCAACTAAGTAATATGTAATAAATGCTCTCTTTAATTCTGCCATACTTGAAAAAGGATCTGAACTTTTAATTAATTATTTATTTTTGAGTACTGGGGATTTAACCTAGGAGTACTTTACCACTGAGCTACAACCCAGCCCTTTTGTTTGTTTGTTTGTTTTAGTTTTTTGTTTGTTTGTTTGTTTAGACAGGGACTCACTGAGCTGCTTAGATCCTTGCTAAATTGCTGAGGATGACCTGAACTTGCAATCCTCCTGTCTCAGCCTCTCAAGTAGCTAGGATCATGGGCATGCACCACCAAGCCTGGCTGAACTTTTTAATAAGTAATGATGCCTGCCGATTGTTTCACTGCTTGGTAAATATTATACAGCAGTATTCAACACTGAAAATGTAACGTAAAGAATGTAAAAACATCAATGCCATTTTCTGCAATTGAAATTAAGGGCAAATGCATTTGTTTTTGACGTGCTCTAAACCATACTGCTATTAACAACTATTTCAACATAACTTTAGCTTTTAGAACCAAGGTCATGAACCCCAAATTCATGTTTGTTTTTTACAAATAAATATGGTCCATTGGTCTACAAGCTTTCATTAGTGCTGAGGGGTTCCCCTATCTCCTATTGAATTCCTCTAGCAAATTCCCCACCACTACTAACAAAAGCTTCCAATTCTTTTCCACTCTAGAATTGATTCATCTTCTCTCACTTCCTAAAAATCTTTTCTGAGAAAATCCAGGTTCTATCAGTTATCTATTGCAGTATAAATGTAGTGGCTTAAAACGATTACCATTTTACAAGCTCATGGTTCAATAGGCTGGTTTTCCATGGCTCAGATGGGGAAGCCCACCTTGAGTCCAGGTGTTGGCAATGCATTTTGAATTTAATTTCTTTAATGGAGTGGTAGATGGAGTCTAGACTTGAGTTTCTAAAATGATTTCCTTCACATACCTGTTTCCTCAGCTGTGTGAGCTGAACACTGAATCCTTTCACACTTCGTGGTACTTCATCCTCTGTGAACTCCTTCCCCTTGCAGACTTCCGCCATGAAGGATGTCACTCTCTCTATATGGTCTCCCTAACTGGGTACTCAAAATTATTTACATGTTTGATCTACACTCCAAGAGGGCACAGGTAAACTCTTCCAGGCTTCTTCAGACCATGGCCCAGAAATGGTGTGTATGACTTCCATTAATTCCCAGCAAACCAAGTGGGTCATGACCAGGAAAGACTAAGGAAGGGGAAGGAGCACTCTCCATCTCTTGATGGAAGATCAGCATCTGCATGTAGAGATGACTGGAATTATTGAATTCATCTTTGCAGGCAATTAAACACACTTTTCATACCATATGTTTTGGAAATGGGTATGCGGGGGAGGGGTAAATACATGTAGGATTTAGTATATATTAAGTTGTATGATTCAAATACCAGGAGAAGCTGACATATTTTGTAAATTATGTCGAAGTCTTTGGTTATCTATTAATGGAAAGAAGTCCAGCTGCATTAAAAAACACAGTGCAAGAAATTAAAAAGCTAAAGAACCACTGTTATATCTTTTATTTTTCAATTTAAATTGGAAGAGAATTTAAGCATAAAGTGAAAAAAAAATAGAGATTTAAAATCAATGGTCTAGGTTTCCTTCTCAGGAACTAGAAAAAGAAGAGCAAATTAAAATCAAAGCAAGCAAAAGAAAAGAATAATAATATTAATAGCAAAAATCAAAGAAAAACAAAAAAGTAATAATTTATCCTTATCAGGATTGAAAAAGTGCATATCAGTATAGACTCTAAGATTTTTTTACAAGATTAATAAAGGCGTATTATTTTAAAAAAATTATGTTAGGAAGAAGATAATATAAATGAAATGGAAAAATTATTTGAAAGATTACTATAAAAGCTTACTCATGAAGAAACAGCCCAGTCTCCATTAAAGAAATTAAATTTATAATTTAAAGTCCTCCCAGAAAGAAAAGTGTAGGCCCAGATAACTACACTGTTACATTATATCAAACGGTTAAGGAAGTTTAATAGTAATCACACCAATTGTCCAGAACATAAAAAGAAGGGAACATTCTCCAGCTCACTTTATGAGGTCCACATTCTTTGTTATCGAAACCAACCCAAGACATTACGAAAAACAAAACACACAAACCAACATTTTCTGGAAACATAAATCCTTTACACATATTAACAAATCGAATTTATCTAAGTATGAAAAAAAAAAAAGATAACACAGTAGGAAAAACTGATCTCCGGAATGCAAAATGGTTCAACATTAACAAAATTAATAGCTACACAGGGCTTCTCAAAATCAGAAAGAAAAGCATATCGATAGAGGCCAAAAAAAGGCATTTAGTAAAATTTAAAATTCATTGTAAAAAATATCAGTCATCTGGAAATAAGCTGATATTTCTCAACTTAATGGATAGCATCTATGAAAAACTTACAGGAAATGTCCAACTTCCTGGTGAAAGAGTGCATGCAGTCCTCTTGAAATGGGAAAACTCAGACATACTACCTCTCACCAATGTTATTTATCATGTTACTGGAGGTTTTAACAGTACAACAAACAAGGAGAATACCCAGAGGCAATAGATTGCTCATGAAAAACTAAAACACCTTCTTCCAAGGATATATTAACATTTTCATAAAGAAAACCCCAAAGAATTGATAAAAAGAGCTACCAGCTCTAAGAAATGAGTTAGGCAACATTGGACGGTGAATGTTCATATACTGAAATTGCTCTATTTCTTATAGCAGTAAATAATTTAAAAAGAAGCCAGAATAACATCAGTACTTACGAGAGCATCAGAATCAGGAGAGAGCGGTAGAAATATGTCTGATGAGACACATGCAAGATCTGAACATTGATGGGAGAGGCCAAATTTCAAATATGAAATGAATAATGGGAAAAAATGATATATCCATTGATCAGAAATGATACTCAAGGTTTTCAACCTGTCATTTCTCCCCATTTTGATCTATGGATTGAACACAGTTCCCACTGAAATCCTTCCAAGGTTTTATGTGTGTGCTTTGCATGGAAATTGACAGGCTGATTTTTATAAAATTGCATAGCAATGCAAAGAACTTAGAATGATCAAAACAATTTTGAAAAATGAAGACAAAGCTGGAGGGCACACAATACCTCTATCAAAGCTTGCTGTTAAGTTTCATAATTAAAACTGTGGCATCAGCAATGTAAGAGACACAGGTTGACAGGGCAGAGTGATCATTGTGTTAGTTATTTTTAGATAATTTTAGATAATTTTGTTCCATTTCTTTAAAAAAAAAAAACAATTTACATCTGGTTCAACCATTCAGCCCAACTCTTCCTTAGCTCATCACCCAGCAGGTTTGGCAGCTGCTCTCCTCCAGGTGGACCTTCCCGGTCTCCTCTCTGTACCGAAACCACAGATCTTCAGGGGTTTTCCAAAACTTTCTTTTGGCCAAGCACAAGGACAGCATTCTCTCTTGAGTCACTTTCCCTGACTTCCCTGGGAAGGATGGCAAAACTCCCCTCTTCTTCCGGGTTGAAACTCCCTTCCTGTCAACTTCAATGCTGTATTTTTCTGTTTCCCTTCTTCCTTATGGGCTTCTCTTTCTGTCTCTTTGGTGACTCCTTTTCCTCTTCCCTGCCCCAGCCTGGGTATCCTCCCAAGTTCCTGTGCTTAGATCTATGCTCATCTTTCTCCAAGTTCTTTCTTTAGATTTTTACATCCTTAGTCATTACCTCTGTGTTAACTGCTTGCAAGTCCCCAAACCCAGCCCCACCATGGAGGAAAATTCAGTCCACATTTTCACCCTTCCAGTGTCTATCACACGTCCTCATGGGAATGCGTCAGCCTCCTTGATTTTTCTTTGCTTCTCTATCTGGATGCTCCATCTTAATACGCTGATCATATTTACCTGCAAAACAGCCACACACTCAATTTATCTCTCCGTATTATATTCACTTATACTCTTCTAGTCTTGGTCAATAAGACCACAGTTTTCTCAGCTTCAAAAATTGGATGGGAATCCCCATCGATTCCCAGACGAATCAGCAGCCAATTCCCATCGATCCTTCTTGAACATTTCACATCTTTACTTTTTCCCTTTCAAATCAAGTCTCTGAGTCATTTTCTTGCTCAGAGAACTCGAATTCAATATCTTCATTATTATTTCGCTTACTTTTTATTTAATCTCCCGCTGTGACATCACTCAACTTACAAGCAGCCTCATCCTGTGTGCTTTCTTATTTCCTGTTTTTTACCCAAGTAAAAATCTATCCATGTTGCTCCTCTACCTACAGATCATTTTTTAGCAGAATATAAAACAAATTTTAAACCCTTTAAAGTTTCTAACATTGGAAACAGAGAAGAAAATAAATAACAACATATAGTCGGATGTATAAAAGTAAATTTAATTTGGCAGGATAAATGAGGGGTAGTCACAGCTTTATCAAAAGTAGAGAAGAACACAAAGAGGAGCACAAAGAGTGTCTACCTTGGACCCTGAGAGACTGGTTCTGGATTGTAGCAGGAAGACAGAGTGACAGACAGACACGCCCAGAGACTTGGGAGCCTGGCAACCCAGTGTGTAGCTGGAGGAGAGGAGTGGTGTCCAGGAGTGTCCTTCCCCCATAACTGGACTGACCACAGCCTGCCTGCCCTCCAAGGTCCATCCACAAATCTCTTTAACACTTGAAGTCTAGTTCCTACCCACTCCCAGCTCCTCCTATAAATTTTTTTGCCTGACCTATTTTACTATTTCTTTCAGAAGTTAACTATCAACTATTTTGAATTAGCCAAAACCTATGCTGCCCTGGTGGTGATATTGGACATTCCCTTTTGGGTTATAAGAATGTGAAGATCAGAAACAGTTATCTACTTACCTCGTCTTCCCTCCGCCTGTTCCTCCTCCTCCTCTATCTTCTCTTCTGCCTCCCTGCCATGGACATAAGAACTCCCTAAAAGTTATTATAATATTGACTTCTATAATTACAGAGTGGAGGTAACATGGATCATCTTAACTTCATGTTTCAATTCTGGGTACTCCTTGTAATCTTTTGTATAGTTTTGAGCATACATTGATTTATTGGATGTTTAGTCCTAACCTCTGTCCAGCTAAATCTGCAATCTTGAAACTTGAACATGGATTCATTTCTAGGTATCTGGATATATTTGTAGGTGGGTCTGCACATGCAGATGCTTATATATATATATGAAACATACTTACAGTCTCTATGTCTGGTGGGTGGCTAAGGTTGGAAAGCATTGATATATATTCTTTGATTGATGAGGAACTCAAAGTTAGGAGAGGGGCAGTGATGTGAGCTACATCACCTAATTTGAGGTAAAGCTGCAAAGGGTAGCCTGACCTCCTAAGTCCTGGTTAGAGGCTTAGATATATTCCCTTCTATCTCCAGTGACATGTGACATACTACCTCCTCCTTTGGAAGAAAATCACTGAATTCTCTTAATTGCTGTGACCCTTAGCAACATCCTACCTACCTAACGGACGATAACAGTATGGGGCATTCTTGAGTGACTGCAATGTCCCTTCTTTCAGAAGCCAGGCTGTTTCTACCAAAGCCTATCTGCAGAACCTAGAAATGAGGGACAGCAAGTCAGCTAACGGTTGATCCTACTTCATAAAGAAAATGATACAGATGTAACTCTGTAGGGTAAAGCTTTGTTAGAAGAAAGTGTATCTTCGATGGCATCAGTGCAATGTCAAAGACACACCAGGGAAGCAGAGAACGACCTGAAAGGCCTCTAGAATGTCACGTGACTCCACACAGCCCAAGCCAAAGCAGCAAGGGTGTCCTTCAGGGGACTCTTAGGAGAGCCTGATAAACAAGGGCAGGAGGGAGCATTGTGAGCAATTGGAAAGAGGGACAAGGCCTGAGTGGTTTGGGGTTTTCGATTTTTTTTTTTTTTTTTACTTCTCTTTGTTCTCAGGCAAGGCCCCACGGTGCCTTATTGATTTTTAATCATGAGAAGTGGGACATCCAGGACTTTATTTCTCTCAATCTCACTGTAAACTACCTGGCTTTCTTTTTCCTTAGCCACCTTTGACACATTGTCCAATGCATTCCGATTCCCAATTATTCCTTTCCCAGTGGATGTTTTCTTCTTTTTACATAGAGGTCATTGTTTAATGCCTCAAAACTTTGCAGTTTCTCAACATTATTTCCTCTTTGGCTCACGTGGTAGAGAATGTTTCTTTTAAGTTCTCCCTTTGCAAGAGAAGCTGGAAAAATATAAAATGCCCTCTGGTGTCTTTTTTTTTTTTTCCCTTTACCTGAATTCAGTATTCCCTCAGAGAAGTAAGCATTGATCTGAGGTCTTCCTGCACCAGCTATCATTTCACTGACACCAACTGAAAATAAGGATGAGCACAAAAAAGTCTTGCTAATTTGCCCTAATGGAGTGAAGAAAGGAAATGAATTATTGCAAATGTACATGCCAAGATTCTCCTAATTTTTGACTTTGGGAAACTGTTTCTGCAATCAAATGAAAATATATGCGTGAGCCTTATATTGTACAAGATAGTTTAAATAATAAAATAATGAAGACAATTTCTAAATATTCACCAATTAGTAGCTAAAAGCTGTCTAACCACCCACACCAAATTCCCTCCTCCACTAGAGAAAGGGTAAAAATCTAGAAAAACTCCAATGAGTCCGTCCATAGGAATAAAGACCTAGAGTGTATCTAGGGGCAGGAGGAGTAACTGGTGAAGCATTGGTTTCCAGGTGCTATGGATGGACATTGAATCTAAATTTTGGTCAAATAAAGAACAGGCTCTCCAAAGACAGGACAAATCAGCAAGCCTTTTCAACTATTATCAATACAATTAAAAGCACACTTGTCACACATATTCCACCACAACATGCTATAGAAAATCTCATATTTTCTTCTAGTTGAGCGATTCCTTTCTCTGCCTTCCTTTGTCCCCTCATTTGTCCAGAGTTTTTAAAAATATATAGTAGGAGAGCGTGCTTTGTCCCACTACCTGGTTATATATGATTTACATATGAGTTGATCTTGCACTTAAAGAATGTAGAACTTTGAGAGCATTTTTGAGTTGTATTTAAGCTCAGAAGCTCCGGAAACTGAATGTCCTTTGGGGGTGTTATGGATGAGTATGTGGTGTTTGGTGAAGAGCTTGGGTTCTGAAGAGAGATTCTGGGGATCAGGTACAGATTTAGCCAGTGGCACATCCCGGGGAACCATCTCACCCCTCTAAGTGTGAGTTCTTGTACTTATGGTACAAAATCATTCCATCATAGTGAGAACAGTTGAAATCACCCACTGAGCTGAGAAGCAAGTGACGTGCAGTAAGTCATACGCTCAATGACGTGAAGACGAAAACAGCTTATCTCAACTAAGGAAATAGGTCACCAGATTGTCTTCAAGATTAAGTTGATAGCACCTACATCTCTCCATTGTTAAGCACTTTTTAAAATAATGCAATATATCTAAATTTCCTCTATGTTAAACCTGCCACACAGAGGTAAGTATTGAAAGCTGAGATGTTGTTTTGCACTTAACATAAGGTCATCAGTCCATGAATGAGCATCGTTGATTGAGCTCTAAACCATCATCGGTATGCAAAATACATCTGCAGCCATCGGCCCTAGATTTTGACAGATTGTACACATGCAATCGCAAGCTACTGACTTACGTGAAACATATTCCACAGAGCCTCCCTTCACAGCCCTGCTCTAAATGGAAGCACTTTGTAGTAGCTTTTAGACTCTTGAGTAACTTCATTGGAAGAAGAGTAATTGGTTTCTAGGTGTCACATTGGAGGGAAGTAATAAGTTACAAGCTACAACACAGTGTTCCAAGCACTGTTCAGTAAGAATTGTATCTGTGACCAATAAAATCAGATTCAGCCATCCTCTGCAATCTGCAGGAATTGGTTCCTGGACCAAACCCCTTAGGCACCAAAAGCCACTGGATGTTCAAGTCCCTTATAAAAAAGGGCATAGTGTTTGTATACAACTTAAGCAGACTTTTAATAGTTTAAGTCATCTCTAGATTCCTTCACTATCTAACACAATGCAAATGCTATGTAAATACATATATTTACATAGTGATCGTAAATGTATGATGTAGGGAATAATGGCAAGAAAAAATACTACCTGCTCTGATACAGGTGCTTGTTTGTCCTAATCTTTTCAAACCACAATTGGTGAATCCATGAACGTATAATCCGTGGACATAGAGGATCAGACAAAATGTGCACAGACAGAACCCCTCAACTTTGTAAGACATGGAATTGGAAACGAGAGCCAACATAAGACACAATAGAATCAAAGTCACAAATGATCTCGCAAGAGGGAAAAGGGATGTTTCAGAGAACAAATGTAAAGTGCAATATTCCAACTGAAAAGTAGTCACTGGACAGATAGAGGGCAAGTCCAGTTTCCCAAACAGAAAGCCAGGGAACACCCCAGTTATCCCAGAGGATAATGCAAGCTCCCCTTCCCCAGCTATACATAGCAGAACTACCATAGAAATGCACAGGTCATATTCCCACCTCCTTCCCCATCAGGCACCTCCTAGCTAAAAGATGAATGAATGGTGATAAGTATACTTGGAAGAGACCAAAATGCAAAGAGCAAACCAAAAACAGGGGTCAGGAAGCTCCTCTACTCTACTCCTCTTCTCACAATGGCTTCAGTGCTCACCCACATCTTCCACCAACCATTCCCACGCTTGGAATCATCTCGGATCCTTCCTCTCACCTTGCAATCATTACTCAGCATAAGCGATCAGCTTTATTCCTCAAACTCTTCTGCCCAAATGTTCACTTGGGTTCCAGTCCTCATTCTTTGAGTCTTTAGTTGCTAATTTCCCATATAAATTTATCCTGTTTGACTTACCCTTCTGCCCCAGTCTCCCCTCTGAATCCTCAATTGCTACACTTTTTCCTTCTCATATGCACACAGGGTTCTAGCACTCCCTTGTTTGAAATTCTTCCATAAAGAGATGTTATCTAGACAATTAAGTCCAAATGCCTCTACCTACCATAGATTGGACCTCTGCCTTTGTTGAGCCATATACGTATTTTCTCAAATACTCTGGGTTATTGCAAGTCAGTGTCTGTTCTTATTTTTTTCAAGCTTCCATTTTAAAAGCCAAAATAAAATCTATATGGGAAATTAGCAACTTTTCCCCCAACGATCTTTAGCCATCTATCTATATTTTTTCTGGTAGGTATTAATGTATATGGCTTTTTCCCAGGCTATGGTGAATATTTGGCAGTTTTAAGCCATGATGAGATGATCTCAGCTGCTGTGGAGTAACTGGCATAGAATAAAAATCTGAGAACTTAACGCACTAATTGATGGGATGGGTGTATCTGATAATTCAGACAAAGTGATTCATCAAGCTGAATTGTGAGTTGGAGGTTATCTTTGATCAGATAATTTCCACTCTATAATTCTACGAAGTAATTATATTCATCTGTTTTGAGAAAATAAAATACGACTCAGACATAATTTGGGGAAGGACTACTTTTTCATATGCTTTTCTCTTGGCATGTGATTATTTTTCCTAAATTTGACAAGAAGCATGCGTTTAACTCCCACATGGGAAAGCCTTGACCTAATTTTGAGAAAATCCTAGAAACTGTAGTCATTCCCTTTGGTGTTGATGTTTCAGAAAGAAAAACTGATCAATACATGTATATACTGTCACAGAGCAACCGGCTTGATTCCAAGGCAGAACTGAAAAAGGCCACAATTTCACCCACGAATTACTCCTATGCTTGATGGAAAAGTGGCTGGGGAAATACTATTTTTAATTGGACAAGTGATTCATGTCTCTGGAGTACAGAACATGCATTTCTCATCGTACAAATAACCAGCTGGGGAAAGCTCAGAAAGTATGCTCGCTAGAATTTCTGTCAGCGCTGAGTGTCCCAGCCCTAAAGTGACATTGACTCAGCTCTTCTTAAGCAGATTTCTAGAAAACTCTCCAAAAGGCACATGAATTGAGATGCTGTTGGAAGATGCCCTTCTTTGGGGCCTTGCAATTTTAATTTCTTTAATGGCAATCTCTCAGGAAAGGGATCATCTCACCCAAGGAAGCAAAACCATTGAATTGGTTGGTTTCCAAGGATGCTGAAAAGAAGAAAGACTAATTTTGAAATGACGGCTGCTTTGTCTAGAAATAATAGAAGATAAGGAAGATGAGGAAGTCCCCAATTAATTGCATTCACTGCAGTATCTCACTTAGATCTGAAGATTATATATTTGAAAGGCTGCTGCGACTGTGAGTTTTAGCATCAACTTACTTTCTTTCTTGTTCTTTGCTTGGATCATATTGAGAATTTTGTCTTTAAAAAAATAGAGGGCTCACCTGTTAGTTCTTGTAACTCCTTCTTCAGTAATTCTAAGCTGCTCTGAAGAAGAAGGGAGACTAAGGTGGGGAAAATTAAGTGGCCTCCCATCCTGAGTTGTATGTTTGCCCACTTAAATTCTGTTCAGGAGGCCATTTGTCCTGGTGGAGAGCTGTCTGAAACACACTCTGAGGGTAAATTCACACAAAAAAAATAATAAATAAAAAAAATTTTAAAAAATCAGAAGAAGTTTCTGCCCAGTCCAATTGGGTAAATTGCCTTTGTGCTTTTCCACAACTTGTTCTTGCCAGATGGAATACTTGGCCCCAGAGACAGTGGCATTGGAACAGATTTTGGAGCAGGGAGGTTTTTGAAAATGATTTATTTTTTCCCTCCAAAGACAGTTAGTCTGGCACAGATGACTTCTCTGAATGATGAGCCCAGCCTTTTCCATCATATTTCACTGCTATAAAAGTCTATCTGCTGCAGTTTCTCTTTTTTCTCAGCCTCTCCAAGCCATATGTAAGAAATTTTAGAATGAAGATCAAAGTTGGGTACCTGGCATGTTAAATGAAGGTCTTCAGGGAGGGCTCTGTGTTTTGACTGTGATAAACTGGAAGACCCCTTTTCCTTCCACCTCTGTTCCTACAATGAAACTCCATCTTCAGACAACCAATGTCAACAGGGAAAACACCCAGTTTAGGAAAGAATGGAAAGTTATAGCTTCTTCTTTCCCTAGACTTAAAATCAAGCTTTGATTCCATTATATAAATGTTTAGTATTTACTACCAACCTTCCCAAGTTAACTGAACTTTAATGAGGAACACCTTATTAATATGGAAAAAGGAATTATGATAAGAAAAGTACTTCTGTTCAAACTTAGCCTGGGTAATCATGCAGACAAGGTTTTCAGCAGGTTCCCAAATTTGTGGAAAGAAGCCTCCCTTTGAAAGACTTCTTGCCTATTTGAGAAATAATCATGCGCTATAAATGGGCGCCTCCATAAATTGTCTCAGAAAGGTGGATTCTTAACTCCTGCTAGGTTTTGAATATATCCCCCCAAAATTAAAGATTTGGTCCCCAGGATGGCAGTACTGAGAAGTGCTTTTAGAAAAGAGATGTCTTCAGGTCATTGGTGACATACCTTCAAAGCAGAGTGTGGGACCCCATCAGTCTCTTCATCTTGCTCTGCATCCTCACTTCTGATATGAACAGTTTGTTCCAATGTGTTCCTGAGGTTGCCATCCACTGCCCTTATCAGAAGTCGAATGGGGCTACCTGATCTTGTACTGGAAGCTTCAGAATCATAAACTAAACTAACCTTTTCACTTTATAATATACTGGCTTCAGGTACTCTGTTTTAGTAATAGAAAGCTGACTGCTATGGCCTCACTTCATAGAGAGCTAAACTGAAAATCAGAATGATTGACGTACCCCCAAAGTCCTCTGCTTGTTTGCAGGAAAGACAATAGATAAACTTATAGGTGATTTTATCTCAGAGTTTTGCACTCCATCTTAACATACAACCTCCATATAAATATACATAGGGCAGAGCAACAAAAGATATTTGGATGGGGAGGAAAAATGGGAGTGGAGCCTTCCTCAATATCCCTTCCTATGTGATGCCTAGCATAGCACCCGCTAAGTCAGGCTATGATGATGGAGAAAATAACAATGGAAATAGCAGGTAGGGTTCCACTACACAAAACTCAGTCTGAATTGAAGTCCATCACGTAGCAAAACACATCTAATGACATGGAATGTATTGGCAAGAAAAGATAAGAATGATCATGACAATTGCATTTTATTATTTTATTTCTAGTTAAAAGGTTACCACTGTAGTGAAGCAAATGAATACATCCATCATCCAAGTATTTACCCATTATCTTGTTTTTTTTGTTTTCGTGTGTGTCAAGAGCAGTTACAATCTATTGTTTTACTATGAACTGCGAATACAATGCAAAGTTATTACCACTGTCCTCGTGTTGGGCATTTGATCTCCAGACTTGCCCATCCTGCATATCTGCTGCTTTGTATCCCCTGACCCATGTCTCCCCATTTCCTGTTAACTGCACCCACCTGCTCTGCAACAGGCACCATGCTGGGCACTGATTCCATCAGTGATGACGATGCTAATTAAGGAATAAATTATAAGATGTCATTGAGAGATAATGCATTAGCATTCAGGAATTGCCATGGAGACCTGGGAAACATTTTGGGATCAGGTATTTGGAGCTTAGATTTGATGAACCAGTAGAAAAATGTACTCAAATAAAGAGAGGACATGATTAAGGTATTAAATAAGCAGTCACATCCTGCTTCCAGGGGACTCAGTGTGCAGAGGAGCTAGGTTCTCAGCATGTAGCCATAAATGTGTGTGGAGAGTACTATGTGAGATGGGAGTGAGGAGAGAAATGGACTTCTTCTCTGGGAATAGAAGGAAGGCACAACAGAAAAAGTAATAGTTCAGCTGAGAGAAAGGTGAGGGGTATATAGGACTTATATGAGGGAAGAGGAGGTAGGGGCAGAGTACCCCAGACAAACAGAAGAGATGGTCAAAGGTCCTGAGGCACCTACGGTGTGGCAAATGTAAGGAACTGAGAGCTGTCCATTCTGATCATGCTATGATCAATACCTTTGCATATGAACCTTTATTTCACTTTTCATTTATTTATGTTTGGAACAGATTTCTTGAAGTGGAACAATTGGAGTAAGTTTATGTATTATCCAAAATTTTTCTGAAATCATTTTTGAGAAAGTTCACTCCAATTTACATCTCTATAAGCTTCAGAAGACATTTTCCCTCTTGCTGTGCCCTTAGAAATACTAAGTATCCCATTTTTTAAAAGATGAACTGGTTCAGCATGTTAGCCATTAATCTGACAAAATAATGCCATGGTTTTAAACTTAAGTCCAGAAGGTGTTTCCATGTCCTAAAGATTTTTCTTGATTAACTCTACTTATCTAAAACAGCTCCGTATGTTGTATTTCCCAATGACTCAGATATTCATTTCCTACTACACTATTTTTCAGTTTTAAAATCTGATCCTTTGCCATTTTCTTAAAGTTATTTAATGTGCTTCCCTCTACTCCCAATTAGAGTCAAAACCCTATAAGGGTATTTTGGTACAATGCAATTACACTAATAATTATCAAATTCCTACTTTGTAAAAGGGATAATGCAAAGCATTAAGAACACAAACATGCACACTTTTGATATTAGAGAATTTACAGTTTAGATGGATGAAGATAAAATTTGCACAAATAGCAATGACAGAAGGTAGACCCATCAGTTACTTATTTCATCAGTAGAGACACTAGTAAGGAATAAATCATAAAATGAAACTGAGAAATAATGCATTGAAACTCATGAAGGGAAGAGCTTAATAATGGCCATGGAGCCCTGAGAGACTTCTCTGATTCAGATGTTTGAAGCAAAGGTTTCGTGAATCAATAGAAAAAAAAATGGAGCCAGGTGAAGAGCAAATACCATTAACATTGGGAAATGGAAGTCAAGTTCAGTAAAACATCACCCAGCCTGACCTGTATGGCTGAATAAAGTTTATGGAGTTTGCATACCTCAGATTTATATGATGAGTCCTGAAAGACATGTGATTAATGGTTAACCCCTGAAAGGTTTTTTGGAACAGAAGGCACATAGTTCTCCATGAACAAAGTATATGGAATTTTTGTAATTGTTATGATAGAGATTTAAAATATTTCAAAGGACATAACTAAATTCTCATTTCCACCCATCACACTCAGACACAGGCTATATTTGTGACAAACAAGGATACAATAAATACTAAATTTCCTTATAGTTTGCCCTAAGGTCAAACTTTAACTGTTTCTAATAAGACAAAAATGTGTCATTTTCACTTGGAATAATTCTCAGTAAATGGGAATCTTCCACCTGTGGTCCACATCTTCACCAACCCTTGTCATCTGTCATCTGTCATCAAAGTTTTCATCTAGTAGTTCTACAGTTTCAGATCTTGTATTTACATATTTCATCCATTTTGAGTTGATTTTTGTACAAGATGTGATATAAGGGTCTAATTTCCTTCTTCTGGATGTGAATATCCAGTTTTTGCAATACTATTTATTGTGTGTTCTTTACACTTCTGTTGAAAATCAATTGGCTGTAAGTGCACAAGTATATTTCTGGGCTCTCTACCCTGTTCCATTTGTCACTATATTGGTACTTTGCTATCTTGATTAACATCACTTTTTAAATGTATTTTGAAATCTGGTATCATGGTGTCTTCAGCTTTGTTCCTTTTGCTCAAGATTGTTTTGACTATTTAAGATCTGTTGTTCCATATAAATTTAAGAATTGTTTCCATATCTACAAAAAATGACACTGATATCATTATAGGGATTATACTGACTATAAATTACTTTGGGTAGTATGGGCATTTTAATCACATTTATTCTCACAGTGAACATGGAATATGGAGCATCCTTAAAAAACTAAAAATCTACCTATCATGTGCTCCAGCAGACCCACTTTTGTGTATATAGACAGGAAATTGATATCAACATGCTGAAAAGATATCTACACTTACCTGTTTGCTGAAGTATTTGTCATAATGGCCAACATATGGAAACAGCCTAAGTGCCTGTCATTGGCTCTATGAATAAAAAAAGCATGGCACGTATACCCAACAGAATAACATTCAGCCATAAAAATGACGTAAGTCCTGTCATTTACAGCCATGCATGTAAACTAGAGAATGTTAAGGTAAGTGAAATTAACCAGTCATTGAAAGAGAAATACTGCATGATCTCACTTACATTTGAACTTGCAGAAAGTCAACTCAAACTCAGAAAGATGTATGGTGGTCACCAGAGGCTAGCATGGTGAGGGAGAGAATGAAGAGTTGTTTATCAAACGGTATAAAGTTTCACTTAGATAGCAGTGGTAAGTTTTGGAGGTCTATTGGATACCGGGATGACTACAGCCGTAATAACGCATTGCATACTTCAACACAGGTAGGATAATAAATTTCCAAACTCTCACTACATAGAGCAAGTGAGGCAACAGACACTTGAACCTGGCTTAAAGCATTCCATGCTTCACACATAGATCAAACATCACGCTGTACCCCATAAAACACACAATTATAATTTTCCAATTAAACTATTAATTTCAAAAGTAAATGTAAAACTAAAGTCCATCTCTCCCTGTCAGCAGGTGGGCAAACTAGTGTCAAAAAAAAAATGAAAAAGAAAAAACAATGATTCATCTAATTTTGAACGTTCCCACTATGTGGTGGCAGCATTCACAAAAGAGTGAGGCAATCAGGCTTCTAACCCAGACATCTGCTGCATTGACAGCTCTCCATTATTTCAAATATAGGACAGTGTGATCTGACAACTCTGATTTGGAAAAAGATTTCTCAGGAGCAAGTGGGAAAATGAATATTATTACCTTAATGCATGTTCTCATTGAGGATTATGTTTCATTCCATCATTCAGACATCCATTCAGCAAATATTTAAGAACTCTACAGAAAGGTATTATGCAAGATGGTGTGGTGAATCTACGACAATCACTATGTATATCTGACCCTCCAGAATTTAATATGCAATGGAAGAAAGCTGTCCTTTGTAAGTATCAAGTTTTAGACCGACAGTTTCACATTAACTTGATGTTTCAGTATGCAAAGTCTTTCTTTCTCCACAAAATAGTCACAGAAGTGCCCCTTCCCATCTTTTCTCTACTCTAATTGTCTATTTGGCCCTAGAGAGTGGAAAAACTCATTGACTTTTCCTATGCCTCTCTGAGCAGATCAGGTTGATCTGGGTTGCAGCTGTAGTTTAATTTGTGAATGTGCAATTAAAACTGAAACATTTATTGGATTATAGCCTTGACCAACTGTTTGGCAAACTGACAGTGTGGGTCAAAAACAAGGGGGTCATATAGTCATTAGACAAATGATTACAACCTCCACTGGGGTGTCCTGGTTTCGTCAATGAAGGGATTTTATCGTGACGTGTTTAAATGCATTGTCCGACTCTTTTTAGGATGAAGTCAAACTATGAGTCTTCTGAGTTTTCTCTCTCTGATACATTCACTTTCTCTATATCTGCATGAAAGGGTCTCATAAATAGTTTGCTCATAACGCAGAGACATAAAGCCAAATAAAAGGCAAATGGCAGAGTTTTCCCTTACCTACCTGTTTGGGAAATGCAAGATATTCCCTTTACATCAATCACATTAGAAAAAAACTGAATTATAAACATCCATGTGTCCAAAACCATCTAGTTTACCTCTCTAAGTTTAGGAACAGAAGTCTCAAAGAAACTGAATAGTTTATCATATAAAAGGATGCAGGCTGACGTCCTTTTTCGGGTATTGACTATTTCTATGTGAGGCAGGAATCAGGAGTCATTTTCTTTTCCTTCCTTTCTTTCTCTCCCTCCCTCTCCCCACCCTCCTCTCTCCCAGCCGTTCTTTTTTCCTTCCTCCCCTCATTTCTTCTTACCCTTCTCCTCATTCCAGCTATCTGTGCATCATTATTACAATAGGCTGAATCTTAGAACTGAGAAGCACTTGATTGACAGGTGCATCTTCGGTTCTTGCTCCGGATGACCTATCCATCACCTCCTGCAACATCCTTCATGTTTTCTCACCCAACATTTTCTGTACTAGCAAGAAGTCCTCACTCAGATTGGTCTTTTCATTCCAAACTTCTCTGTGTTAAAACTATAATCACACCATGTTCCAAGAGGCTCGAGAGAGAAACTTTCAACAATAGGGGTAAGTAGACCTATAAGCCAAGTCCTAAGTCTGTATCATCTTAATCCTTGGAGGTCTTTGTAAGAAGACCCTGAATATTTTTACATTGACTAGTCCACCAAAGAATTTCAAAAAGTTCACAATAAAGTATGCAATAATATTTAAAAGCACATATTAGCTGTTGAGACCAGCTCAAGAAATTTATGTGATTTAAAATTGTGTATATTTTAAACTTACTTTGAAGACACTAGATTAAAATTATTTATTGAATGTTAATTGAAATGAAAGCAACATTCTGATGAGAATGATGTCAGACAGAGATGCCTGAAACCCAGAAGGAAAAATAAAATGTGTGTTTATGCTGCAAATTGTACTTAAGCTGCAGTAAAGATGAATAAATTATCATGTATTTTACAAATCTGTGTTTCTAGAAATCTAAGAAGATTGGGTTGATTAAGGGTATTTTTGCTGTTGCATCTGGTTTGTTTGTTAGCAAATGTATACCAAAGAGATTCAGAAGCTCCAGCGGGAGGAGAAAGAGAGAGAGATGAAATAGGGATGAGGGAAAATTAATTTGAAGGTCAAATGACATATCCCAGTTACCCTGCCACTTATTTTAGCAGCTGATTCATGCTCAATACAGTCGGCTATTCTCCCACACAACAGTGAGATGTGAGAATAGAAGTTTCACAAGCTGGTGGAGACAGATGAAGAGGGGTTATTAAGCAGGAAATTTTAAGAAGGCTATACAGGTTTTTCATTCTGCACTGGGTAGATTCACCTGGAACAAGCCCTTTAGTCTCTCTCTCTTTCTTTTTTTTTTTTTTTTTTTTTTTTTTAATAATACTTAAGTTTATTTCTTATACACATAGGTAAATGGTGAAGTGATAAAAATACATTTTCTTAATGCTTATTTTTTTAGCATTAGCAAAACCTGTCCCTACTCTCCTATCTTATGAAATGAACCCAAATATGGGGGATATATCATTTAGTCTCATTTCATAACGTAGGAAGCTCTCACAACAAAAGAAGCAAATTCATCACAGGTTTTACAACTTCACCCTTGGGTCTAATATTATAAGTTTGTTTGGGCCAGGATTAGAAACCTACTCTGTGCTGTTATAGGTATAACTAGGAATATGGCATTTAAGAAAGTAAATCTGAGGCAACTTATACGGTATCCCAGATATACCTTAAAATGAAAATGATTAAATGAAGAAAAGACCTAAAATATTTAAGGAATAATTAAGGGGCTCAACACGGTATTTTATGTGTCGATGCAATTTGAGATCATAGAGAATCAAGATAGGTGTAGACTGGAGATATGAAATATGATGAATCCATTTGGAAATAAATACAGGAATCTAATTCACTCCATCAAATAAACTACTTGGGTTGTAGCGATTGTTATCATTATGGGCTGTGTCTTCAGCACCATCTTACTGTTTGCAAAGACTGATGTGGAATGTGGGCTGGGAAAAGGTGGGGAATCTGAACTAGTCAGGGTGAGAACAGGATTCTTGGATATCAAGCTAAAACTTTTATTCCAGATTCAAATGAAGCTGACTGAAAGAATCAGAAAATACATGTAGTGTTTTAACTCTCTTCCTCCCAAGCTCTTTGTTCTGATGGATCTTGGGCCCTTGCCAGATTGTACTTTTCTTTTTGTTACTTATTCTCTTTCCCACCTCTACACTAAAAAGGCATTGAGAGTAGAATGAATAATGGACACTGGAGGCTGAAAAGGGGAGGGTGGGAGGAGAGACAGCTAATTTCATAGCATAGTACAGGAACTATAATCAATGACAATTAATTGTACATTTTACAATAACTGGAAGAGATGAGTTTGGAGGTTCCCAACACATAGAAATGATACTATTTGAGGAAGTAGAAATGTTAATTACCCTGATTTATCATTATACATTACATGCATGCATAGAATTATAATACTCTTCCCCATCAACAAGTGCAAATGTTCTTTCTCAATTTAAAATCTTTTAATTTCTTTTTGGTCCCTCCAACCCCTAGCAGGATACCTGTGTTGCAGCAGGTGCTCAATACCTAGTTTAGGGAATAAATCCAGTAAAATCTGGGACATGAGTTTTGTCTACTTCTTCAATGGATTTAGGCATGTCTTTGGTGATGCTAGCACAAATGCAATGATTACTTGATAAATCAGGGTTATACCAATATTCCAATGAAAACTATTGGCTTTCCAGGTCATGGGCTCTCTAATACTGACAAAGAAGAGCTGTGGTGTGAAAATCAACAATATCACAAGCACTGCCCATGTTAAATATCATTACAGTACTTTTGATGTCTCTAGTGGCCTTCTGTTATTAAAACCGTATCTTATTGGCCTGCACTAAAGGTATCTAAAATTGCCTATGTAGTAAATAGTAATGATGGAACTTAACTCTGTGTCTGTTTTTAATATCTTGTTTCTACTCTTCCACAACATCACTCAAGGGTGAAAAGATGTGCCTAAGGATGGTCAGTGGTCAAGCCCTACCCCTAACCCCAAGTACCAGATTAATCATTCCTACCATTGGTCAGTTGCCTGATGCCCACTTTGGGAACCATATATGCACCCCACCTTAACAGGCTTTGGATGGGGCCTGTGAGGTCTAATGGATCTCCTCTTGTGTCTTTGTGGGGCCAGGTATGGCTTGCTCAGACTTCAGCAAGATCCAAGGAAACCTGTTTTTTTTTTTTGTTTTTTTGTTTTTTTAACCAAAGGATGCTTGCATATTGCTGTGTGGCTCACATTTCCTTGTGAGGGTTTATGAGAATTTTCAATACAACAAAGGCCAGAGTTCCTGTCCACAGAGGAGATTACAATCTATCAGTGTGAGCAGGACAATACAGCTGGTGTGGCACAAGATCAGGACTTGTTCATAAACACTTTGTTGGCCTCGGAGCACTTGTTACCGACAGCAGGGCATGTTTATACAGTTCCTTCCAAAAATAAAATGGAAGGGAAAAAAAATCAGTAAATTCGTAATGTCACACTTTCCCAAACTCAAAAACATAGTGATATTTTTGTTTTGGATTTGGAAACGTTTCCCATTGAGAATTAAAGTCCTAGACGCACGAGAAACGAATGGATTCTAAGGACATTAAAACTCATGAACCACAGAAAGGAATAAGGTCTCTCCCACAGACAAAGGTAAGTGACAGTGATGATATCTTTCGGTTTGTTTAACGCTGGTCTCCTTTATTCCATCAAGTGTGGGTACCTGAATTGTAAAAGTATATGAAGCATCTCGACATTAGATTTAAGCCTCTTCATATTGATCTGAAAATCTAAGATTGACTTGTTTCTCTGCTCATTATCAGGGAAGGGTACCTTTGAATCCAATCAGTTAAGCTCAAAGGCACTGTTGATGAATTGGTCAATACATTCCTGTCCTCTCTTATGTTTTACTCCACTCTAGACAGAAACAAAGTTCATTATTAAAAAGGAAGAAGTCAATAGCTTCCATTGCTCTACACAGACTACTCAAATTGATTTCCGCTCTTCATTTCACTCACTTTTATTTTTACTATTCATTATGTGAGAAGAAAATTTGCACAACAATTTTTAATTATAGAAATAAGGAAAAAAAATACAAAAGTGTTTGATTATAATAACCCATTCTTCTGACTCCAGCAGAGGGAATTACTACTTTAATTTGGTATGAATCTTTTCAAATATTTTCAGAAATATGTTTTATATTTTTAATATCATACACAGGATGCATTATTCTATAGCTTGCTTTCGTGTACTTCCCTTAGAAAAAGATAATTCTTTTAAATGATTGTATGACAACCTGTATTGTGAGTTTGGTCCATTTGGTTCATTTTACCATCTCCCTGGTAATTAACAGACTTTCTGTTGGCATTTAATTTTTGCTTTGACTATTATTCCTATGATAAATATCCTTGCGATAGTGTGTGTCATTAATTCACAGATAACCTGACTATTTAAATGTATTATAGGTAGTATCTATCATTATTTTAAACTGTAGGGTAGGGACAAGTTATTACATGTAATAATCACAATGAAATTTCCTTAGTGCTGATTGTTCACCAAGTACTGTTCTAAGTTCCTTACATTTATTAATGAACATTACTTAATGCATTAAATTAATGTATTAATTTAAAAGTCCACTAAATGCACTAAAAGTCCATTTACTGGACTTTTAAATTACTCTATAACTCCCCTTAGTAGTTTTATTTCACATATTGGGGAATTGAGTCATATGAAGATCAATCACCCTTGCTCAACAGGTAACTAGTAACGTGCAATAGACGGTATATCCATTATGCTGAGCTGCCTTTCAGAGAGGGTATGTTAGAAATGATAAAGGAGTTCGACACTCCCTTGGGGAACTTCAGTGTCTGCAGTTGTTTTGGGATGGAGAGAGGGTGTGCGGATGAAGGTTCAGTCTGCCTACATGAACCAGATTTATGGAGTGGCTAAGAAAGAGAAATCTTAGCAATATTCATATGAACTCCAACGACACAATTTTATTCTTCACGTGCATGTTCCTGGATGGTACTTTAACAATCTTGCATTCTAAGCATGTGAAGAAAGTGGAGTGTGTCCAGAAGAAAGACAAAACAAAAATAGGGATGGGTTGTTATTTCTAAGAATTAAAGTCAAAGAAAGCGGAGGATTGTTCATTCATGCAGTGCCCATCCATTGAGTACTGACCATGCACAGGGCCTTGTTGAAAGGCTATGGCAGAAATGAAGCACTTTCGCCCTCGTCACTCCAGCACTGTGCTTATTGTACAGTGACGGAGATGAGACCCAGGGATGAATAATTGAGGGAAGATGCACAGAGTGAGTGGAGGAATGACAAGAGACATCTGTGGCTCACTTGCTTCACGCTGGGCACCATCCAGATTCTCACCTCATCTAATCCCTACCAGGAGCCATTTTGCAACTAAGAAAACAGAATTATTAAGTAGCATACTGAGACACATGGCTGGTCACTTTGATTCAAACTTAGATCTGCCTCACCACAAATCTCAAGTGTTTCCTAATCACACTCCCATCCCTAACATTATTGAGAAAAGAGGAGATAAATGAGAAATAATTACTCTTTTCAAGTAAAGAAAGAGTTCTTATTAGAGGCCCACCCTATGGATGTTTAGGTCATCGTGAGTCCAGATGAGTATATGGCAAGACTTTGTGTTAGATGAAACACACTCTGTAGAGAGAACTCTCAACCCCAGAAAGTGAATGTACCCAGGGCTGATATTTGGATGGACTCTTCTAGAAGATTTGTTGGCCTCACTACATGTTGAAATACATCCAAACTCTTTGATGTTTAGCTGTTGTCCTGGATCTCATGAGTGTCTCTCAGTACCTCAGTTACCTTTGCTCTACAGGGAGCTAAGCTTCAACCCCTTCCCCTCTACCCAGCAAAAACTGATGTTTGCATGTAGCATGATACTGCCTCTTCAGTCCTGCTTCAGAGCATCTGCCACAGCCTACTCTAATTGGCTGTTATCCATATCAATTCTTATCACTTTGAATACCATTCTCTGACCTTCTTTCAGTCAGAGAAATGTATCACCTTCTTTTTCCAGGTCCTCCACAAACATTCTGTTATGTTGCTCAATAGGGCATTTATATGTTCAAATTTCTGTTAGGTACTGAATTCAAGGGGTTCATTATTGTCGCTGCTATTGTTTCTAAACACAGCCACTTAAGGCGCCATTTTTGTTTATTCTTTCTGGTTCTATTCACATGCTTGGAGAAGAGTTAGTATACATGTCTTAATCTTTGAAGTTTCCATAAAAAAATCCCACCTAAGAGTGATCTAGATAACCTGAAAGAATCCATCAAGACCTCCATCTTGAACCATTCCCATTTTAATTTGAAATGTGTAACAAATACTCAAGCCAAGACCAAAGCAATAGATGTTGCCAGCCAACAGGGACGAATATCTTAATGTGCACCACCAATAGCAAATAGAACAAAATTAACTTTCTCAATCTGTGTCTTTTAACCCAGTAATTGGAAGAAGGAGACAAGCAGCCCTGACCTCTGAGTTTCTCAAGAAATGTCCTAATAAGGATGATTTTCCCCATTGTATCACATCCTACACACAAGGATATGAGGCAGAAAAGAACGGATTAAACTGAGTAGGAAATGTGACCAAAGCCAGCCAGTGCCATCCCACAGGGGTTAATTTGTTCACCTGTCTTTCCTCTAAGGCCAAGAATCTTTTCTGTAACTCATAAAAGATAAATATTCCCAAAGAGATCGAGGAGGAGGAGAAAGGCAAGTTGGCATGATGGAGCAAACTTTTTAACCACCCTGCAGATAGGACTTCTAGAGAATTCAAGAAGGTTTGTTGCAATGTTTTCACGTGTTCATGAAAACTTGCAGCATGTGGTGAGTGGACATGTATGTTTTGGGAGTTAGGGAAATGCACGCAGATGAACTGAGGCTTTAGGTCACCTTGCTCACGTAGAAGAAAACAAACTCCAAAATATTAAATGCATTCCTAACACTATGTATCATAAATTTCGGCTTCTTTTGCCTTGCTGTTACAAAACCTTATAGAGTGGAACCTTTCATATTACCTCTCACTCATTAGCTAGTCATGATATGAATCTACATCGTGCACAACCATAAAATGAAAAGCTGTACCCCATTTGCGTACAATGAATCAAAATGCAATCTGCAAAAATAATAAATAAATAAATAACGTAAAAAAAAAAGAAACTAAATTACTTCATCAAAACCAAGACAGAAGTGCAAAAAATAAATTTAAAAGCCTGCTCCGTTCACCCCAGGACATCATGTATTTCCTCTCTCCTACACTGCATGTTGCTAAGTGCTTCCAGTTTCTGACTCCCAACTTCTGCTTTCTTGGGCTGCTTAGCAGTCCTTTCTGTGTCAGCGCTGAGGCCTGTCCCTCCAACACTCTCACTCACACAGGCACATCTGGGCAAGACTGTAACTTCTGCAGTCTAACCTTCTGCGGGCAGGACCTGGCACAGAACCCTTTCCAAAGAATGTGGGATTAACAAACACCCATTTGTTACCATCCTTGATTTGAACCGTGATTTCAAATTATACATTAATTGGGTGAACTTGGTGAGTTATGTAACCTTTGTCTTCATTTAGAACAGCACAGTATAACTGTTTTTACAGAGTCAATGTGAGAATTAAATAAGGTTATTTTAGGCACTGATTCTAGCACAATGGAAGGTACACAAGACTATTCAATATGTACCTAGTACCTAATACTATTGTTATTCTCCCATCAACAACAAGAACAAAGTTACAATGAAGAATTTCTATTGATCACATACCTTCTCCATAGGAGGAGTAAAAAAAAATCAAAGAGCAAGTTTTAAAACTTTTAAAGGATTCGATTTCTAAAACAGACAATACAGAATCATAGAACATTTTAGTTGAATGATCATTGGATATCAACTCCTACATTTTTTGAGATGAAGAAATCAAGGCTAATAACTATAGTATTTTTGCTATTGCATAATGAAAATGATCCATTGAGTCTTAATCACCAATGGAATGACCTGTAAGAAATCTTATATCCTGTTTAGATACACTTGACTTCTATGACATATCTCCTCAAAGCCATCCAACACTGGCGATTACATGCCCAAAGAAATCAGTCTTTGTTCAAACAAGCCATAACTCAATAATGTAGTGTTTTTGTAAATGAATACAAAAACATTTAAAAGGTTTAACCTTTTAAATTTAAATTTTAAATGTTATTTATTACTTTGCATAGCATGAGGAAGTTTTCTTCTCCATGAGAGGTCTACCCAAGCAAGTAAATTTTAGAATCCCGAATCATTTCTGAACTTAATGAAAGATGACCATCTGAACTATTATTGGTAGGAGAAGTTGTGTGTCTCTGGGGCACACACACACATATGTACATTTAGATTCACTCACACAATTCACACATGTGCTCTCTTACACAAGCATGTTTACACATTGTGAGCACACATGCCATCACACACATACACTCTCATGCATCCCATCACACACACACACACACACACACACACACACTCAAACATAAGCATTCACTCACATACACACATGCACACATGCAGAGTTACACATATGTATGTTGCCATTACTGCATGTTGAATATCCAAGAGCTACTAGATAACTTAGAACCAAATCTATGACCCAGGTCTACCTACAAAATGGTATGGTCTCCATTTTTTATGAGTCAAAATTATCCTTGGCTTTAGCTTCATATTCGATATTCTGGCCTCACTTCCCTTAGTGTCTATTAATTTTTATTATGCATAATTTTGTAGACTTTTCCAATAATCTGGAAGAAGACTGAGAATGAATTAATAAATGTCAATAGTGAGGATAAAGTCTAGTATATGCAATGAGGGAGACTGCATTTAACACTTATGATTCTGGAAAGGTCACTTAGTTTGTAGCTACAAGTAGCTAAGAGAGACTGTGTTCACGAATACAAAGTTAGGAATTTTCAATTTATGGCATTGCCCCATCTGCTAAGTTTTTGGACAATATCTTCTTTTGTTCAACAAAATTAAGTATAAGTTATAAAACTTTAAAAAAGTTACTTGCAAATGTGCTCTAAGAAGCAGTTTGATTTAGGGAAAATGCCTTTTGAAATGGAAAGTGAAAGCATTTGACAATATATTTTTTAAATACGTGTGACGCACTTGGACCTCAGCAGCCAGATTCAATGGCCTACCTCTCAAAAGGGGCTGGGACTACAACTATCAGCCTTACATGACACTGTCTCCCTGGAGCAGCCTAAGATGATAAGACCCACACCTGCTTTTTGCCACTGAAGTTGCCCCTGAGGAAACTAACCTGGAGAATTACTGTTCTTTGTCAATAAGATAAATCAAGACCCACTCTCTAGGGGACTCACAGACTGGCAGAACATTCTCCACCCTCTTCACTCACTGCCAGTGTGTACCCATCTGCCTTAAATAGAGGGCAAGGAAGCCTGTTTCCCTGTCTCCACAGACTCCTTTTTCCTTTTCCCTGGGTCATTGGGAAAAGGGAGGATCATTAATTCTTGTTCTTATTTTTGTTATCATAGGAGTTTGTTTTCTCTGCATAAAGACCCATTCATGTAGAATGAAGGGAATTTGATGGATCTATTTTAGAATCTGAATTTAAAAAAAGAAAGTCTGAAACAATTAAAATATCCACCAAGTAACTGAACAATCTTCAGCGAATCACCAGGACATTTTAGATTGTCATTTCCAAGATTAGTGATCCCCTATCTAAATTCGCCTAAGTCCCTTCCAGGTCTATTTAAAAATCTGTAATCGTATCCCTGTATCCTGCTTCTAATCCAGGCCTCTAGCTTGGAGATGAAGACAAAAATAATTTCTGCAGAGAAGGTGCCAGAAGCAACCGTCCTCTAGGAAGGGCAAGGTCCTTCCCATATGAAGTTCAGTGCCTTTTGCTAATGTGCCGATGTTCACCAGCAAAAAGTACAGTAGGAGGAATTTTAATAAACCTGAGGGAAGGCTTGCTGAATCTGCTGGTTTCCCAGTGGGATCTTCGAGATGGTCCATGTTCTTTTATGAGATAGCTTGAATGCAGGTCTGCAGAGAGTCAAAAGAAGCAAGGAGGTGATCTCTGTAACTGATTTTTCTTCTTTATTTTTCCTTATCACTAAAAAAAATTGCTGATGCTTCACATAATTGCAATTGCTCTGAAGGAACACTGTGCAGACTTCTGACATGCTGTGAGACACTGTCATCTGAGTCTGTTTGAAAGCTATTTTAAATCTCTTGCTCTTTGGGAGGAAAATTTGAAATACACCTCTTATTGGCTGGACTCCCAAAGTAAAGAACAATATAGATGATTCCTTACAAAGGAAAGAGAGCATACCTCTTAATGAACCCTCAGAAAGCACAGACTGAGCCCGAGGCTTGTTAAAGTGGGAAGGGAGTGGTGGTTATTCTAATCTTGAAAGGGAAGCAGCTCCATTATTGCAACTTGAAGGACTTTTGAGACCAGATGGATCCTTTATTCAAGGATCAGCTTAAGAGCCTTCTCATTCTCCTGCTCCCTGACCCTCATTTCCTCCTTATTATGTAAGATAAACCCTAAAGCTAAAGACATGACATAAGACTCAGAAAGGAACTTGGAAACATATAGATTACGAAAGCAATGTTTACTCAGGAACTTGTGATTGCTTTCTCAAAGTTGAACAGGTTTTTGCATATTAGAACAAGTTTTGCATTTCCAAAATGTCAACCTCTCAAGCATGAGGATGCCGTCACCTATGCCATCTCTTGCTGCTGTTCAGTCTGATGAACAGGCCAGCAGGGTGGACCACACTGGGAGAAAGTGTGACCAAAAGCTCAGATTCTGGGGCACAGGGACAGCAGCTAGTCTGCATGACCTGCTCATATGTGTCCACTACTGCATCCCTAGTCTGAGTGTTAATCCTTCGGGAACTAGAAGAACTGTTTGCATTTCTGGGAACAAATACACTACAATGGAAGACGGCCAGTCCCTACTCTAGCAACTTGACCACACAATATAGACTTTCATAAAGCGCAATGGGTTTCTTCAGCTTTAAGAATGACAAAATAATGAATCCACTTCTTTTTGGAGAGCAACACCTCATTTGTCATTGTTGGATATAGATCTTCGATTCCTCTCTTATTTCTTCACCTCCTTCTAAAATCTTGCAGAGTCTCTTATTTCTTAATAAATATGAATCAAATTAGTCAAAAAAATTTTTAAAAAATGCTATCAGTATTGGAAATCACTATGATTGCCTCACACAAACCTGAGAATCAATAGTGTTCAACAGGTACCAGCTGCTCAAACTATAGCCGACTGGTAAAATGCAGTGCCTGCCATTTTTATGTGTCTTATAAGCAAAGAAAATTTTCTAATTTTAAGCACTGTTTCAATTGAAAGAGGAGTACTTCTTAATATATAAAAATTACATGAAATTCAAATATCAATGTACAAAATTAAAGTTTATTGAAACACTATCAGGTTCGTTTGTTTACATCTTGTTGGTGGATGCTTTCTGGTCCCAACAGCAGTTTGAGGAGTTAAAACAGAAATCACATGGACCACAGAACATAAAATATTTCCTATCTTGCTGTTAGGGTTCTCCAAAGAGGCAGAATCAAGTAGTAGATAGAATGATAAATGAGACAGAGAGATGATAGCTAAATAGATAAGAAGAGATTTACCATGAGGGATTGACTCATGTGATTGTGGAGGATGAGAAGTTATTCCACAGCCTGTCATCTGCAAGTTGATGCCCTAGAAAGCCTCTTGTGCCATTACAGTCCATGCTACGAAAACTGAGAGCCAAGGGACCCAATGGAATTAAGTCCAGATCTGTGACCTAGGGCTTTGACCTAGGAATGCCAATGACTGAAGGCAGGAGAAGACAGATGTCCCAGTTCAAACAGAAAGCTCATTCATCTTCCCTCCACCTCTTTGCTCTGTCACTCAATGGACGGCATCATGCCCACCACATTGGTGAGGGTGATATTCTTCATTTAGTCTACCAATTCATAGGCTGTCTTTCTCCAGAAACCTTCTCACCAACCCACCCAGAAATAATGCTTAGCCAGCTCTCTCTCTAATCCTGAATCTGATCAAATTGATGCATAAAATTAACTTACATTTGCCTTTTAGACAATGGATTTGCTGGCCAAAGACTTACAATTTCACTCTCATTTAAGCATTTACATTTGGTAGCTCTTAGAAACAAGAATGTTAAGAACCTGCAGTATTCAGGGAAAGACATAACCTTCTTCAACTGTGGGATTCTCTCTCAGATTCCTAAAAAGAAACACCAAATTCTTCATTCAGAAATGCACAGTGCCAAAGGAGTTGTAGGAAATTGGGAGTGTTGTTTTACCATGTGTAGATGCCCAAGTGTTAGGCACAAAATGGGTTCTACATATATTTTGAAGTCAGAATATCTTTGTCTTGCAAAACTGAGTAAAATCTTCCACAGTGGAAGACGCTTCAGTAGAGTGCATGGATCTCTTCATGTTTCCCCTGAAAAATTTTGTACTTTTTTTTAATAATTTACACTAAATCATTTTTTAGTGAATTTAATAATAATGTCCAGGCAGCAGAAAAATCTATGTACTGAAGTTTCCTCTTTTTCTCATACTACAAACCATATCAGTTATCACATATTGCAAAACAATGACACATTTAGCTATTAAAACGGCACTCAATTGTTATGCCCCTGTGTCTGTGGGTCAGCGATAATGCACAGCTTGGCTGGATCCTCTGCTTCTGGATACCAAGAGGATCCAGTCGAACTGCAGATGAGGGCTACCATTTAATCTCAGGGCTGAAGTGGGGAAGAACCACTTCCATTCACGTGTGGTAGTTGGAAGAATTCACTTCTTTGTGGAGGGTGGAGTTCAGGTCTTGGTTTTATGCAGGCTGGTGGCCAAAGGCCTCACTTTCTTCTTGTCATGTGAGCCTCCCTGTCAGGGGCAGGTCACAACCGGCAACCTTCCTAAATCAATTCTTATAATGAGCACCCTCTTCCTGCAAGTTATAATCTCTTGTGCCAGGATTATTATGGATGTAACATCCCAGAACCTTTGCTGCATTCCTCTATTTTTATTTTTTTGAGTGAGAAAACATACCCATTTGTTTCATGGCTTGGATTTTTTTATGTTCCCATTAGTGCATAATAGTTATACACAATATAGGGGTTCATTTCTACTAATTCTAAAACATAGAATATAATTTGCTTCACTTCAGGCCCCAGAACTTTCCCTTTCTCTCTCTTCCTCCCTTCTTTCCACCTTCCTTTACTCTATTTCCTTCTAGGTATTTGAAGTTTTTAAAATTAGTGCTTTAATGCACACATAAAGGTACACATTGCTGTGGTATATTCATATATACACATAGTATAGTTGAGTCACTTTCATTCCACTGTAATCCCATTTCCCTACTATCCCTCCTCTCTCACCTCCTCAATTCCCTTCCTCTGCTCTGCTCATCTCTCTTCTATTTTCATAGGATTCCCCTACCCACCCTTTTTAATTTTCCCTTATTTTATTCTAGCTTCTGCACATGAGAGAAAATAGTTGACCCTTGTTTTTCTGAATCTGGCTTATTTCACTTAACATGATGTTCTCCGGTTCTATCCATTTACCAGCAAACGTCATGATTTTATTCTTCTTTATGGCTGAGTAAAATTTCATTGTTTATATATGTATACCACATTTTCTTTATCCATTCATCTGTTGACAGGCACCTAGGCTGGTTCTGTAGCTCCGTTTCTGTGAATTGTGCTGCTATAAACATTGTTGTGCCTATATCTCTATAGTATGGTGATTTTAGTTCTTTTGGGTAAATACCCAGGTGTGGACTAGCTGGGTCATATGATGGTTCCATTCCTAATCCTTTGAAGAATCTCTGTACTGCTTTCCAGAGCGATTGTACTGATTTTCAGACAAACCAATAATGTACAGGTGTACCTTTTCCCTCACAGTCTCACCAGGCTTTCTTATTTATATTCTTCTTCATTGTTATTCTAACTGGAGTGAGATGAAATCTCAACATTTTGATTTGCATTTTCTTGTTTGCTAGAGAGTTGATTTTTTTTTCATGTATTTGTTGGCCATTTGTATTTCTCCTTTTGCAAAGTGTCTGTTTAGATCTTTTGCCCATTTATTAATTGGATTTTGGGGGGAGCTGTTAAACTTTTTGAGTTCTTTATATATTCTGAAGAGTAATCAGAGCAGCATTTTTCTAAGATCTTTTCCTATTCTGTTGGCTCACTTCAAATTCTTAATTGTTTTCTTTGCTCTGCAGAAGCTTTTTAATTTGATATCATTGTGTGTATTGAGTCTTGGATTTATTTTTTGAGCTTTAGTGGTCTTGTTAAAGGAGTCACTGCCTGCACCAATGTTGGAGCAATAATCCTGTGTTTTATTCTTTTAGTTAGAAGTCAATGACAGGTTCCACCCACATCCGTGGGAAGGGCAGTACCCAGGGGGTACAAATGCCCAGTCTTTGAAACCATCCACAACATACACCTAAGTACTTTATTTTCTGCAGATTAATCAGAGCTAACCTCAAGAAGTGGCACAAAAAAATTGTGAGCATTATAAGAGAAGTCCCAAGGAGAACTATCGATTTTTATTTCCCCTTTGATAAAAATCTTTTTCAATTTTTAATAACTAAGAAAGACAGGACTTGTTTTATAATGCTGAATCTTGCCTGGCTGACTCTCATTTCTCCTCCTAAGTTCTATCACGGTACCAAATACGTCTTTCTACTCCAACATTAAGCACAATGCCGGACTCCCTCGCCATACCCTGAGTTCCCTGAAGTCACAGACTTCAGTGGGATCATTCCAACCACACCTGGAACAAATGAACCCTGAATAAATGCTTGCTGAATGTGCAAGTGAAAGAACAAATGAATGAATTCCACTTTCTTCATGGCTTTTTCCTTTTGACTCAATTTTATGATAACTTAATATCATGTAAGTAACAATTTATTTACATATTTATGTTATGTGAACTTCACATAAACAAATACGTTTGTTTTCCAAATATAATTTGCTTTAAACACTGAATTTGTAGAGGTGTCCAGCGCCTTTGATTTAAATTCCTCACTTTCTTTTCTCCTTGAGCCCTGACCTGATTTTTGACCTTCATTTGAAAGGCCCACCAATTGACCTTGATTCCAAGTACAATATATATGTCAAGGCACGTGTTCCTCACTATCACCTGAGTTCATAAAGTAGGGAAGGGCATGGAGTCAAAGAGTTCTTCTACGGAGATGGAGCATGGGAAGGGTGGAAGCATCTGTGCTTTTCATAGTTATAATCCAGAATGTTCTGAAATGAACCAAAAATAAATTTATTCTAGCAGCCCTTTTGCTGGGGTAAAAAAACATTGGTTGTTAAAAGAACTTGGGAGAGAATGTTTTGGTGAACTTGTATACTGCACCATAAATATTTTTGCTAAAATTATAGAATCGTCTGTGTTCTTTCAAATTGCCTCAGGACCAGGCAAGAGCAATGAGTTTTTAATGTGGAAATTTCATGTGTACACTTCAGTTTCTTCCTTTTCTTCCTTTTCTTCTTCTGATCCTCGTGTTAGGTCCAGTGAAGATTGATTTATTGGTGCTTTCCTGGCCTACCTGGTGCATTATGCAACTCTACCCAAATCAGGGAGACAGCCCTTGGTTTACAAGCTTGCTTTGCTGTAGCTGAGAACTCCATTAGATTCAGGCTGATTTATTTACCGTATGGAATGATTTTTGTATAGCCTAAAGCCAAGTCTTTCTCTTCCATTTCTTCTTTGAAATTATACAAAGAAAAAATAAAGCAGTGAGATAGTGAAACTTGGTTTGCTTCTCAGGGTGCAGAATAAACAGACTCTCTGCTCCACTGCAGCTTGGAAACCAACAAAATGATAGAAATTGCTACTTTAGATGGCTTGAGAGGGGAACATCTTGAAACTTCACTATTTTTCCCACCCAGAAAAATGTCAATAAGGCAGAAAAGAGAACTTAAATGGACAATCTGCAAAAATAAGCAAGTTGTTCTTTCATAACAACAGAAGAGGAAGATGTTGAGGGGCAAGGGTGCCTTTAAGTGGAAGGCATTGAAACCAGGGTCCCTCTGCCTGGCCTCTCCATCGTGGAGAGACTTTGGGTGTGTCAATTCTCACCAGTGAAGCTGATATACATGCACTCATGAATGTGACCACATCCAACAATGACATTGCCAAGAACAGGCTCCAGCTCACCACAGCAGAACGAGCTTGCTCCAGTTTCTCAACAAACATATTCTTTACTTTCTCCAAATGACAGGTCCTGAAAGGAGCATCTCCCGGGCACTTGGGTTTCCTGACATAGCTGTTCAATGACAATGTCTTTGCTTGGCCTCACTACAAGAGCTGTGTTTATAATGTATTATCACAGATTCATTAACACTTGCAGAGTGAATCAGAAACCTTCTGATGTCAGTGAAGAAGAAATTCAAAGTTATGAGTTCCTAGCAGGGCGTGGTGGCGCACGCCTGTAATCCAAGCGACTTGAGAGGCTGAGTCAGGAGGATCGCGAGTTCAAAGCCAGCCTCAGCAACTTAGCGAGGCCCTAAGCAACTCAGTGAGACCCTGTCTCTAAATAAAATACAAAATAGGGCTGGGGGTGTGGCTCAGTGGCCAAGTGTCCCTGAGTTCAATCCCTTGTTCCAAAAAAAAAAAAAAAAAAAACCAACAAAGTTATGAGTTCCTGCATATAAAGCATATTTAGGGTGGTGCAAGGGTTGATTTCCTCCCCTCCATTCAAATGTTGAACTCTCAAAAAATCAGTAGCTTAGAAGGTGATTATATTGTAGGTAGGATCTTCCCAGAGGCCTTATGGTCAATTAGGTCAGTGTGATGTGTCCTAATCTAATATGACAGGTGTCCTTAGTAGAAGAGGAAGACAAAGGCAAACCAATGGACAACCATGGACAACCAGGTGAAGATACAGTTAGGAAGTTGTCATCTGTTAGCTAAGGAGAGAGGTCTCAGAAGAAACTAATCCTGGGACACATTGATCTCTGATTTTCAGAATTGTGAGAAAATAAATTTCTCCTTTATAAACCACTCATCTCTAGTCGCTGGTTATGGCGGCCCTAGCAAACTTATACAGCAAGTGTCTTCTAATGAAGTTGCCCTCTCTAGGCAAAATTTCTCCTTCTGGGTGTAACTGAAGTCATGAAGTCATGCCTTGTTGTAACATGTGGCTTCATTTTTCCTACTACTGTTGGCTGCCTGTTTGAGTGGTGTCACACGTTATCCTACCTGATGTCCTTTAGCTTTCTGTCACATATCCTGGTGGAAAGACTCTAGCTGACTCCTCAGTAGGTATAAGAAAGCGTTCACAGAAGACCTGGAAGTTTTCTTTGAAGAGGTTAGAATGTCGGAATTAGGGACCACCCAGGTGATAGAACCATTGCTCTGGGACCTACATAGATAAACATAAATCACATTGCCTGAAATCCATTTCTCTTAAGATGATTACTTGAAACAACAGAGAAAAATTAAAATGGAAGATAGATAATATATGTGAAAACCCTTCAAATCTGTGAAATGCTCTCCTAACCCAATTGGATCTTTAGAATAACCTTGAGATGTAAGTGGGACTAGGAACTAGGATTATCCGCACTTTTTTTTTCTTTTATTCTTTTTTGCCGAAGAGGCAAAGACTCAAATATTTAAGGGATTTGTAAGTGTTATGGTTTGGATATAAATGAGACAGGACACGAATATTCAAAGGCAAAATGATTATATGATAAATGTTGTGACCTAATTAGTGAATTAATCTATTTGATGAATTTATAATTTGAGAGGACTACTGTATGGGTGGTTACTGGAGAATGTCTCTTGGCATGTCCTTGGTGAGTAGAGCTTGCTCTCCCTCCACTTCCTGGCTACTGTGAGCTGACAGCTTTCCTCCACAATACTCTTCCGCCATGATGTTTTGCCTCACTTTTGACCCAGAACAATGAAGCCAGTTGACCATGGTCTCAGACCTCTGAAATCATGAGCCAAAATAAGCTTTTCCTCCTCTAAGTTTTTCTTGTTAGGTATTTTGGTCACAGTGAAGAAAAGTAACTAGCTAAGTAAATGATGTATTTGAACCTCAGTCTCCGGTCTTCTGATGAAAGTCCATACATTTTCTATCTCTTCACATTGACTCTGTATACATAGAACATCCAACTAGGACTTGCATGAGCAGCAAGTAACATATGCCAAAGAATAATGGTCAGCGATTTTAGAAGAGATGAATATTGATATTCTAGTGAAAGCCTGAATTACTAATCAAGACATTTGTGTTAGTTTTAATTCATTTATTACTAAACCAAGCATTTTAGCTTAAATAATTCTTTGATTCAACAATCTTGATAAAAATATTAGAAAAATTCATTAGTCTATTTTATTCAAATATATAGTATTATATGCATAATTTTTATTTTTACATCTATAATTTTATTATATTTTCATTTTAAAGTCTGAAAAGTAGGATAGATCATTATGGAAAAGTGCAGAATAGTTTTAACCTCTTCTGACCTACAAGTCTACCTGTAATAAACATTTTGATTTACGAAAACTAGCAATACTGTTTAGGCAATTTGAAATCAGTGAAATAGAGGGGACTCATTTTTTTTTTATTTAATGGACTTGTATTGAAAGCTTATTATGTTTTTGAACCAATGATAGTCACCAGAAAACTGCATAAAATAATATTTGAGGAAGGTGAATGCAGGGCAGTAAGAAATATGTGTGGGAGGAAAAGATAAGAAGAAACCATTATGAGACCTTGTGTAATTCAGTTTAGACATAAGTTTAGCCATAATAATACCTAACATTTGACCAATTTCCCATGAAGTTCCAGGAACCTTACATTATTATGAAAAGTTATCCAAAATTTTATATAACACAGAAAGATTAAGATGCCATGAAAGAGGAGTAGCATCTACATAAGTTACCTGATTTTCTATGGAATATATTTGCATTTGAAAGATCTTTTAGTTTTACTTGTGTTGTTGATTCTGCAATGCCAGATATTAACTTGTCAAAGATTGATAAGATGTGTTGTTCTACAGGAAAGAGAACCTCAAATGCTACCATTTTCTTCCCCTTTACATTACTCATTTCTATATCTCACCTTGAAACCTTACTTCACCTGATTTTCTCCAAAAAAATATATTCCCATTTGAACCAGCATCTTTCCAGTGGTTTCCTCATTAGTGAGCTAAGGAGATCTTGGATATTTGTCTAAGAGTCATGTTATTAACTCTTTGAAAATTGTGCTTTGTAAAAACATACTGTTTTATCCAAACCTGGCTCTGCTGCTAATTGTCCCTTTCTCACAGACTTGGGAAACTTAAAGCAAATTGCCCAATGCTATAAAATTAGTAGGTGATACAGTAGAATATTATGGTAGATATCTTTTCTCTTCTCCTGAACAAAAGCTATGCAATGCCTTCTTCTAATCACACAGCCTGCTTTTCTCATGGGGAACCTCCTTCATCCTCTGTCAATCCATACTGTTGAATGAAATGAATCATCACAGCACCACCCTCCCAAGCAGCAGTGGGATTTTCTGGCCAAATTACAAAGTTCGAACATCCACAAGAATGAAGGACAATCTCAGAGTTCATCTCTGTGCCAAGTGTCTTCGAATTACTGGAGAAAGAACCCCAAGGATAGATCACGGATGCAGTTGGATAGTCTTTGGAAAAATCCAGGCCAATGCTCTCTATTCCTAGAGTACTCCAAGCTGCATTTCTTATCAAGCAGTAATGATCCTGAGTTGCAGCAACTCGGAGGGATACCTATTCACATGCACCTGTTGTGAGCAGTTCCTTCCCTTTTTGGTATTCACTGTTCTTATCGTGGAAGCTGAAAGCCCACCCAGAGGAGCATTCGGTATAAAACATCCTCCTCCTACATGGTGCTGCAAGGACAAAGCCAAAGTGCATGTGTTCTGAACTCAGGGACTGAGGTGTGATTCAGATCTGACCTCCCCATTCTCCTGGAGCTCCCTGAAATTATGATTACAGATTTATAGATGTAACAAGAGAGACTGCTGATGCAGAGTGAGGCCAAACCCTGGCATTCCAACTTTAGGTTGGAACTGCTAGATGGAAAGAGAGCCATTAGGACTTCTTCGCAGTCTCAAATGCAACACTCTGATGCATCCGACTGAGGCCCTTTGCTCCTCTGCAGACACAGAAGATGGAAGGAGATTCTAGGGACTCACAAGAGATCATTAAGTCAAATGCATTTATAACCAACTTGCCAGTTGTAAAAAAGAATTTTATTTAGTACAGTTTTCTGAGTAAAGGTGACTATTTTGAAGATTTCTGATTCATAAACATCAGGTATTAGAAAATGTGTTTGAATTTTAATGCAGAGGAGTTTGATGTGCATTCTATTGGATTGACATTGGCAGATAGAAAGAAGTTTCAAGAGGCCTTAATTAATGTCCTGTCTCCAAGTTTGCCTCTTAGCCAGTTATTTAACTCCTTGGTGTCCAGGAACATTTATTGACTAGCCTGTTTCTAGCCCTTTCCCATTAGGGAGCATCCTATCTCAGCCATACTGAGTTCGGAACACAGAGGGTACAGAATTAGAAAATGGGTCAGGGTGGGAAGTGCAAAAACAAATTTGAGTAATTTACCTGGCAGGTAAGAGAGAATGAAGACGTGAAAGGGAAATAAGCATTTTCCCCAGTGAGAGACCGGAAAACACTATAGCTAGAGTGACCTGGGTGGTGGCACAGTCTGGGGAGATTTAAGCCAAAAAAAAAAGATATTTTATATCTGTGGCTGTCCAGGGGGGTGGAGAGAGAGGCAGAAGGCAAAAGGAGTCTAAGAGGTTTTTCTTTTGTTGTAACAGAATCCCTCCTTGGTGATTGTCAAGAGACTGAAAAAGAGATTTAGATTTTTCTTTTTCTTTAGAATTAGTTTCAAATGATCTCAGAGTAAATTGTACTTTGGGTGTGTGTGTGTGTGCATGTGTGTGCACCCTTCTGTGAACTTTAATACATGTGATTATGGTTCATATGACTACCACCCCAATTAGGATACAAAAGAGTTCCATCATCAAAGAAAAGAAAGAAAACCCACAGGCTCCCCTTCATACCCACTCCCTCCTCCCACTCATTTCTCCAATCCCTGGGAACCACTGATCTATTCTCTATAGCCTTGTCTTATCAAGAAGTTATATAATTGGAATCATGAAGTATATAAGCTCGCAAAACTGGATATTCTCAGGCAGCATAATTCATTTGAGATTTTGAGTGTCAAGCAAGTTCTCATTTGTAATAATTATTTATTCATTTTTTATTGCTTATTAAGTTTCCATAATATATGTACATTTATAAACATATATCAGATTATATATATTCATCATATCACATTCCATCAAATTATAGAAACATGTATGTATATATCATTTGTAAAAATCTGAAATATGTGTTATATATATAATATATATAATATATACATCCATATATATACACATACATGTATGTAATGTATATAATATTATCCATATATATACATATTGTGTATATATATATATGCATATATATATATACGATAGATAGAGATATAGATAAATTCCTCTGCTGAAGGACTTTGTTTCTAGTTTGGGGAATTTATGAATAAAGTTTCTGTGAACACTTTTGTACAATTTCTGTGCACATGTTTGAGAACATAAGTTTTTATTTTTCTGTCAGGCACAGGGTTCTAATGCCTAAGTCCTTGATCACTTTGAGTTGAGTTTTGTGCAGGGTGAGAGATAGTTTAGTTTCATTTTGCTACATATAGATTTCTAGTTTTCCCAGCACCATTTGTTGAAAAGGACATATTTTCTATACTGTATATTTTTGGCACATTTGTTTAGTATGAGATAACTGTATTTATGTGGGTTTGTCTCTGGGTCTTGTATTCTGTACCATGGGTCTATATGTCTGTTCTGGTGCCAATACCATGCTGTTTTTATTACAATAGCTCTGTAGTATAATTTAAGTCCTGGTATTGTGATAACTCCTGCTTCAATTTTCTTGCTAAGGATTGCTTTGGCTATTCTGGTCTCTTATTTTTCCAAATGAATTTCATGACTACTTTCTCTATTTCTCTGAAGAGTGTCATTGGGATTTTAATATGAATTGCATTAAATCTATATAACACTTTTGGTAGTATGGTCATTTTGACAATATTAATTCTGCCTATCTGAGAACATGGGAGGTCTTTCCGTCTTCTAAGGTCTTCTTCGATTTCTTTCTTTAGTATTCTGCAGTTTTCATTGTAGAGGTCTTTTGCCTATTTTGTTAGATTAATTCCCAAATATTTTTTGAAGCTATTGTGAATGGGGTAGTTTTCCTAATTTCTCTAGCAGAGGATTCATCACTGATGTATAGAAACTCACTTGATTTATGGGTGTTAATTTTATATCCTGCTACTTTGCTGAATTCATTTATTAGTTCCAGAAGTTTTCTGGTGGAATTTTTTGGATCTTCTAAATATGTATCATGTCATTAGCAAACAGTGATAGTTTGAGTTCTTTTTCTATTCATATCCCTTTAATTTCTTTTTTCTGTCTAATTGCTTTGGCTAGAGTTTCAAGGATGATGTTGAACAAAAGTGGTGAAAGAGGGCATTCTTGTCTTGTTCCAGTTTTTAGAGGGAATATTTTCAATTTTTCTCCATTTAGAATGATGTTGGCCTTGGATTTAGCATAGATAGCCTTTACAATGTTGAGGTATATTCCTACTTATCCCTATTATTTCCTGGCGTTTTGAACATAAAATGATGCTCTATTTTGTCAAATGCTTTCTCTGCGTTTGGAACTAATCATACAATTCTTATCTTTATGCTTATTGATGTGATGATTTACACTTACTAATTTCTATATGTTGAACCAACCTTGCGTCCCTGGGATGAGCCCCACTTGATCATGGTGAACTATCTTTTTAATATGATTTTGGATGTGATTTCCCATAATTTTATTGAGAATTTTTGCATCTATGGTCATCAGGGAGTTTGGTCTGGAATCTTATTTCCTTGATGTGTCTTTGGTTTTGGTATCAGGGTGATACTAGCTTCATAGAATGAGTTTAGATGTTACTATCCCATGTATATATATGTGATTACACAATCAATGGAATTTCACATCATGTACAACCAGAAGAATGAAAAGTTATGCTCCATGTATGTATAAGATGTCAAAATTCATGTATAACTAATTAGAGCAAATAAATTTAAAAAAAAAACAAAAACAGCTTTATTTTTCTATGATAGATAAACCAGGGATAGGATTCCTGGTTTATATGATAAGGGTTTATTTAACTTTATAAGAGAAATGGAACTCTTCACCATACAAATTACATAATTTTGCATCCACACTAGCAATGTAAGAGCTCAGGTTCCTCCACATCATTTCCAACTGCAGTATCATCAGCTCTTTGCTTTAGCTGTCCTAACAGACATGCAGAGGTACCTCCTTATGATTCTGATTTGCATTTCCCTAATGACTAATGATGCTGAGCAACCTCTCAAGTGCAAATTTGCCACCTTTATATCTTCTTTCAAGGACTGCATTTCTAAGCCCTTTGTCCAGTTTTTAGGAGGATTATTTTTTATTATTATTAAGTATTGAGGGTTCTTTAAATATTCAGAAAATGAGCCCCCTGTCTGACATGTGACTCACAAAGGTCTTTTAACAGTCTTGAGTTTGTCTTTTCTTGATCTGAACAATCTGTTTCATGAAGCAAATATGTTTAATTCCAGCTAAGTCCAATTTATCAATTGCTGATTTTATAGCCTGCACTTTTGGTGTCATGTCTCAGAACTCTGCACAAGGCCAGGCCATGAAATTTTTATGTTCTTCTAAAAATTGTATAGCTCTGCACTTTACACTTAGATCTATGATCTATATTGAGTTTTTTAAATGTGATGTTACATTGAGATTCATTTCTTACATAACAGTGTCCAGAGAGCTCCACACCATTTGATTTAAAGTGTACCATTTCTCCACTAAAATTCACTTGCACTTTTGCAAAAAATCAATTAGCTATATTCATGTGAGGGTCCTGGTCCATTCTATTCCATTGACCTTCAGGTTCATCCTGTTCATCCCTTCTGGAAAAGTGCACTGTCTTGGTTACTATGGTATTAGGTTAAGCCTTTCCTAGTTCTTCTCTCAATTCTAGCATGTTTTTGCTTTATGTCACTTGAAGCCCTATAAGTAAAAACATACATATTTAGGATTTGTATTCTACTATTACATATTATTTTTCTCTGCCAATGCTTTTGTCCTAAAATCTATATTGCCTGATATTAATATATTCCCTCCAGCTTTCTTTTGATTATTGTTTCCATGATATATCTGTCTCTTTTCACAGTATCAAGACCCTCCACGCTGAATTGTATGCTATTTCTCAAGTCTTCACCATACCTGTTCTATATTTTCCATAAAACATATTTCTTGCCATTCCCAAAAGACACCAAGCATGCACACACCTTAGGCACATTATTAGTAGAGTTTCTATTATCTAAAACATCTCAGGATCACAAACTACCAAAAACCACCACAGGCTAGCAATTATCTACCTCTCAATTTTTTTCTATGAAGCCAAAGTTAGTTGCTTTGGTAAAACGTTGCAATTAATACGAGTTTCAGAATGTGAAATTACACTGAGGTATTGGTAGCAGAAAACTGAGAATACATATACAAACGTAAAGCAATTGAGTTTTAATTTATCAAGGTCAAGAGCATTTTTCTCTCTAAATGCTTGGCTGCTCCAGAATATGAAAAGGGTAGTGAAAGACACAGCATAAAGGAATTTAGAAAGTTGTAAAAAGTTTTCAGAAAAGGATTCTTTTTTGTTTACGTGATTTATAGTACCTGCAAATACTGAGTCTGAAAAGAAGCCAAAAATGTGTTAAAATTTTTCCAAAACTGATTGCTTAATTAGTTTATTTAAAAAGAAAAAGAGATGCTGAATTATTTACTGGCAAATACTATTTTAAACTTCAAATTATTTTACCCAACTAAAATGATAAATTGCCTTAGTTCTTTTAACAAGGTATTCTAACAGGGTTTTAATTTTTTTATTGCCTCTGTAATCTACCTACACAGCAGAGATTTCATATTTCCCATAATAATTGTCTGTGATTTCTGTTCACTTTGTAAGCCTCTGATTATCAAATAAATCAGTAAAAATTAAAAAAAAATCCTTGTTTGAGGAGAAGTTAATTCGCAATCATGTTTCTTGTGGCTTAGTTTTAACATGTTTTGGTAACATTTTACTTGGATTAAATAGGTAACAAATTATGGTATCTCTGGTCTTTGCGAGTCTGTCATAATCAAGTGACAAGGTACATTGTGTTAACTAATTTAATTTTACCTTCCCAGGTCAAGTCTGGAAATTGGGGAAAAGAATCAGGACTTTTTTTTTGACATCTAAAACCCTCTTGATAACTTCTTGTCGAGTGGAACTGGAATATCACGATGATTTGTTTTTTCATCTGCTGAAGAAGGAAGATGCTTGTATGAATTATGATTGCTCAGGATACCTGTGCTTCTCACTGAGCTCAGCACCGCCATAAAAGTCACTGGGAAAGAACTGTCAGATCAGAAGTTATGATTGGCTCTTCCTAGATTAGTTTGATGCAGGTAAAATGCAATTGTCAGGTTATTTTTAACAGATATTATGCACTTTTTTGGAATTCCATAGACTTTATTTAATGCCTTCACTAATCATACCATGTGATCATCTTCAAGGGAAAAATTGACCAACACATTATGAAATATTATATACTCTATTGCAATAGAATTTTTCTCTTTGCCCTTATGCTTTGGCTCAGTATAACCAACCAACCACAATCTTTCCTTCTCATTATCAAACAGGTTTCTGTTATCCTCTGGCACTTGCCTGAAGGCACTGTGATAAGGCACTGGCTAGAATTCATGTCTTCAAAATCTCAGAGCCTCAGAGCCTTGTGGAAAGGGTATCCAAACTTTAGAAGCTTCCAAAGACAAGATCTCGGTACAGATTTCTGAGATGACATTGCTCAGATAATTTTCAGAATGCCTTGGTGGACTAAAGTAGGATTTCTAGGACCTTCTGAGTATAGACCACCTGCCCTCTAGTATCCAATAGAACATGAACAGATAACTAGAACGTCAGGAACTAATAAGAAGGAATCATATTGCAGTCCCTTGTGTGTATGAAACATAGTTGGCACTATTACTCAGTGTTCATGGATATATGAAGAGATCTTTCTTCCTTTTGTTCTTTTTTTTTAAAACTGTTTTTCTCTAAACAGCAATCTAGGAAGCTATGCATTCATAAACTGAAATGAAATATTTTAAAGTGGTGTTACATCTCTGACTCTCAGACTTCAAGAGCAAATACCTCTACTGAGTCTCATAGGAAAGGTCCTGTTTTGTACCAGAATAAAATTGCACAAACCAATTATGTAACTGAGACCAGACAGGAGTGTCTTACTTGAGAATCATTCTCATGTAAAGAGGTCTAGCAAGACCGATATTTAGGAGTTAGGGTCAACTTTATGCAAGACCAGGCTTACAGAATTCTTTTTTTTTAATTTTTCAATTTTTTAAATTTGTACAGGCTTCATTTTGATTCATTGTACACAAAGGGGTTACAACTTTTCAGTTCTATGGTTGTGCATGATGTAGATTCACACCATTCATGTAATCATACATATACAAAGGGTAATTATGTCTGTCTCATTTCACCATTTTTCATACCCCCACCCCCTCCCCCTCCCATTTCCCTCTTACAAGAACATGAGCCTGGGTCTGGCTTACAGGTGGCAACGCAGTTACTTTCTGTTATATCAGAGACTTTAGCAAAATTTCTAGACCCGAAGAAATATACTGAAATTCCTAACTTATGTGAGATTTGAGGGAACAAATGCCTTGGGCTAGGCTTCCTAGCCTCAGGAGAGAAAAGCCAATGAAGGAGGCTGTAAAATTGTAATCAAGATTTCTTGTGAAATTTTTCAGACAGAAGTGAAGTCTTCAATACTAGTGTTTCCTGGTACTGTCAGTTTCTAGATTTTCAGGGAAAATTCAAGGAGACTTAAATGGTTCACATACTTTTGCTGTGGCCAGTGTTAATAAGACCAGCCTTTCTTTGACAGAAGAATAAGCTCTGGAGATTGTTTATGGTCACCCGAGCGGAGTGGGCAGGAAATATTGAGGAAATGTTAGAAAAATAATCAAAATAATTCAAAACTTCAGAACAGGCCAAACAGATCACTGGAAATTCTTTCAGAGAAGTACAGGGCTTGATTGTCTAACTTTTTCGTAACTCAATGGGAGTCAGAAGGGAGCTGCAGATTTTCATCCAGCAAGATGCAAATGATTTCTGACCAATAAAACAGTAACCGCAACCTAAGGTGTATGGCTAGCCATGGCATTAAACAGTTTTACATTTGATTTGTACATCTTCCTTAACTTTTTCTAATCAAATGTTGTATATCTGAGTGTGCACATATATGCACAGTAATAAGATCTGATTATTGTATTCATTAGTTAATAACGAATTAATTAGTCAATAATGAGTCCATGCAAATTGTATCCTTGATGTTTTTATTTGTATGATCGTCATTTTTAGAACTTTAAACATTATATAGTAAGATTCTGTTTTGATTATCGCTGTCTTTAGTGTAAGCAGAGGGCAGGCTTCCACAGGTAAGGAAAAACAAAGAAACCGGATCTCCACCCAGGTTTTCAGAAATGGAAGAGGTCTAATAATTAATTACAATTGGCCTCAGGACCAAACATTGAAAGTGAGAATTCTTTTTGGCTAAGAATCCTTTTAAAGTGCCCCTAGGACAAGTTCATGGTAGGTCAGAAAAATACAGAGAATCCTCGCACAAGTATCTGCCCATCTTAGCTGTCACGTGCCAGTGAGTGCCTGCCATGTAGAGGCTCTTCATCTCCCCAGGCCATCATCCATTCCTTCTCCTCCACCATACTGTTCCAATGGTCCTAAGCAACATGCATTCTCAAAAGTCTTTCTGTGTTCCTCCTATAATCATGTCATTCATGTCCTTGCTTTGACTCTGGTCTTTGATCTTAAACTTCCATAGAACAGTAACTTTGTAAAACAATTAAGTCTGATCATTTTCTTCCAAAATTTCCCTGTACACTTAGAACACAAGACTGACTCACAAAGCCCTACATGCCTGGCTCGTGTCAAGCCTCTCCATTGCCCAACATTCTGCACCCACAGCAGCTTCTTCCTGTCCCCAGCAGTCTGGCCATCCTCAGGGACTTTATTTGCTGTTCCCACTACAAGACTGCTGTGCCTCGCTTTTATTGATGTTTCCTTCTTATCTTTCTGGCCTGTATTCAGCTGTTGCAGCTGTAAAAAGTTACAATAAACCTAGTGGCTTAATGCAACACAAATGCATTATTTTGCTTTTCTGTAGGTTAGAGTGATGGCAGGATTTGCTGGCTAAAATCTAGGTGACAGTAGGGCTGCATTCCCCTCCAGAGCTCTAAGGGAAAATGAGTTTCCTTATTTTTCCCCCAACTCCTGGACCGATGGCCTCCTTCCTTTTCCTTCAAAGCCAATTAAGTTATATTTTTCTGATACCAAGGGAGCAAGAAAGGTCCTCTGAGTTAAAAGATCCAAGTGGTCATATAGGACTCCCTGCAAAACCCAGGATGACCTCCCTGATTGAAAGACCTTGATTTGATCACATCTGCAAATTTCCTTTTGCTGTGTAAGGTAACATCTTCTCAGGTTCCAGCAATTTCTATGTGGTCATCTTGGAAGGGGAGGGGTCATTCCTCTGCCTACCATGTGGACTGACCCCTAATATCCACCTCTTCCAAGAGAAGATTCCTAATAACACAAGCGAACTCCCTGAGTCCTTCCTTCCATCCTCACTCTGTGCTCCCTCTCTGACAGGGACTTCGCTGAGGGATGCTTTATTGACTTGTTAGTTTAGTGTCTGTTTCTCTGGTTCAGAACATCAAATCTTTTAGAGGACAGACAGCATATAGCATTCATCACTGTGTTCCCAGATCCTTAGGTACCAAAAGCATCCTAAGCTCAGTTGATACATGTAGCATAGGGACTCTCCCATCATAGTATGGCTATGAGATTGATGATGTATGGTGTTTAACAAAGCAGAACAGCAATCTGAGAAGCCAGTCCCTGCCGTGTGGCTTACTGCAGGTCTGACCACAGCAAAGCAACCTTTATTCAGTAATGTCATACTTGCCAATCCTGACTAGTTTTCTCTGCCTTTAAAAAGGTAGAAAGTATGATCTTTATTTGACAGGGTTTATGTTCGTTTTTGGTTGGTGGTTGTTTTTGTTTGTTTGTTTGTGTTTGTGTTTGGTAACAGGGATTGAACTCAGGGGCACTTAAACACTAACCCACATCCTCAGCCCTATTTATTTATTTGTTTGTTTAGAGACCATATCTTGCTAAATTGCATAGGACCTGGCTAAATTGCGGAGGCTGGCTTTGAACTTGTAATCCTCCGGCCTCAGCCTCCTAAATTGCTGGGATTGCAGGTGTGCACCACTGCACCTGGCTCTATGATGGTTGTAAAGTAACTTGGAAGATGAAGAATATTTTTCTAAAGTTTCAAGATTCTCAAATGGAGGCATTGGGATTTGAATCCAGCCTTTCATTTGCAAAATCCATGAAATTAACCATCATGGTTTAGAGAAACTCACAGGGAAATGGTAGCACCTCTTTGCAAACACAGAGCACATTGTTTGGCCCTTATCTGGTGAATGAAGAATGATTTCATACTCACAAAAATATCCCACTGCTCTGAATATGAACCTGACATTTTATTTTATTTTATTTTTTCCATGTCACAACTTCCTTTACATGTCAATGATATGAGCTTTTTTTTTTTTTTTTTGCTGAACTAGATAACAGTTTTCAAGTTCTAGAAAAATATTTTCTCAAATTTTTTCTGCTATTCACAATAAACAGCTCCAATAAAAATACATATAAGTTTAATTGCTTTATTAACATTGCTAACATCATTCACTCAAATCTAGACAGTCAATAAAGCAATAAATCAAACACTGATTTTTCTAACATTTGCCAGTTTCCTTGACTGATTGAGTGGTATCAGTGTGGTATCATTGAATGCAGGGTCGTGAAGATTTGTGAAATAACACATATTTCCTGCTAGCTGCCCCCCTCCCTCCCTTATTTCCTTCTTGTCTGCCTACATCCCTTCCTCCCTTCCTTCCTGTGTCCTCCCTCCCCTCCTTTCCTTTCTCGCTGTTTCCTTCTCTTTTGAAATTATAAGTTAGTTTGTTTAAGGAGGTTGCTGCAGATTCTATAGTACACATAATGTAATAACAGACATACCTCATGTTCAGTAACATTTCTGCCCCTTTCACGATGACACATAACTGCTGGTTTGCAGCTTTGTACTAGAAACGATGTTTCTCTCTTCTGTAACCACCAATTTCATACTGTTTCATACAATTTCTCAGATAGGTATTTTAAAAATGTTTCTTTTGCTGTATAATAGAAGTCTATGACATTGATGAGTGGGTCTAGATAGTATAGGCAACAGTTTCCAGGAAACCGATGAGAAAAGAAGAAACTTAAGGCAGTAGTGGGATTCGGTATGGGCTCAAGATGGTTTGTTGGACTGCTTTGAAGAGAAAAAGAGTGGATATGCTGATGGGGATGCTGTTGAAGAGATAGAAATTGCTAATGAAGATCAGATGACCCAGGAGGGGCAAAAGGAGATTGTTGTATATGGACAGAAAGGAAACAGGGTAAAAAGCATTGTGATGGATTTTGAATGGAAGACTGAAATTATATGGGAGAGTGATAGAGGTGTACTGATGTACATACATAGAAGGAATCACTAATATAGGAATAATAAAAATCCTGATAATGTCAAACACTGGCATTCAGCTTGATGGTCAATGTTCTCTATCCACCCAATATCACTCAAAGATGAAAATGATAAAAGCACAGGAATTGTTTCTTTTCCTTGCCATGATGAACTGGAAAAATCTATAGGAGTTCATGAAATCATGATCACCTTAAATCTGAAGATTATTTGTAATGAGAGAATGCAAAGGTGAAGAAACTCTGATCTGAAATATTAGCGTAAAATCTGAACATGGCAAATCCAGAGGTCAGCTGGGCAAGAGAGGAAGTTGTTGGAAAAGTAAAGGTGAAGTAACTGGCGTTAGACATTTAAGGAATTGCAAAACCAGCATAGGGGAAGTGACATTTACATCATTACAGGTAGTAAAAGTTAGGTGGTGAACCTGCCGTCAATGAGAATAAGTGAGGACTGCATTAATAGAGAACTCAGCATATGTTTAGAAGGAAGTGTCAAAGAAAGTCCTCATGAATAATTTTTATTTTAAGGGAAAATAGATATTCTGTTCTGTTCTTGCTTTTTTGATCGTTTGCTTTCAATAACATGCAAGGTTAGACTGAAAGTTGCAGGAGAGAGAACAAAAGAAAACTTACCCCAACTTTGGACCACATATACCATGTGTTGCCTGAATGAATAAGAACCCAGCACTAAGAGAGGTTAAACAGAAATGGGTCCTCCTGAGAGGGCTGGGTTTCAGTCTAAAAAAAAGAGGACAGAGCAGCTTATAAAGAAATAGGTATTACACTGTAGTTTGTTTATATCCAAAACCAGGACTTCAGAGTTTAGGAGGCCCTCCACATCACATGGTTTAAATCTTTACTCTTCACTTACCAGCCAATGCAAATGACATTTTTATTTAATGTCATTGACCTATTCACGATGGAATGATGAAGATAACATTCCCTCCACGTGAAATTAAATGAATGCCCTGGAACTGTTAGGTAGCATTTATCCCAGGTAAAGGAGTTTGTTAGGGAGCCAAAAAGAAATGTGCAGTGATATATGGGGGAAGGAACATGAAAGGGGATTAGTGGCAAAAGTCTTCTGCACTGTGGAACAGAGGAATATTTTAGAGAGAGAGAGCATGGGCCAGAGTTGAGCAATACCATTGAGAATGTGGTCAAGTAGGAGGTTGAAAGAAATATTTTGAAGACAGAAGCAACAGGATCTGGCAGATGTTGTAGTGGGGGCCTGTGGAAGAGTGGGCATGGTGGAAGATGTCCAAGCTTTGAGTCATAAATTTAAGAGCAAGTTCAAGTCAGGCAAAGGGGCACTGAGAACCAGGCTTTATTTCTGTTTAAAAGGTAATGACTTGCAAAAGCAAATCCAACATCCAAGTGAAGACAACTTGTGGGCCTTTGGAAAGGTGGGACCAGAACTTAAAGGTAGTGGCAGAGGTGTTAGATGCTAACTGGATCTATTTACTTCTTGGTGACAGCACATTCCCCATGGTTCCTGGCACCATTTGCAACAATGTGACCAGTTTGATATTGGAATGGGGACAGAAGTGAGGTTGGCCATTTCTAGATATATCATGAAAACATGTGTGCATTCACTTCTTTCTCCTTCTCAGCTGTTCCCATAACTAGAAGTCACGTGCATGGAGATGGCACAGACTCAGGAAGAGCCATTTCATACTAGGCTGTGATCAAAGGAAACATACAAAATTTTACCACTTTCAGTCAATGATATTTGGAGGCTCATTTCTTCCTACCCCACTATGATTACTGAATTGTCAAGACTAGAGATGTTATATGACCATCTTCTTCCCAAATGCATTTGTTCCCAAATAAAAACTATGTGTGAAGGTTGCATCTGAATTACCTAGATAGAAAAGGAGGCAGGAACTTTTAAAAATGAGTATTCCTAGGTCTCAAACTAGACATGCTGATGTAGAAGCTTTAGTAAGGGTCCCTGAAGTTTTATTTTTAAGAAGCAACTCAGTAATTTTGAGCTATGAAAATCACTAAATGGAGAAGATTATAAAGAAAGAGAAGAGAATGTGTGGGTAAAGGTATGGAATGAAAGTCAAATTAGAGATGATAGAATACCTGCATTAATGCAATTTAATGAGAAAATGAACTAGAAATAAGTAAAAAATGAGAAGATAATAAGCAGAGGATTGCAAGAGAAGAGAATTTTTTGACCACTCTTAGGGGGTCCACAATGTCAAATATCTTACATCAGTGCTTCTCAAACTCTAATGTGACTATGAATCATATGGGTGTCTTGTTAAATTAATTCAGGATGTCTGAGATGAGGCAAAAGATTCTGCAATTCTAGCAAGCTTACAAATCACATTTTAATTAGAAGAGCTCTAGAGAAATTGATAAGGACCAACAACGAATGAGCAATTGGATTTTTCTGAGATGTCAATGGTAACTTTTAGGAAATACATTGTTGAAGGCAGTCAAGGAGGAAGCCAGCAGGCATGGGTTTTAAATTTAAAGGAGCATGTGGGTAATGAAACAGAAGATTTATTGCATACTATATTTTATTGAAAATTGAGACTAGAGAGTGAAGAAGAAACAAGAAGAAAGCACAAAGGGCTAGCAACGTTCTGATCCAGAATTATTTAATATTAAGAACACAGTGGATGAAATAAAGCAGTAACTACTGATAAAACATAAGGTATGTTACGCATTTACTTTCTGTGTCATAGAGAATTATAGAACCAATTTTACTCTCCTTAACAAAGATAAAGGTCAATCAATTTAACTGTCATTGCCTTTTCTTCCCATCTCTCGTATCATTGTTTTCCAGTATTTTATTTCTGCATTGCTTTGTCCAACCTAACGACTTAGTTGCTGTTATTGTCATTTTGTACACACATTTGTTGAGATTTACCGACGTGTTTAGCGATTTCTTTTCCCAACATGCCTTGTTGATGGCTAATTCTTTTCAGAGATCGCCATATCCTTTCCTCAGGACCTTGCTACTTAATGTGGCACTTAGACCAATGGCAGAGGCCTCATCCGGGGGTTTGGTGGTGATGTAAAATCAAGAGACCTGTGCCTACTGCATCAGAATTAGCAGATTAATTCTAGTTGATGTATAAACACATTCAAGGTTGAGAAGTTCTGAGTGGGACCCAAGATGTATGTACTGCACACAAGCCAGAAACTTCTGTCATTGATCCTAGTCCCAGATGCAAAACTTCCAGCATGGCTTGAGGCTCATTTAGCAACACTGGCTGGAAGCAAAAAAACCTCAGGCCTTGACGGTGGAAAAGCATTTTGTGTTTCTCTTGGAGTTACTGTTTAGTGGATCATGGTATCTGAAGTTTAGAGTTATTTTTCCTTTCATTTTCGAGTCCTCCTTTTTAGTTGTTCTTGTTGAGAAATGTTCTATTCATCTAATTGGTCTTCTCTGTAGGGGAATTGCTTCTTCTCTCTTGCTGTTTTAAACATCTTTTCTTTGACTTTGAAAAGCTCTCATTTCTTCACTAATCATTTAATTGTGATTTTTTTTTATTTGTATCATTGAAACCTCTTCTGATTCCAGAATCTAAGGACTTTAAGTCTTCCTAAAATATTTTTATTTATTCTCTCTGTGAATGCCTATCCCAGGTGTTCCCTACCCTCTTCTTCTGGAATTCCTTTTAAACATTTGTTTGTTCTTCTCTTTCAATCTCTCATGTCTATTAACTTCTCTTTTCTTTTCTAGATTTTGCCTTAGTGCATTACATTATGAATACACTCTTGAAATCTTCCAGTTTGCTAATTCCATCTTCATTTGTGCCTTATTAACTTTTTAACATTTATACTGGATTAAATTATCATGCAATAATCTACATTTTCCATTCCTTTATGTATGTATGTAAAAATGGAGGTAGATATAAACACACACACATGGTGGTATTCAAATCTAACAAAATCTCAGATTTCATTAGCCCTATCATATTCTGTCTCATATATTTGGACCATGATCAGATATCATGTCATATCATGTATTTGGATCAAATATCATATATTTGGATCTTGATCAGATCACTTCAAATGCACACATGTTTTAGTCCATACCCAATAATTCCTTTCCTGAAGGTTGGGGGGCATCTGATTTTTGGCGGAGGGTGTTGCACCTACAAGCTTATTTCCTTGAGTACTACTTCTAAAACATTCATGTATATTTGAATCATGTGATCACCTTGTGAAATGGTATGTTTTGATTCAATAGTCCTAGGGTCAGGCCTGAGATCCTTTATTTCTAACATACTCCCAAATTATGCTAATGAGGCTGGCCGTAAGTTCTAGAGCATTTTTTTTTTAAGTTTCCAGTTATTTACTTATACTTGAGGAGCATTTATGAGTTAGAAATATTGGGGAGATCCAAGATGGCAGAAATATTTGTGCCCAGATTGAAGACCTTCTGAAGAACAAACTTCTGTCAGAGACATTAACCTGGCATTGCTGTGCGTGCATTCAGGTGCACATGCTGATTTTTTAATTTTTTGATTTGCAGAACCCTTTGGATAGTATTGTGTTAAGTTTGGATTGTAGCTGTGACCTTTCAGAGGACAGTTTCATCCAGCTTTTCCCTCCAATTGGGAATCAGCACCAGAAAGGCAATCCTGAGTCACATCTCTTCTCTGGTGGTCAGGTTTTTACTACTAACCTCCCTCACGGAGGTTGTAAGCCTTCCAAGATCCTTATTTTATTTGAAAGGGTCAACACCAACTTCCCACCTTATATGGGCTCTAGGCCTTCCCTTCTCCTCCAGTTTATTTATTATACTCAGGTCCTCAGAACACTGTACATGACAGCCTCTCCATGATTTCCAAATTTCACCTTTTGACCACTGGGGATATTCCTTTATTTTACCTAGTATTTTGACATGTTTCATCTTGAAATATATTATATTTCAGTACATCTAGAATGCAACATATTGGAAAAAAAAAGGTTAAACATTTTTAGAAGGATTTCCAAACAGGACGGCCACAATTTTTTAAGTATCAATTCCTAATATTAAAATGCTAGGAATCTGAAGGATCTCAGTTCTAAAGGATTCCTAAATAGAGGGAATTTTACTTTATTTAGATTTTTGTCAACTAAAAGCCACAATTATTAAACTCAAATTTTCCCTTTTTTAACCAATTGTGTTGGCGTAGTATAGACACAGCCTGAATCATGGTGAGGGATGAAAATTAGGTTTGAATCTATAAAAAGCCAAAAAAAAAAAAAAAATTGAGATGTGATACCATGGATACCAATGATTTTCTTCCCCTCTCTCTTCTAGGGAAAGATTTAGAATCAAAGTGATGAGAATATTTAATTTAATATTACTAAACCTAAGTACAGGTATATCGGTGATAAGCATTGGCAAATTTATGTGGTTCAGAAAAGTAAAATAGCCTCAAGAGCTTATTTCGCCAGTGCTTTTTCCCGGTTTCATGACATTGTACACAAATGGGGTACAACTTTTCATTTCCATGGTTGTGCATGATGTTTATTCACACCATTCGTGTGATCATACATGTACATAGGGTAATGATGTCTGTCTCATTCCATCATTTTTCATATCCCCACCCCTCCACCTTTCATTTAATTTTATATATATTTTTAAAATTGTTCTGCAAGGTAAATAAATAAGACAAAATGTAAGCAAGAAAGTTTCCCTGGATTGTAAATATCTTGTGAAATCATGAGTTTGGAACATTCTCAGCTCCAAAGACCACAGAAAAGATAGCAGTTAGGCCCTAGAAGGAGCCCTTTATATTAAAAAAAAACCATGTGAGGCCTCCTGCCTCTAGCCAGTGCCAGCCTGCCAGCCTTTGAGTGAGCTTTCCCAAATGTGGACACTCCAGCCCCAGTCCAAACTTCGGATGTCCAAAGACACAGGACCCTTCCAGTGCCAACCTCGTGAGAGACCCTACAGAATGGCCTAGACTACTCCAGCAGGTCTGCGTGAGGTAAGTGCTGATGGGTTTTTAAGCCACTCGATTTCTGTTCATTCATTATGCAATGATAGATGATAACACATTCACTTCCAATTATTCCAACATATCTCTTTAGTGCACACGAATTTATGAGGCAAAAAAATAAAATCTAAACACTGAACTTTAATAATAATTAAAATTTTGAATCTCATGAGAGTCAAGACATAATGAGATGCCATTCTGATGAGAAAAAAATTGCCATTTTTTTTTTCAGGATCCTGAGAAACAGACCACTTTGTCATATAGCCTGTGTGTAGCAAATCACTAAACATAAACCTGTTCCCACTATTCTGCCTGAAATCTTATTTCATAATATTTAATTTTGACTCCAAGGCCTAGTGGCTGAGCTTAGTAACATTTTACATATACCCATGTCCTCCATAATACTCCATTTACTTTTTGTACTATATAATCATTTGCATGAATGTTTAAGCTTCTCTGAGATGTATACTTCTAATCTTGTCACACTCTCGCAGCTTAGCAAAAGCTTATTGATTTGGTGTCTTCCATTTATCTTTTAATCTCTCTTCATACATGGGTTGGTTCATCTCCTTTCCTGGTTATTCCAGTTCTTTGAACTCATTCCAGTTGCTCAGGGAGAGTTTCCTACTGAGCAATGTGGTCTGACGACAATGTTACCTCAGCACACACTGAGTACTTGCTTGGCATGCCTGTCATTCATTTTGCAAAGGGAAGTGAGTCCTAAGAATGGGAAATATTTGTTTTTTAAAGTCATTACCTGTTGTGGAATGTGTGTGTTCCCGTCAAAAGTGATGGGGCAACCAACCATCCAACTGTTGAAGAGATTGCTCCAACCTAGAACTCAAGATTGCTATTTTGGGACTAGTGACAATTTTAAAGTAAAAGGTGAAAAAAGGAACCACTTCCCTATGATAGCAAATTTTCATTTTACAACATCTTCCCTAAGGAGCTCATAATCCAAACATTGAGGAAAAGCTATCTTTCTTGACAAAAAAATTTTAAAAATTCCTCTTGGTATTTTTGTTAGATTCCAAGTGCTTGGCCCATCTGCCTTCATTCTTTCTGTATGACTCTACAAATACATATTTTTTATATATTTCACTTGATTTTGTTTGAGATGGAGTATGATGGATACTTGGCAAAGTGCTGTGGAAGTCAGGAGATTTGAATGTTAGTGTCTCCATCCCCACCAAGGAAATCTCTATCCTGGGGAATGTGCTGGAAGGCACAGAAGACAATCTGGAACACTTGCTCACTCTTCCTTTCTCAAAGAATTTCTGTTAGAAAAACTGAAGATTTCTTTAAGGACTTTAAATCTAATAATATCTTCATAGTTTTCAGAAACTCTAAGACAAGGATATTGAAATGGAATCCAATCGTTCTCATAGGTTACTTCCATTACAGTAGGCGTGGTTGAGGTTAGAATCACATAAATGATTAAATCATAAACTAAAGATCAACACACATGTTCAGGTAAATTAACCCATCATGCACACAAGGTATTTTAGGCTGTAGGAGTGGACTCAAGTATCCCCAATTCGTATCATTTTCCACAATCAAGAACATAATTTAAGTAGCAAGAGGAGCACCATTCCTATGGGTTGGAATGATACATCTTGGTGATGGGGTATATATCCCACTTCATCATCACAGAACTGCTTTGGTTGTAAGGCCATTGTTCCTCAATTCATATGTCTCCCAGCCACCATAAAATGATGTTAACAAGTCACTTTTTATGCACAACCAAGTCAGTGGTTTGGGGATGATCTGTGAAACATGCAGCCAGAACAGGAAATGTCTTCCATTTAGGGAGGACTCACAGTCCTCTAAAACTTTTTGCTTTTTCTGGGCTCAGGGTCTTTAGGAAGAGATGCAAGACACGCTATGGGTGAGACAGAGTTGAGCTGGGAATTACATGAGCCAGTACAGGCAAAGCCCTGCTATCTTGACTGATCAGAGGAAGGGCTCAACACAGAATGATAGGAATAATCACTTTTCTCATGTAGAGGCAGTCTTCCTATAAATCATTGAAAAAGAGTCTGATTTTTAGTGGGACCAGTGTGCACTTCCCAGTAGTATGATCTCTGTAATTATCCTTTAAAATCACTTCCACCAACCACAAGAAGTCACCTTTTCTTCTCTTATTTACCCCACTTCCAAGAAAGAACACGCATTTAAGATCCTTATAACATCTACATTATTCTTTGAAATTCATGTATTTGATTTAGTTTGTCAAAAAGTTGGCACAACTTAGAAGCATAAGAGAATGAGCAGATGAAACAAAAAAGAAAAAAGAGAGAGAAAACAAAAATTCAGGGACACAGGTAGATCTGTGCCTAAGGGGACAAGATAAAAGGAGAGCAGATGGTAGCTTTACACCTTTATTTTAGTTCCACGGGATGCAGCAAATAATCAAAAGAATTTTCCCAGTGTTGGCCTTCTAATCTTCTGTCTTCCACCAAAATGGGAGTTGGTGGAGGTTCCATCTGTACCTTGTTTGTAGGAGGACGTGTGACTTTTATGACCCAGCCCTGAAATGATCACATGAAAGAAGCTGGGTAAATATTCTCAAGATAAGTCTGGATATCTTACTGTCTCTTATCTTACTGTCTCTAAATCATCCACAGAGAGAGAGGGAGGAGAGTTTCCTATTTAAACACATTGTTGAAGCCCTAATGGGAGTATTATTATGATTGATAGGCCAGAGTCTTTGTCTCTAGAGAAAGTAGCAAGAACATTTAATGGGATAGGAACTGACCAATATTTACATTGGAGTGGGAGCCACATTTTATTCCATCTGAGGTCAAATATCACTGGATGTGAAATACATTCTTGAGATGGATGCTGCCTTCCCTTCGCCCCACCTGGGTGTCTGACTTTCCCATGAACTCTTACAATCAATCTCCATTTCCAAAGCTCCCAAGTTTCAAAGTTTAGCAACTGAGGAGGATGACTAGGATGTTCAATTCTAGGATGTGTGCATACCAAACTATAGGTAGGTAACTTACAATTCAAGCTCCAAAAACTATACATGCTACAAATGGCTTCCCATCTGCACAAATCTGTGCTGTCTGATTAAATGAAATGATGTCCACATAAATTATAAACACGAGTTGACTATTTCAGGCACAGAAACAAGAGCTGTGTGCTTCTGCCAATGGTTGTGACCAAAAAAATAATGATAAGGTGTATTCATACAGCTTCTTTAGTTGATAAATGGAAGATGATCTTCTTATTTTACTCAGATATTCTGATTGAAAATGGAGAAGCTTGCCACCTATAATTCTGTTGTGCCTTTCTTTTTTGTTGTTGTTGTTTTAGAAATAACTATTTTGGTTTTTTTAACAGATATCTCAAGTTTATTTCTTCCTCTCTGCCTTAGTTACTATTGCTTTTCTTGGCCCCTTCCCTATTTAAAAAATTTAGATTATTTCTTTCATATAGCCCAGTTTAAATATTTTTCCAGAATTTTTTTCTTTTTTTTTAAATTTATTTAATTTTGATTCATTGTACACAAATGGACTACAGCTATTGTTTCTCTGGTTGTACACAAAGTAGTGTCACACCATCTGTGCATTCATACATAAAAAGCTTTTTCTCAGCAAACGAAACAATCAGCAATGTGAAGAGAGAGCCTTCAGAGTGGGAGAAAATCTTTGCCACACACACTTCAGATAGAGCGCTAATCTCCAGAATCTACCAACTACTCAAAAATCTTTACACCAAGAACACTAATAACCCAATCAATAAATGGGCCAAGGAAATGAACAGACACTTTACAGAGGAAGATCTTCAAGCAATCAACAGATTTATGAAAAAATGTTCAACATCCCTAGTTATAAGAGAAATGCAAATCAAAACCACCTTAAGATTTCATCTTACCCCAATTATAATGTCTTTTATTAAGAATACAGGTAACGACAGGTGTTGGCAAGGATGTGGGGAATAGGGTACACTCATACATTGTTGTGCCTTTCTTTTGTTTTTTGTTTTGTGACAACTTCATTGAATTAAAGTGAAGGCAACCAAAAACAACCTTTGAGATTAAGGAGAAAGAGCATGCTAATCAGGACTTCGGAAGACACCTCAAAGCCAACTCCTGCCTTCAACTTGGTATCAGTCTCTTTGAGTGACAGAGAGTGAGCTTGCTCGGGAGTCACGTTTATGCCGGGATTCAAGATGGGCATCAGTGTCCTCTTGACTGCAAATCACCACTTTCTACTCTTCCTTAAATTTGCTCCAGTTGGGGTTTTGTCTTTGTGACTCTTTCCCTAGTCACCAGGGACTTCTGTTCTCAATGTCATGGACAATCATCTCCTTGGGTACAGTTGACAGCTCCCTTCTCCTAGGTTTCCAGATCTTGCAATTCATACTGTTTTCTCCTAAATTTCTGGAACTGTTCAATGGTCTTTTCTTGATTCTCTTCATCTTCCTAACCTCTAAATATCAGCAAACTTAGCAGACAAGTCTTCGAACCTATTTTTTTTTTCTTTTTTTGGGTACCGGGGATTGAACTCATGGGCACTCAACCACTGAGCTACATCCCCAGCCCTGTTTTGTATTTTATTTGGAGACAGGGTCTCACCGATCTACTTCGCACCTTGCTTTTGCTGAGGCTGGCTTTGAACTCACCATCCTCCTGCCTCAGCCTCCCAAGCTGCTGGGATTACAGATATATGCCACTGTGTCAGGATTTTCAGAACTCTTTAATTTTCCCTCTGTACTCACACTGCTGCATCCCAGCTGAGACATCTCCTTGGAAATCTCCACTTAAGCTTCCACCTGCCTATATTGAAGTCTAGAATTGAACTTTCAATCTTCTATCCAAAATCTTTCCTAACTCAGTTAATGATAATTCTCCCTCTTCTAGTTATTCAGCTCAATGCCTGGGGCTCTTCCTTGATGATTCACCTTCTCTTATTTCTCACAATCAACCACAAATCTTGATTGCACTAACCACAAGCTATTTTATCAATTCTGACAGCCTGTGACCATCTCCCTGGCAATTGCTGTGACCATCTCCCTTATCTTTCCAATTTCTGCAACATACCGCTCTTCCTAATTTCCCTACTTCCTCTTTTGCCCCTTACAGTCTTTTCTAAATAGCAGTCCCCAAAATTTCTGAGCTATATGTTAAATTGTGTTAATTGCCTGCAAAATTTTTAGTGCCTTCCCATATCACTGAATAAAAGTGGAAGTGCCTATTGGCACACCACTTTCCTCCTTCATGTCTTCTCATTCCTGCTCACTCACCCTGTTACCCTGTTCCCTTAGCTGTAGGTTGATATCATGCACATCCCTGCCTCAGGGCCTTTGCACTTGCTGTTTCTTCCTGGAACACTCCACTTCCTGTTGTTTACATGGCTTCCTCTTACCTGTTTTTGTTCAAGAGGTCCCTTTTTCATTAAGGAGGTCTTTTCAGAATTTCACCCCAAATCCTCAAACCATCTATCTTATCCTTTGTCCCTTACTGATATTATTTAATAGTTCTGAACTTACATTGAAATGTCAATTAAATTTACTCACTTGCTGTGTACCATTGATTTTCTCCCATTAGAATTCATGCTCCATGGGGCATGAGCTCTTGTCTGCCTTACCTGCTGAATCACCTAGGACTTAGAAGGGCTCTGACGGTATTTTCTGAATAAACGAGTAAAGGGACTGATTTGTGAATGTTTTCCTTCCACTTTTCTTTCAAAATCTGGTTCCCTACTACAACTGGCCACACGTCATCCTCTTTCACCTATGGCCCTCATACTTAAGGCTGGGTACTTCAACATCCAATGCACCTTAGCAGAAAGTCTCTCATTCTTTCCAGAACACCTGATAGTCTCACCCTTTCTCTTAATGACTAAAAAGTCAATCCATGTTAATTAGTTATTAACTAATGATCGCTAGCCTATGCAATCTTCCTGTGAAAATCTGGGTTGTTAAGGAGGGATTCCTGGGTATTTCATGTTCTGTGATCCAAAATACATATCTCTAATAAAGAATGAAGTTCTTATTCCAAGAAAATGACAAAACAGACATCATAAAAGGAATGTTCAACAAATTCCTGGAGTTGTCTCATATTGTTACCATAAGCACTGAAGACTTCTATTAGGGTCTATGGCAAAATCCTAACTTTCAATATGATATTTTAGACAGTTGTGCATGGTTATGACCAAAAGACCTAACAAGAGCAACCTTGAGATGGAAAAGTCTATTTAGAGCTCAAGAATTCAGAGGGTCAGTCTGTGGTCAGCCAACTCCATACCACTGGGCCCCAAAGAGGGCTGCTTTATTTTATTTTATTTTTCTCAATATATTTATCATAAAATTTTTAGAAAATAAAGAAGAGAAAGAGAAAAATTGCAGCCTGATTACATAGGGAGAGCCTGCATAGAACATTTTCTTTAAATATGTACAACATGAATTCTACCATCTTAACCATTGCTAAGGGTAAAGGTCTACAGCGTTAAGTGCATTTGTGGTGCAATTCAACCATGGACACTGCATCTACAGAACTCTCCACTATTTGCAACTAAAACTCCAACTCTCCATTGTTCCTTCCCATCTCCATGAATTTGATGAGTCTAGACATCTCATATAAGTGGAGTCATACAACATTAGCCCTTCGCGGAAGGTGTGTTTTCCTTAGCACAATGTCTTCAAGGTCCACCCATGTTGTGCACATAACAGAATTTCTCTTCTCTTCAAAGTTAAATAATATTCCATTATATGTACATACTACACCTGTTTATCCATTCATCCCCTAATGGACACAGGTTTCTTCCAGCATTTGGCTATTTTCAGTAATGCTGCAATATTAAGAGATGTGCAGGTATCTATTCAAGTCCCTACTTTTATTTCTTTTGACTACATATCCAGAAGGAGAACTACTGGATTATATGTTTTATATCTATTTTTAAAGTTTTGAGAATAAAATTCCTGTATCTTTTTTTGTGCATTGTCTGACCAGCAGTATGATATACTTGTACATTTCAAGTTCTCATACATTCTGTAATTTGCATTTGAATGTTGAGATTTATTTTTCCTTCATGATTTTCATATTTACTTTTGAATTATTTAGCATATTTTAATTGCTCCTTGTTTTCTAATTCTGTTGTTTAATTTCAGAGTCTGTTTGTTGAGTCTCTTGCATCTGTTAGCTTATATTTTTCAAAACATTTGGGGAAGAACTACTAATGATATATGTTAGACATATAGACACCACAATATTGAGGGCTTGGATTTTGTTTCCTTCTTGTGGAGTTATGTTTTGGTGAGGAGTTAATTTATATGTGCATCAGTTTGAAAGTTTAAATCTCCTTGTGAGTCTTCCTTAGAGTCTATCTAGTGTGCCCTTCTCTGAATGGGCACCTTGTCCACAAATCGACTGAATGTCCAGGATGTTAAGTAAGATCTTTCACTCTAGTTGGTAGAACATAAAAGGGTTCATAGCTGTGTCTACCACACAACTCTCAATTATTGTTCTTTCCTGAAGCTCTTGGAGAATCACCTCACGTAAACTTGTTCTTCAACCAAATACCCAACAGGGCATCTTTGAAGATCTAGAAGCAGCATGAATAGCTCTGAGCTCCATCTCTTCAACCCAGCAAGACTGTTTATCTCTAATTGGGCTTCTTCTTGCACGGCAGTGAGAAATGCCCCCAGGAAGAAGGCTGGAACCACCATGGTGATCACCATCTCCCTTCTCTAGCAGGTCAGAGAACTGGCCTACACAATCCAACATCTCAACACAGTAATTACGCAAGTTTTGTCTGGATTTATCATTGCTTAAAATGGAGGATTAGGTGCAGCTACTCCATCACGGGCCAGAATCTCTGTTTTCATTTTCAGTTTCTATGGTGAACTTTAAATTCTAACCTCACCTTGAATGTTCTCCAGTGCCCTACCTTTGACTTTCTCATTGATTCACTGTCTGGGATAACCTCACATATTCAATATGGTTTCACTGACCATTAATATGCCAAGTACCCCTTAAACTGATGTGGTCTACAGACCTCTCTTTCATATTTTCCCAATCACCTATTTATTGGACATCGAACCTGACCTCTTAGAAGACCTGAGACATCTCCAAGTGAATGTTATTTCTTCCTGTAATTCCTATTGCCATGATCAGAGATCATCCATCAGGCCAAAATTTCAGAAAAATGAGGTCCATCCATGCCTTCGGTTTCTCTCTAAATTCCTTACCTTCAGTAAGTTACCAAGGTTGACAGATTCTACTTATTAAATAGTTCTCTGGATAACTTCATCCTCTCTGTCCTCACTGTCTTATTCCAGATCCTTCTAATTTCTCTCCTATATCACTGAAAATTCTCCTAAGGTCCAACTTTTCAACAGAGCACACATTGTACACCAGACACTGCTTAAGCACTTCATACATAGGAACTCTCTGATCCTCATAATCAATCTCAAGTGTGAGTACTCCGGTGATGACAGAAGAAAGGACCAGGGGACTTCTCCTAGGTTTTTACAGGTGTCACTTGGAAGAAACAGGGTTTAGATGCAGATAATATATCCCTGGAGTCTGTGGTCTCAGCCTCAGACACAGATTGCCTCTCAAACTGCCTGGACTTCTCTTCAGTTCATTCTGTAACACACAATTTTCTGAAGTGTGAGTTTGATGGTTCCTCTTCTCTTATTAGAATCATTCCATGTTTTCTCACCTTCAAAGTAAAATCCACAGGGCAAACTTTCCTGTATACTCTACTTATCTCCCCAAACAAGAGGATCCTTCTTTTCTACCCTTTTCTCTTCACTAAGGTTGATCTTTTTACATATAAAGTCATAGTTGATGTTTCCTTTTTGGTTAATATTTGCCCCCAGCTTCTCCCTTACCCATGTCTAGGTTTCCAGATTGCACACAGAACTCTCATAACACTACGGGCTTGTTGATTTCCTATTTATCTCACTGCCTAAATCCTGTGCTCTCTAAGGACAGGGACAGTCTTTTTACCCATGTTCTGTTTTAAAAGCTAACAGAGTACCTGATATAGTGTAAGTACACATTAAATATTGAAATCAATAACTGAAAGGATAGAAAAATAATAAAATCAAATTAAATTTAAGAGGCAACTGCATTTATTCTAAATCAAACTTCTGTAAATGCACAATGTGCCACTAAGAGCTAGGAACAGTGAACAGAGATTCCTTATAATAAAAATGGTATACCTTCTTCTATAGAATGGTTTCTAAATTTTACAACACCAGCATCCTAACCCTCAACACATTTGAATGACATTGCATCATTAATTTTTTTAATCAAAAGATTTGTAATAACAGAAAACTTAAAAGATTCAAATAGCTCTTTTTAGCAATAAATCCTTAAAAATTGAGAAAGAGGAGGTGGCGGAGGTAGTGTGCAAGGGCTACATATTGATTTCTTTTTGTTTATGATGAGGTTTGGGAAGCAGTCACTAATGTATTGCCAGTAAAATGTACATTATCTAACTTCATGAATAAAAGAAAGAGAGAAAGAAGGGAAGGAAGGAAGGATGAATGCACCCTGGTGAGCAGGCTAAGCCATGGATTAAATCGCAGCCTTAAACACAGTGTGGTTTAATTACACAGCCTCTCTGTTCTTTGGACACCCCACCCACTGCCTCCTGCCACCCCACCACTTCAGCCTTAGTGATGCCTGCAGGGTTCCCTTGTCCTCTCTCCATCTCCACATGTCTCGAATGGTTGAGAAGCTTACCTACGTGAAGATCTAGTAAACCTAAGCGTTTTAAAATGCTGTGTTTCTGGCCAGGTGCACAATGCCTGCCTGCAATCCCAGCACCTCAGGTGGCTGAGGCAGGAGGATCGTGAGTTCAAAGCCAGCCTCAGCAACTTAGGGAAGGCCTAAGCAAAATAAGAGACCCTGTCTCAAAACAGCTTTTTTTTAAAAAAGTGAGGGTGGGGATGTAGCTCAGTGGTAAAGTGTCTCTGGATGCAATACCCCGTTACCCCGCCCCAAGGCTTGTGCTTGCTTCTTAGTAGGCAGTATAAGATCCAACATAGTGCATTTGGGCGTGGTGACTTGTTAGCCAGTAGGAGGTTTAGAAAAAGAAAAAAAATGCTTCAGCTTAGCCCTCCTGCATGCTTCCATTTTTCCCCCATGTCCTTTGTTTGCTTAAGGAGTACAAGTGAATAAATGATTCTGCTCCATGATTTTTACTCCATCTCTTCTAACTGAGCACAAAGAAGAGTGCCGGCATCGTGTCCACCACTGTCCTTCACACACTGGCTGTTGCTCTGTTCCATCTTTTGAGGATACGGTGAAACATAAACCCAGGGCTGGCTTCAAATAGATAATGCTGTAAGTGTGGTTTGGGCCAGACGCTCTCCAAGCCAGGCAGCTCTGAACTCAGCCAGAGCCTTGCCCAGCATCAGTCTTTCTTGCATATCCCTCAGAGGATGTCAAGTGAGAGGTGCTGGACCACAGGGCCGTGTCCTCACCCGAGCTTAAACTCAGCCAGTCTTCTTGATAGGTCATGACCTCCAGCTGTGTCTGTGACTCTTATCTTTCTCTGCCCTCATCTCTTTCTCATGCATGCATGTGCACACACGCGCACACACACACAACACACACACACACACACTGTCATTTCTTCTCCTCCACCTTACTGAAGGCTTCATGTTAACTCTCCCATTTGGCATGCACTAACATTCTGCACTTCTCCCTCCCTTTCCAAACATGCTTGAAGATGAGTGCAGAAGACAAGTGTTCCCGAGAGGATCACAGATATGAAACTAAAAATGATAATCGTGACACTTGCTAAAAACACTAAAACAAAGACAGACAATTTACCGCCACCCCATGGTCCCATACACATAGCTTTCATTAATTTCACCGAAGTTATCTCTGTCTTTGGAATGAAAATGTTTTATGGTAATCTCAGGTTTGTAGAGAACCTAATAAATAAACACAAATGTGCAAAAACATTTTGTTTTTCTTTTTTTGATATTGGACAAATAGATAGTCCACAAGATGGCCATGTCTGTTGAGATATTTTTAGTATGATTGTCTCAGAGAATAGGCTTACTAACGTTCATAAAGAGACAGTTGTTGTAGCAGATGTTTTCCCGTCTTTATTCGTCCTAGTAGAGGAAATTTCCTCAGCAGTGGTAGGAACCCTGTTCACGGAAAATTGCTTTTCTGTTCCAAAGAGGAGTTGGCTTTACCTATTGCTTCCAGTGCATATTCTTTATTTTCAAAGCTATTATGAGCTGTCCATTTTAGAATGTGGGTCAACATTCTGAAACTAAATAACAAATTCCATTTGTAAATGTTACAAACAAATGCATTTGTAAATGTTAGATTTTACAGAGCATGTCTGTGCGCACGCACCTCAAACAAGAGTTCTTGCTTGGAATCAGAAGTCTTTATGTCTTTATTCACACAAGGCTGAAAACCAGGAGACCTGAGTTCCATTGGCAGCTCTGTTACATCTTTTTATGTAACTATAGGAAAATCCCTTAAATTTCTTTTAACGCATTGTCTTTTCCGTAAGGTGAGTGTATTGGACTCCTGCTTCCTCTCCAGTGCCCAGGTTCTTGTATATACAACCCATCCACAATTTATCAAATGTTGGCATATGATATGTTTAAGGCACAGGGATCATGTGATATGCCCAAAGTGTACAATGCAGAAATAGAATGTGTCCTAAGTTGTACTCAATATGTTCTATTAAATCCTTAAGACAAACTTTATCTAGACTCACCTTACTCCCACTTAAACCCATAATTATAGGATCACAAGGGGGCGGAACTAACACTCCCAGGCCTCGTTTTGGTCACAGGGTATAATCTAATCCTCCCAAACTGTGAAATACTAAAAATCTCACAAAGGCTGAAAAATGCCAAAACAAACATGTTTTAACAGGGGAAGCAGAATTATCTTTTTTTTCCTCCAGCAAGTCATCTGCAGTAGAAGTTACAGTAGAAGTTACAGTAGGGTTTATTCTGTCCTGGTCTTTGATCATTAGATGGAACCACTTTACACAAAAGAGAATTTTGAAGTAGCTTCAGGGAACCCAGGAGACACACAGTGGCTTCCTCTCTCAGGTCCAGGCTGAAGCAGTGCTATGATTCCATTCATTCTTTTCCTACTTGCAAGAGTTTCTTAAAGATGCTTCCTAGAGACCTCTCAGCCAGGTGACAGTCTGTTGTTGTGACAACGACACCTCACTTTCCCAGGGTCAAGCGTCTGGTCAGAAGAAGAGAATGCCAACATAATTTATTTTATTCTCTAGTTTATTTCTGAGTCAAGCCAACGAATGAGCTAGAAGCAATTTGGTGCCTAAGCAACCAAATTGTATGAGGATGGTTTTGTATGAGGATGTCATTCACTCAGGGAGCGAACCTCAGACAGATGACATTTATCCATGTGCTCACATGAGCGTGGACCACTGAATTATCTTCTAGGTGTGAACAGTGCATACTTTTCAAAGCATGCATTTGGAAAATGATCTTTGTAGGAAAATACATTTGAATAAGGCACTACATATATAATTACTTACAATATTAAACATATGAGTGCATTTTTATTAATATGTAGCATTAAGAAAGCCCTCAATGAACCTTGGGTTCTGCCTGTGTTCCATTTATTCTGTTGGTAGTGCACAGATCTTACTAGAATTCTACTTTGCCTTTACCCTGTGCCTCACATTCTTAAGGCCAATTCCTCTTCTTCCCTCCCCCTGCCGCCCCTCCTATCTTATTGAACAGCTGGTACTCCTTTAGAAAATGCAAATTCACTTTAACACTAACATAATTTGGAAGTCAAAGCTAACACCAAAAGATATACACTTCATAAGCATGAATGATTTTTGAATTGTGCTCCGTTTGAAATATTCTCCATCAGGGTTCTCCATTTGTACAGAAAAATGATCATTGTCACATAGATGTGTATGCACACACTGTGTGTGCACAAAGATGGGCCACATTGTTAGGGGGTGTGGGACTGGAAAAGTACACTTTTATACTAGAGTAAATGTTTAAAGCTATTTACTGAAAATCACCCTGGGAATGCCTCCCTCAAGGGAATTTACTCTTTTCCCAACACTTCGATGTAAAAGAAAGAGTTATTCCAAAGACCTTGTTGAGATATACCGAAGGGTATTCCAAAGACATTGTTGAAATAACTATTGTACAAGTCAATGATGGGTCAAATCAATGGTGGAATGATTGGATGCTCTAGCAGTGGTTGAGAGACCATGTTGGTGTTTAGAATCTAGAATGCCTACCTGCAAGTCCTTTTATAAGTGAAAGTTAAAATCCTGAGGAGAGTTCTATGGGACACAGTTTGTTGACAATTTGACTTGCTCTTGCTGTTTGAGATATAAACAGTAGGAAAAGTAAGGCGAACTAATTATGTTTCCTTCCGTTAGGTGAAGAGGTGAAGATGATGCTTTGAGACGATGTGAAACTTTCTTTGAACGGAAGCAAGAAAATGCATCTGAAGTGAGAAACTGGAGAATCCACATTTGTACCAAATGTGACATACATGAAATGTGATACACTTATTTTAATGGAAGTCCTTGTATCATGGGGAAATCTAATTAGCCAGAACAAAGTGCCTTGGGCCTTAGACTAAGGGCATGCACATGAGCCAGTTCCACTTTGGGTCTGCCTTTCTTCCAAACCTTGCATATCACAATCAACATGTGGTTCAGCCCTGAGCTGGGCTACTGAACCACGTTAGAGCCTGCAGTTTCTAATCTTAAAATTCCAGAATGTTAATGGTGAAATTCTTAGAAAATGTGCATTGCTACTGTGCTTGAGACATGATCTTGCATTCAGCGGCTTCTATGGGTTTTTTTTAGTCTTCCTCTCTGTGCCTCTGAAATATCAACTGTATAAATCAACACACACTGTACTTGCCAAGTGGGAAGTTACCAAGTCAGAGACTGGCATTCTGGTTTACAGCAGAATACCCCATTCAGGCTCAGATCCCCTAAAGTGGCCAGGCAGGCTTTGTCCTGGCAGGAAATCAGAAATATAAGTGTCCTACTCTCTCCTGATGCTCTCAGAACATCCACTCCCAGGAAGGAAATAACCACAGTCTTTGCAAAAGATTAAGATGCTCGTTTTACTATGTAAATCAGGTCTCCACGCCACAATCCTCAGTGTAATAGAAGTGTATAGAAGAGTGATTCTTTCCTGTTTGTTCCATCAATGGAGCTTTCGATGTTCATTGATAAGATCACTGCTGAGTGACGTCGGTGCTAGAAATCTGTCTTTAGACTTACTGAGGGAAAGGTTTTGTTTTGGTCCTGTTCATTTTACATTATCTCTTTCCAGTTCTGGTTAGGAAACAAGCGATTGTTGTATTAAAAATTACATGTTTAACATTTCCACTCCATTAAATTCTGATAAATATCTTGTTTCTGGAAAACTCAGAACCGGTTCTCTTTTAGCCAAGAACGGATAGCCTTGATGAGGGCCGGATCATTTTTGGGTCTGAAACTAAATTTCCTTCTTAGCTCTTTTTGAAAAAAAGTACTGATTTAGGGAATTGATACTGTGTCACTGTTGGAGAGATTAACACAAGTGGTTAAAAGTCTGGACGTGTGGTCTGGAGCTACCTGGGCTGGGCTGACACCGTACATAAGAAGGAGCTGGATGAAGTTTGTATCATTGAACGAAAATAAGATCAAGGATTCCTAAGAATGTAACCCAGCACAAATGCCCACAGCCTTGTTTCCATAACTAAGTAATGAATGGTTTCTGTTATTACTTTTGTCACATATTTAATTTTACTAATAAGTAATGTGTATTTTGGAAGCCTCTTTTGGATCAGGGCAAAGGAACATTTCCCACCTTGTTTATGACCAGCAGCCTTTGCAACTTCAGGGGGAAAAAACCCACATGTGATGTGCACAGCGTGTCCAGCAGTACAGAAGGTGACATACCATGTCATTCAAGGGAAATTGCCCTATGGTCCCACATAGGATCAATGCACTTGTGATCACGTATCCAAAATACTCAAAGAGTATCAGAACCAAATGCTGGCTTTATAAATAAGTGTGGAGTTGCCACCCTTGATGGAAGAATGGCTGCACAGAGAATAGACCACAGACAATAATTCAAAACTTTAGGAAACAAATTCTTACTACCCAACCCACACTCCATCCAAGGACTGATTTTTGGGGAGTAGTGTAGAAAGGCTGATTAAAATTTATGCAGTTTGGAATTTCACAAGAAAATAAACAGAGAGGAAGGAAAAGCCTAGAGTTGGCTGAAAAAAAAATTTTTCTTGTCATTTGAACGAAAATAAGGTGAAACTCTTAAGTAACGGTGTTTCATTTATGTGTGGGGGGGAGCAGGGTAGTGTAACGACACTATTCAAGATTTTGTATATTTATTCCCAGCTTAAAATGTATGCATAAAAATCATTCAATATGCTGTCAATATTGAATAATTATAGTTGCTACATCCAATAGAACAGATTGTTCCTTTTCCCTCTAAGAAGTTATATGAATTTATTCTTCGTGCTTCTAAACACTAGACAAATATCAAACTCAATTTCAGGCAGGTAGATGTATTCATAACTCAAAAAAAAAGAAACTACCCTTGGATTAGTTATCCTTGGCATCTACATTTAAAAAGACCAGCCCTCAAAACCACCAATAAGAGAGCAACCTGTGTAATTAAATTTATATATAAAGAAGAGTAGAAAAGTGGCAGGTGCTAGTAATTCAGGGGCATGACAAGTTTTCCATTGTCTAGCCTACATTGGATAAGATCACACTGTCATCTCAGTCAATGCCAACAGAAATCCAAACACCAATGGTTCATCTCGTGAGATTAATTCATGAGACCAATTGATAGGGGGTATTGTATATTTACAAATGGACCCTGCCAGTTGGGTTAATGATTTGCATTATTGAAAAGTTGCTCACATACATGGATTGAAACCATAGAAAGGAGGGATGATGTGTAACACCACATGCTGAGGGTACACAGAGAGGGCGTGGAGGACCAATCCCATCCAGGGGAAAGTGCTCATAGATGTGTACCACACCTCCATGAACCAACCACAGATGAAAGCAAGGAGTGACAGGTGTCATGTAAACCACGGTGTCTTCAACAAGCAAGTCCATATGAGAGTCTGGATGCTCTTACTAGGAAAATATCTCGTGCAGGAATTAAAGCATGATTTTGAGGTCATCCAGTGTTATATCCAAAGCAATGTGACTTTGGTCAAATCACCAAAACTTCCTCTCTGTTAAACCCAGAGGGTCACAGTCTCTGGTTCATGACCTTACCTGGAGGACTGCATGAGCTGTGGAAAGCACCCTCACAGAGTGAGGTGTGCTTCATAAATTTACCTATTATGTTTCTTACTCCCAGGATTCCTGGGATGGAATGTGGCTCATGAAAATAAGTATGAGGAATAATCTCATCTTGCAGGTTGGAAAAAAATTGAGTTTTTACTTCATTTTGACTCATTGAAGTGAACACAAACAACTGTGGATAACTTAGCTGTTGAAAATAAGAAACTGTCAGTCCTCTCAATCCAAGAAATTGTGCTTGGTATAAGTGGCTGCAAAAAGAAGAATGGTTTCCTCTGGGTAGAGTCTTCACTTCATTTAGGATGAATCTGAGTAAACATATCTACTTAACAGTCTATTTTGCCTGCTAAATACCAGCTATAAAAATAAATTTATAATCCAAAATAAAGGTGTCTAATACTTGGGTAGGATCACAATAATTTTCAATGGCATTAGGAATTACTGTTATAATAATTTACATATGAAGCCAGGGAAAACCAGACTTGCTTATCTCTGGGTTACTTGCTTTTTGTCATTCTTTCTCATTTATTTATTTGCATTTTAACTCTGCTTGGTTAACCTAATCAGGGAATTAATCCACTTGAATGCATTAGTTGGGTGGTAACTAAAGGCAGGTATGGTATGATTTGACAAGGTGGATCACTGGGGCACATTTTTGGGGTATATATTTTATCCCTGGAGAGCAGAGTTTTCTCTACTTCCTGACTGCTATGTCCTCAGTTGCTTTCTTCCTCTACCCACTTCCGCCATGATGATCTGCCTCACCTCAGGCCCAGAGCAATGGACTGAGACTTCTGAAACCATAAGCACCAAATGAACTTCCTCCAATAAAATTGTGATGTTAAAGCTGTTGGTCACAGTGGGGAAAAACTGACAAAAGCATCTAGTTTTTGCAATTAGGTCCCAACTCCCTGTAGTCCATCCAGCTATCAAAAGACTCATCTACCAAATGGATTGATCCATGAATAAGGTCAGAGATTTCATGATCTCCCCAACGTATCTCTGAGCACATGAGACTTTAGGGGCACAGTCCAGATCCAAACCATAGCATTGTGTTCATATATCAAACCTAAAATTTCATGTTTCATGAGAACTTTATTTGTGAAAGTGGTGTGCGATAATCCCTTATTCCCTCATCATCCCCTATTCCACTCCTCACTCTTAGACATGTAAAACAAAGTAGGCTTTATATTAATATTCAAGTCTTACTGAGATTCCTCTTCAGAAGACAGCAGCCTTCCCCAGCCAGTACCTTGATGAACTGTGAGATCAATCAATATGCCGTCATGTGTGAAACTTGAAGATTCTCTCTACATTGACACTTTTTCCCCCAGCATACATCATTTCTGTATTCCCAGTATCACTTTATTAAAGTAAGAAGACCTGAAGAAGTTTTCTTCAGAAAACAAGAGGATCATGGAAAATGAAGACAGCCAAGAATAAACCCCTGGGGAGCTCCTCTCCGAAGGAGCACATCTAGAAGGGAGGTTCATGCTGAAATAAACAATCTGACATTTGGAACACCAGAATAAATGGAAAGAGTCTAAACAAGACCACATTCATGTGAAGATGTGTTGAACAGATATACAGAGCCTCTCCCCAAATCCAATGTGGGTGAAAATAAGCCCTTACTGGTTTCACCATGGCTAATATATAGTAACCCATGATAAATTCAATAAGTTCTTCACCAAAATAATTGCAAAACTCATGGACCACTTGATTTGATCTTACCAGTTTTAAACTTTGATTCAAGCTATCATGAATTGCTAATAGCATGAACTCAAAATGGTCTTTTTTCCTCTTCCAGCTGAGAGTTACACATTTTCTAAATTATACATTAAAGGCAAGTAGAAAATATATGATGAGATACTGTGGAAGTAAGCGTTTCAACAACAGAAGCATATGAGAGGCACTGCCCTTAGATCTGAGGAAGACAAGGCAGCCACCGTGGAAAGTTTATCCAGAGGAGGGTTCCATATTGTCACTTGTTGGGCATACCCTTCTTCCATGGAGCAAGAAGGGCGTGAAGGGGCAGGGTCACCTGGAAATTACACTTCCCTTCTAGACAATGTTTCAGGTATCTAGCATCATGGAATTTACTGGCTAAAGAGCTTCAGCCTGCTTTCTTGCCATTCTTCCTGAGGCCAAAACTCATATGTATATTTCTAAATCCAAGAAGTAGACAAAGGGCCTATTTGGTGGACTGCAGATGCAGAGGAGCGTGGAAGGACCTTACTCACACCTATTAGGTGGGTACCTCCCTGAATGTCTGCAAGTCCCTTCATAATATGGCTCAGAACCAGGAGTAGGAAAAGTATTAGGAAGATACTTAGAAGCAGACCCATCAGACTAGTGCTTCCTGACTTCCCTAAACCAGCGAGAACCACCCAAGAGTCTGAAAATTCCAAAGTCGTACTTGACTATGCCGATTGTAGTGGAGCTGTACTTGTCAAGAGAGTGAAACAAAATATTTCATCACTTTTAGCTTGGTTTTTAATTTAAATACTTGAATATATGGTACGGACCTCCCATTTAACTCTTACCTTATATCTCACCCACCGTTGGCAGGGAAATCTTTGTTTGCAGTTATTTGTGATCCAAGATGATTGATTGCTGCGTTCAGGTGTCTTCAGAGGACTGCCTGACCAAGCAAAGGTCTTCAAGGGGCTAGGGTAAGCTAAGTGCTTGCCCATCACTTTCAAATAAAAGAGGGAAAGGAAAACTGACCTCTGAGGATGCTTCTAGGCACGGAGTGGCAAAACTATGCAGTCCTGAGTCCCTAGCTCAGAATGTCTTTTGAACATAAGAACATGTACCGATGCTGAGAATGTAAACAAATGTATATATTCTCAAAGATTGTATTTTCATCTCATTTCTGAAAACCAGAGAGTGATATTTTTGTTGGTATAGTCTGCACTGATTTACTGCCAGAGTTCATGAGTGCTGGTTTATGTTGCTGAGTTTATTTTAATTTATGGGACCGAAAATGCCTTAAAGAGTTTTGGGGGATATTTTCCCTGATCTTGAATGTCATACCCAAACATTGCATAATTTGAGGTTAGATGTTAACGTATCTTTCTCCCATAAGACTCCTCAAATCTGCATGACTGATGATAATTATTCTTGATGTCATGTTCTAAAACGAAGCATTGGAGTCAAGGGACATGTTATGACAGTACTGATTAATGGTTTTTCCTCTCAGCTCTATGTCTTGTCTTCGCGTTTGCTCTGGCAGGGAAAGATTTAACCGGATAGTTCAATTCCCTGCAATGGTTTTTAGTTTGGAGTGAAAGCAGCAGCCCATAAACTTGCCGCACATCCATGAATATTTTCCTAACAGAAATCCTCCGTTGGTGCTTTTTTATTGCCTTATCAATGCACAGTACATCCCAGACTGGTATTGTTTATGAGACATGTGATCTACCCTCTGTTACGCAGCCCCTTAGAACAGTAGGCATTAATATTGTGAAGAACAGAATCAACAACAGCATTTGGAAGCATTCCCATCACTCTGCTTGTGTGGGATTGGACAGATAATTTGACTGTACATAAAAATCACAACTCATGTTCATCCTGCTTATTATCTCTCTGAAATTCAATGACAGAAGCCTTGTAAGGGAGTATATGACTCTTCAGTGGTTGCGACAGTAGTACGAACACCTCAGATTAATCTTCGCTTCCTGGAACAAATCGTGGATTTTATGCTTATTGGTGTGTTGACAGTGAGTTCTCCTCTCTTCTTTATAGAAGTGAAGAGACACTCTTGTTTTGATTACTCTGTATGCCCCCAAAATACACCCAAGGTTTTTATAAATATAGACTTCCAAAGCACAACCCTATCTGTGGGATGAATTGGGGGAAAAAAAATGTCAGAAGTCTTTATCTAAGAGAAATATTGGACCATTTAAGGATTACTTTTAAAAATCAGCAATTTAGGTTAATGTGATTTAGACTTTTGTTGGTCTGAACTGGACTAACTTTGGGTTAGAAAACTATTTTCCTTCCTTCTATATTTCTGTAAACTCTTGCTAATATTTATTGAATAAGTCATTCAGTTTTCAGTAAAGCTGCCCATCTATACCAGCTATTGATTAATGTTTCCCTAAGGACCAGACGGTAAGTATTTTAGGTTTTGTGGGTCACCACTGATATCTGTCATAGCTACTCTAGGACTTTACTATAGCTCAAAAATAGTCATCAACAATGTTTAATAGAGTGGGTATGGGTTGTTTGTCAGTTAAATATTATTTATAAAAGTAGACAATTTGTTGTGTAGACCTGAGTTTCCAGATCCCTAATCTATACATACATGAACTTAGAAGGATGGGTATTTCTGTGTCCTTGACAATCTCATTCTCATCAATTCAACAAGAATCTTTTAGAATAGTATCCCGAGGCACACAGAATACTCAACATTGCCCATTCAGGGAAATTACTTCAAGAAAATAAGCATGTGTTCCCATGGATTTTATCTAAAATATATAGCCCACAATGGTAATGGTTTCTCAGAAGGCGACACTTTTTTCTGTAAAATGTTAAGTGTAATTAATGTTGCCAATTTAGGTGTTGCGCTAAGTACTTTTTAGGACTAAGTCTGTTGATGCCAAACCAAAATCCCATTGTTGATTCCATTCTTAATGGGCATGCTTCACCCTGACAAGGAAATATCCCAGTAACAGGTGTCATTTTTCTAGATTCTTTTACCAAAAGCATTCCATCTGAAAATGGACAAAGTTGGATGAAAATAAAATCCATTGCTTTACATTATCACTGTATCTACTTGAGCATATAGGGGGCGGGGGGGGGGATATTGAAAATTAAGTGGAATTTCCAGGTACAAGGCAGGGAGAGAGAGAAATTCATTTATCAACCAATTTATTTCCTGGGGGTATTTTTGGACAACAGGTTGGAGGATAAAAACAATATAGATAATTACCTCTTCATACTAAAATCATTTTTATAAAGATTTATTATCAACGAAATTATATTTGGAATAGCATACTGGAGTTACTTGCAATGAATGCTGCTGTGGAGCTACTTTTCATTTATCACATTAACATCATAGTTGCAATGTGGTTCGTGGAGACAGATTATTACATGCAGCAACGCAAGAATGAAACCAGTGTGAAGAGACTTTTATTTAAATAAAAACACTGTGCTGTTCTAAAGTAAGAACAAGCTGTCCAAAAATATTGAGAAAGTAACCCAACACGTGTTATTCAATGAATTAGTACATGAGAAGACAGGGCAGGTTGCTGGGAGGTGAACCACCCTGAAGAGGTAGAACAAATATAAAAATGTTCCATGTGAATTATGTGTTTATTTAGAGCCATTGTCATTTTAAATGGCTTTTGATCTCTAGGATTTAAGAGATCTGGTGGATGTGTCCTTTGAAACGTCACCTACTGGCTGATGAAGCATAAAATCATTTTCATGAAGAGATTTGTTCCATCCCTTCTTGAACATGAGAGGAAAAACAGCAATGCAAAATTCCATTTGCTTCTTGGACATGACTTGGGTTTCTTTACCTTTAGAAATAAAAAAAAAAAACTGTATGATTTTTGAAATAATGTTATATTTTAAGTTCCTTCATCAGAGTAGAAAGTGGGACGTGCTAACCGAGAGTATACAGTGTCTAACTCAAACCTTGCTTGCATTCCTTCCGCCATGTTCCTTTCCTTGATGGGACTTTAAGCTTGACTTTTTAGAGGTGGGGAATTGCACACACCAGTAGCAATTGGGGAGTAAAACATTTGGTTCTGGGTGATGTACATACACATAAAAGGAGAGAGTCACAATAGCAAGAAAATAAAGAGCTCTCTTATGGGCATTTCTACTTTAAAATAATGCTGCACTGTACCATTTGAGGAAAGATCTTCAGAACACATGAAGTTAGTCATAATGGAAATTCTTTTAATTGAATGGCATGGAAAATGACCCAGGGCTATCAGAGAAGAGGCACAATCACATGCTCTCAGGAGTGCATCAGTGTCAAGTTATCTAAAATCCAGCATGCAGAGCTGACTTTAATTCTCATAAATCATATTGGAAAAATGTATTGAGGAATCAGCACAAATCATTGAAATAAAAAAAATCCACGATATTAAAAAAATTATCTAAAGCACAATCAATGTTATAACACATTTTTTCCTCATATCTCTTCTGTGCAGTCAGTTCCTTGGGCTAAGTGTCCACAAAAAATGAACATATACCAATGTATCCTGCTAAATAGATGCAAATGTAAAATATTTTTAGAGGAGTGATGAGATTTTCAGAAATGTGAATTAGCAGTTGGATACCACTTGGAAGTTTAAGTAGTTAACCGAAGTTTGATGATAATTTTAATTATTTTGTCATATTTCTGCAAATTCTTTGAGCTTACTTAGATAGAATGCCGTCCTACCAGTGAAAGGAGCTATTATGCAAGCGGTGAGTCCCATCCTTAGAAGCCTTACGCTCAAGCAAAAGGAACAGGAAAATCTGTCACTTAATATACACATGCAGAGTTACATCTCTTCACAGGCTAGAACACAGACAATACAGTCAATTGCAACACACCTCTCTGAAGTGAAATGTATTCTACATGTGAAAATCTATGACATCCATAGAAACCTTGACCTTCCTTAACACTCATTGCACCAATTGTTTCAATAATGAAATATTGCAATGCATTAGCTCATCTTGACAACAGATTGCTTGAGAGCCCTCTATATTGGTTGCTGAGTTCAATTTAAATGTATGAAACCAAAACCCAAGAACTCCAACGAAACAGTTCACCAGTTCCTTGAATATGAGTACCTTTTTAATCACCACAGTGTAGTTCATCATTTGCTGGGGCATTTATCCAGATGATGCAATGGCTAATTCACTAAGAGATGATTCACAACAACTCAGTTTAGCCGTGTATTTATGAGTGCAGTCTCTACAGTGAGATGCACCCTTATAATGCTTATCTATATCTTTTTTTGAGACAAGGTCCTATATTCAACCTCACCATCTTTAAGGCATGGTAATATCCCCATCTTCTTAATTGCAAAATGAGAACAAGGAATTAGCTACTTCATGAAGCTCTTGTAAGGATTAAATGTGCTAATGCTTGTAATGTGCTCAACAATGATACATACAGGTTGACCATTATTTCTTGCATTATCAATAACAGCAGTATCATCACCACAACCACCACCACACCACCATTCAATGCAATGATTTTCATCTGTGTACACCTCCGAGTGAAGAGAAATTTTCCCTATATTAAAATTGGAATCCTTGAAATTTCCTACTATTACTTCTTAATTTCATCCTTTATGGACTGAAGAAATAAATGAAGCTAAGTCTTTACATGGTTGAATGCAATTATTAACCTATCCTCAATACAAGTGTCTCTATTCTGTTCCTAAACCACTTCCCAAACTTTAATATGGAAAAAGATAGAAAAAATGGAGAAAGGAAAGGAGGGTTGATAAGATGAGAAGTGAAAAAGGAGGAGGTAATTTCTATTATTCTGAGTACTTAGTTTGCTTTTTCTTTTCTTTTAAGGATGAGAACTTCCCAGAAGGAGAGATCTTGAAATGCATGCACATATAATTAAGAAGGTAACGTGAATGAACCTTGTGAATACCAGGTTTGATTGATAAATTTCTGCATGTGTTTAAAGTAAAGAGGAATAGCAAAGTCCCTATAATATTTATTGTGCCAGCTCAGTAGCAGAGACATTCCAGAATGATGTGGGGGATTTTTTTTTAAACTTTAATTTCTATGATTTAAGAGGGAAATTTTTTCATGTCAAACCTGTTTTCATTTATTAGGGTACAGAACATTTTAGAGATATCAGATTAACACTAAATTTTGAGATTCCCATATACCAGGGAAATTTTGTGATATCAATCTTGAGTGGTTTTACACTCCATAATCAATGCTTGGTTAAATAGTAAAATTTTCAACAGTATTCATAATAAGATTTAGTTTTTTGTAAATTATCAGTATTAATTATATGATGAATAAGTGTGTATATGGATTAAAAATTAGAGGTAGAGGAGTTCGGCAACGTATTAGTTACAGTTCTCTTTGAGAAGTTGTTTTTGAAATATTTCAGTACTTTCTACTGCTTTTCTGTAATGTTTGGATTTTATGCAATGAATGTATAACACTTGTATACTCAAGATGGAAAAATAGCCAAACTGTGAACTGCATGAACAGCCTGGATTTGGAAAACACTATTTTTTAATTTCTTTTCACTCAGTACTCATCAAAGGAATAGGAGTGACTATATTATTACCTACAGCCCAAACCTCTTAACCATGAATATATACACTCCCCCAAGGTAGTTGACTGAAGCAGTGCCATTCCATCGGAAAAGAAATATATCCAAAAAAATCGTGAACTAGCGATGACCTGCATATTTTGGAACCTGTTTAACTATCTCTAAATCAATTTGACCAGGAAGGAAAAAGTCACCCCAAGCTGTGGACTTTCAACTCTTTAGCTCTGTCCCAGGAAATAACCTGGGCAACTGAAAGATATAAGAATACCTAGTCTCCAAGCAACCTGCCTTCCATTTGCCACGTAGCTTCATAAAGCTTAATGAGAACCAGCTATCTCCTCCACTTCAGGAGAGAGTAGTTCAGTGGGAACAGGGTGTTCTGGTTTTTGCACTACGAGAAGGAAGAGATCATAAAGCCCTGTGACCCTGAGTGGCTCCCCAAATCAAGCACTGCAATGTAAAGAAACTTGTGGTCACTGCCCTCCATGGCTATATGGATGAATACTAAGAAGGCTGATGCCCTACTAATGACTCTGAAGCAATTTCACAGCTTGAAATTCTGTTGCACATGCCCAGAGACACCATTCTTTGGAGGAGCACAGCCTAGAGTTAAGTGAGCAAGTGCATAACCTCAGGTGTTGAATTGTCCAGGTTCAAAGTCTGACCTACCTGTGATCTCCAGCAAGTCATGAGGCTCCCTGCATCTCAGTGTTCTCCCCTCTCAAGTGGAAATAGTAATAGCACCTATTGCATGAGCTGCTGTAAAGATTAAATGAGTTAATAATAGTAAATCTTTAAACAGAGCCTGGGATACAAGTACTTTGTGAGTATTTGTTGAACTTTAAAAAGTTCCATACCTTATGTGTTTTAGGCAAGGAACTGGATCCTAATGACTGGATCCATTCTGCAGTTTTCAAATAGTGCTCTCTAAAAAAATTCAGAAAAGAAAATCTATGTGGGTACAAAACAGGTATCGATTTACTATATTCATGGAAATAAGCAACATCATTTCAGTAGAGGTGGCATAAGTTTCACAAGAGGACAAAGTAAGACATGTCTTATGAGAACGATCAATTCATTTAAATTCAGAGACAAGAGAAAGCACCCTCTATGGAACACAGAAAACTTAGAACTAGACAAATCAGAGGTGATGGAAGCTGGATTAATCAGAGGTAATTGAAGCTTGGGATTTATTGCATGGTAATGAGAAGCCACTGAGGGTTTTATTAAGCAGGAGATGGCAGAAGGGTGTCCAAGAACATAAATCTGGCAACCTCGGAGAACCTGTGCGAGTTGGAACAAGATAAGAGAGCGCAAAAAGGTGGAGGATGTTGCTCCAGAGAGAAGTGAGAGCCTGGACCAAGATAGAGACTGTGGGAGTGAACAAAGGAACAGCCTCTTGAGACAATGTGGAGGCGAAGCTGATGACCTGTCCTGACCCTGCTGAGGAAGAAGAAAGAATCAAGGATGGATTGTGCTTTCATGGGAACTGTTGAGTGTCCACAAACTCCTCGACCTTCCTCCACAGACTTGAGGTTTTCCATTAAAACATCAATCCATCCCCAAGGTCACAGACATACCTTTGGTTACCCTCTTAAAGAACTTTACTGCAAAGTATAAAATGACATTTGACCTATAGCCTAATTTTGTTAAAAATTATGATTACATAATAAATACATGGAGTGCATAGATTAAAGTGTATGCTGTCAATCAACAACATATACACTGTTGATAAATATCCTTTCACCAGACAAAATCTCATTTTGCTCAGTGGCTTCAGCTCTTTCTAAAGTGTGTCCTGAATCTAAGACTCCCTCTTTGGCTCTGTCTTCCTGCCCTGTGCCCGGTCTTCCCCTCTGCTGAGTATCACATATCTCTTTTATTATATGTGCTTCTGTTGGCTGAACAACAGTCCACACCTCTGACAAGTAACTTGGTGTTCTGATTGTGAAATCCAGGGTTTCAAACAGAGAGTAAATGTTAGTTGCATTTCACCAATAACACCCCAGGTCTTTGCTTTCTTCTGATAATGTTCACATGGTAATCATAAAATCTGGAAGATGGGGCTGGGGCTGAAGCTCAGTGGCAGAGCACTTGCCTAGTATGTGTGGGGCACTGGTTTCAATCTTTAGCACCACATAAAAATAAACAGATAAAATAAATGCATGTTGTCCATCTAGAACTACAATTTTTTTTAATATGGAAGATCCATCCAAGTTGAATGATAAACACAGGATCATTTATACCTTATCACCAAGAAATTATTATCATAAACATTTTGGTATGTTTTGGTATGGTTTGGTATGTTTGGTATGTTTTTAGAAGAATTCATACACAAACATGCACACAAAATATACTATATTTTAATACTTAATCATAGTTCTGATCCAAATCTATGTGCATTTTTGCTCATATGAAGAGTTGTGAAGACATGTGAATTGTGTTTATGTACCAAGCGATAGACTCTAAGACTAGTGAAAAAATGTCCTAAATAGAGTTGGTTTGAAGAGTCAATGTAAGAGCTAGGCACATGGCACATGCCAGCAATCTCAGCAGCTTGGGAGGCTGAAGTAAGAGGATCTCAAGTTCAAAGCCAGCTTCACCAATGGTGAGGCACTAAGAAACTCAGTGAGATCCTGTCTCTAAATAAAATACAAAAAAAGGATTGGGGATGTGGCTCAGTGGTTGAGGGCCAGTGAGTTCAACCCCAGGTACCACGCTCCAAAAAATAAAAGGCAATGCTAGAGAACTGGAATGGCTCCCTATACTGCATCTCCGGCCTCCAACTCTCCTCGGAATCTTCTTGGCACTGTGTTTAAAGGTAAGAGAGGCCAACAGTGGGAGATAATCCGATGATAGGGATGCTATCTGCTGAGGCACCATGACTTAGAAGATGAGGGACTAGATAACAGCACTCTCTCTACACAATCATGTTCTGCAAACTAAAAAATTCAGGTTTTTGTCCTATATACCAAAGATACAGCTTTTTATTTCATTTGACTTCTTACAAAAACCTAAATATATGGGTAGAGCTAATGTCTTTTATTAACCATTGGAAAAGCAAAACTTTGCATAATTTTAATCGTTGGAGGTTTCCAGAGGACATTGAAAAGAAAAATCAAGCTATGCCTTCCATGCAAACACTATTATAGTGATTAGAATATAAATATATATATATATATTTATTTTTAATAGAACAGAATCTTAGGGAAGACAAGAGGAAAGGAGCAGATTGCTATATGAAGGGTACTAATGTGATGATCATTTTAATTTACAGAATATGCCTATAGTTTGTGTTGCATGAAAAGAAGTGGTGAATTACTCTGTTTTGAATCACAAATACTTTATTTCTAGAAAATAGCCCCCTTTTTTTTAGGCTAACTTTCTTCCGGGCAAAATAGGACAAGTTGATTTTTTTTTTTTTGTTTCAGTAAATAAATGTTTATGCTCAGAGAATCTCTTTGCAACTAAATTAGACATTTCAGCGAATATGATTATTTCTGCAAGTTATAGGTGATCAGACTTTTAAAATGATATGTAAGTTCCAAGGGAAACAGTTGATGCTGTAACATATATTTAGTCATATGAATAAATATTATCTTCCATTTAATATGAACTAAGTCCTGTGAGCTAGGTTTTGAGACAGAAACAAGCCACATACTGAGGTATAAGAAGGGCAAGGCTAGGCAGGCCATTGGACCTTCCCTACTTTGAATCACATGGTGAGTATACCAAGGTTCTGCTTCAGCCTCTTGCCCTAAACTCTTCCTTAGGTAAAACAAAATCACTGGCTATTTCCACTATAAATCCTGTGAGCCCTCAGTGGGGAAGTTTAAGTTAAAAACTTTCAAGTTTATGCAACTGGATTAGAAATCTCACAGTAAGCATTTTATTTTTCAAGAAACTTGAATACTTGCTGGGGGTAAGGCTACAGCTTGTCCTTCTTGCGACATTGCAGCACTTCCCAGTATGCGGGTAAAACCAGGAACTGAAGCCAAATGCAAAAACAGGATAGAAGAGAAAGAGAAGAACAAACAGAATGGAATTGCTGATCATCGAGGTAACTTCTTGCAAGGGCATAGACAAGATAGTCCAACGCATTATGACTTTGCACGATCCGGTGGACTCAATCAGAATGTGAAAATACTGTGAAGTTTCTAATGGAGAATTGGACTCTGGTGAAAAGGTTACTGGTATTAGATTCAAAGGCAAGCCCTCCTCTAAAGAAAGAAACCTCTGCATCTTGCAGACACGACAAGAAACACAGCAACATTTTTATTTTGGTCTTTCATAGTCATGACATGTGGATACATGTCTGCTAAGGCACGTGTGACCTAAGGACATTTTCTGACTGGTGAGGCCTACCATGGAACTCTTCAGTTTCTCTTAAAGAGAATTCTGAACAACAAGCAATAGTTTGGTCTACAGCATGATTTGTACTCCCTGCATCCCATTCCCCCCACCACCTATTACTTTCCCACTACATTATTTCTTAGAAGACTACATTCTTTTTTTTTTTTCCTCCTTTGATATTGCAAATTTTGATTAAGAAGAATCAAGCAGTAGCCCTGCCACTGCTAGGGAGAATTTGCTGACGATAACCAAAGCTTCTTTGCCAAGGGACTCAAGGCACTCATTTTTAAAGGCCCATAGACATCTCCAAGGGAACTTCCACTATGCAAAATTTGTTTTCTTAGAATTTAATTTCCTTCAGGTCTGCATGAGGTTAGGAAAGACAGGTGCCACACAAAAATAAGAATTGGTGTTTCCAAAGCATGTTTGTGACAGTGCATATAAATAAGAAGAGATGGCATCCCAGAGTAGGACAAAAAGAATTATATATTTTTTCATGTTCTGGCTTCCTGAAAGTGCAACTAGATGAAAAAAAAAAAAATGTGGGGGTGGAGCCCAATATAAATGCAATGCCAGAACAAAAAAGAACCACCTACAAAAATCTTTCCTTAAAAAGCACCCATTCCTAAAGAAGACGCATCACATGCAGGCTCTCACAAAGATTTACTACTTACCCAAAGTGGCCTTCTGGCAATGACTTCTTAGAGGGAGAATCTTTAACTCATCAGGTTAAAGAAGAAGAAGAAGAAACACTTTACATGTGTTTTAGATATCTTTGCAACTCAAATATTTAACAGAAGTTGGAACTGGGGTGGATGTAATAATATTGCCAAGGGTTGCATTTTTAGAGAATGATTTGAGAATCAACATTCTGAGCAACAAGATCAATCCCAAAGCAGATCAGCTGTGAAAAATACATCCACTAACTGTGTGTTTATGTTGATATTTTGAGATGAATATTGTTCGTGCTATGCATACGCATATTTAATTTATACATAATATAGACATACCTGTGCATGCTTAGGCATATAATGTATAGTAATATGTTAAAATGCATGAGGAAGCAAATTGGGTGGGATGGGTTTCCATTTGCAGGCTCCCTAGCACACTGCAGGTGCATAGCATCCAAGGCTCCTTGGCATTAAATATTTAAAATGCCCTCAGGTATGCAGCATCCAAAACACCTACACATATTTCCAACTCTCCCTGGAGATGAGTACTGCTCCCCCCTCCTGGAACTCTTTCATGCAAGGGGCAGGCTCTTCCTTTGAGCCCAGGTATCCTGCACCTGCCTCCTCAGTGGTGATAACGTTGTTCTGTGCCAAAGGCCATTCACAAGGAGTTTCTTCCACCTTTGCGGATGGGCTTGGCAAGAAACCATCCTCCAGCCTTCCCAACTTAGAGTGTGTGCCTGAAGCAGTGCCTGGAGTTGACCCATCTGTCCTGGGACAAGTGAGCAGGAAGTAAGCACAGGAAGTAAGAGGAACTAAAAAACTATCACCTCTGGTCATTGTTGAAATTGGAAAACAAACAAACAAACAAACAAACAAAAAATATATATATGTATATATATATATATACATCTCCAACCTGGAAAGATGACCCTTCATTTTCAAATATTATTATTTTTTAGGTTTAATGAATTATTTTAAATATTTAAGAAATGTTAGATTTTACTTTCTCTACTCCATAACTTCCAAATTAATATGACATTTTAAAAAGGTCCTAAGATATCTGAGAAAGATATACACAGAAAATATTAATAATTGGTGTTCTGTCTCAAACAGGGAAAATTAGATCCTCAAAGTACACCAAGCATTGTATTAGATACTTTGCATAAGTTTTTCCTTTTGTATACATTTTTATAAGAACCCTGCTTGGCAGATATTTTTATCACTATTTTATACATGAGGAAATTAAATTAAAGAAAATTTAGGAAATTCTATGAAGTATTAGTAAGATACATATCCCTTTTAGAAGGCATGGGTTTAAAAGTTAATGTATTTCTAACTTTGGTACCAGCAAAAAAAATATTTTTTGACGTTCATTGAAATGTAAAAACATATTCTTCTACCCAATCCCGATGGCATCCAAAGATAGCCCCGCAGCTTAAATTTACTTCTGTTATTTTTAATGATTGCTCAAAAAAGTGTGAAAGAAGAATTATATCTGTTGATTATTCTGGAGCTTCTCAGGGGACTCAGACAACTGCTGTATGTCCTACAAGTTAAAGATAGAACACAATGTACCATTCTGGACGAGATGTAGATACACCCAGAATATCACATTGGCTAGAAAAAGGAAAAAAGAGGCAAAGTGTGCATCTCTCTTTGGCAAGAGTGTAAACATGGCAATAAGAGTGTAAACATGCCACTGTCTACTCTCCTCCCCCTCCCTCCTTCTTTGAGTCACCCAGGAATCATTTACTGAGTGAGAACAACATTCCCTTCTTATCCACAGGAAATATATTCCATTCCAAGACCCTCAGCAGAAGCCTGAAACCATGAATAGTTCCTAATCCTGTATACACATCATGTATCTGTTTTTTTTTTTTCCTATAGGTTATACCTAGGATAAAGATGAATTTGTAAATTAAGCAAAGAGATTAACAACTGCAAATAATAAAATAGTATAATTGTAACAGTAATAAAAGTTATTCAGAATGTATGCTTTGTTCATTTCTGGAATTTTCCATTTAATACTTTCAGACTTCAATTGACCACAAACCTCAATTGAAGGTTTTGAATTGAAAACCTTCAGTTTTTTAACTGAAACTACAGAAAGCAAAATGGCGGATAGAGGGGAGTCCTGCACCTATTAGCTATGGACTTTGTGACAGTGTAACCTGCCTTCTCTCCCACAGGCTTCTTATTCTGAACATTCTTGCCTCACCAGCTTGGTTCTGCTCTGGGAAGGTGTTCTTTGATTCTCTGTTCTCCTCCCTGTGGTCAGACCATCACAAGTTCTCTGTTCCATAACCTGTTGCTCTGACTCTGGGACCAGCTGTTGTGAAGATAATGCTGTTTTTCTTCTCACTTTAGCTGCTCCCTCAAGGTTATTCTCTGAACTGGGATGTTAAACTTGGAAAGCGATTCAGTCTGCTTAAATGCCCAGTCTCCCTGCCTTCTTGGAAGCCTCTGTCTCAAACTGGGAACCATGAGTATTGAGCGAATATGTGACATTCTTCCTTGACCAGTTCATGCACCTACATTATGGCTTTCCAAGAAAATGGTCATTGGTTGGACCTTTGATTTTGTCACTGTCAAAAAACAAAATGCCACATTGCTCAAGACATAGTTTCTCATAATGACCTTCCTCCGAAAGACAGCATTTTCTTTGTGCTTGTCAAATGCTTACCACCATCACTAATGTAACTGTGGTCATTTCCTCTTTCAAAATTGTGCAATGTATTTCTTCTTCCTTGGTAACTTTGTTATTTTGGGGTGTCTTTGGTGGAAGACTACAGAGTGAAAGTGCTTTTACTCTGAGATCCAAAAAGAAGTACTGATTACCAGTTCAGTAGGCATAGAGTTATGTATTACACTTAAATGTCACCCAAGGTAACTCTTCCTCTGTCTGCTTACACACAGGGAAATGAACTTAATGGTTTAACTACCAGCTTGGAAAAGCCATGCTGGACTGCATACAGTGATGAGAATTTTATGTCCCAACCTAAGAATTTTAAGGTTTAACTGAATTTATTTTCTGCATATATGACACAGAAAAAGAAATTATTTAAACTAGAAACAAAAACATGTACAAAATAGCTCATGACACATTTCTTAAAGCTTATTAGCCTTTCAGTGATCAATATGGCAGTTATTTTTAACTTCATACATATCAACTTGATAAGAACAGATAAACTGTTTATCAGAATGGCAATGCATGTGACATCTGTCCCTAGTGTGCATAAGGTTCTTCGCCTGTGTCCTGTGAGATTGCATATTTTATTTATTATTAAATCCTTTTTATTTTTTTTATTAGAAATTGAACCCAGTGGTGCTAAACCCCTGAGCCACATCCCCAGCCTGTTTTATTTTACTTTTTAAAATTTTAAGACAAATTCTCACTTTAAGCTGCTCTGGGCCTCAATAAGATGCTGAGGCTGGCTTTGAACTTATAATCCTCTGGCTTCAGCCTCCTGAGCCACTGGAATTGCAGATGTATGCCACCATGCCCAGCTCATTATTAAATACTTCTAAATTTATTTCCAAAGAGTGTTTCCTATACCTACTTGCCTCTTTTAATTTAAATACATTATTGACAGTTGTGTAATTCATAATGTAAGTTGCCACCAATCAATTTGAGGGCTGGACTCACTCACATATGGAAAATGAGTCAGGATACAAGTTTGGTAATACAGAACTTTTTAAAGAAACCTAGTCTTGGTTGGGCAATAACATCAGTAAGATCAGTGATTAATAATATGGAGAGTAAAAACACAAATATGAATCAACATCAGTCCCAATTTCACATGAGAATATCAATGCTCCCATTTAATATTGTCAAACAAGTTTTGGTTCCATACTGTATAATGTGTGTGTATGTAAATATACACATATATATATATATATATACACACACATATATATATACACACACACATTTTATATATATATAATATATATATACACACACATATATATATACACACACATTATATATATACACACATTATACTATATATATATATATATATATATATATATATATATATATACACACATATATCTAATGGCTATGACTGAATGGAGTTAAAATGTCCTAAGTGAAGATCCTGGCCTTGCCACTCAGGAACAATCTTATTTTGAGCATTCCTATGAATCAGTTTCTTTGTGCAAAATGATAGTGGTAATACCTACTTCAAAGTTTTTGTTAAGGATAAAATGAGATTGTGTTATATACAAAATTTTCATAATTTCATATACCTAGACTAGGGATATAGCTCAGTTGGTCCAGTGCTTGCCGAGCATGTATAAGGCCCTGGGTTCAATCCCCAGCAACAGTAAGAATTATAACAGAATGTGTGACAGACATCATTGCCCTGTGTACATGTATGAATGCACAGATGGTGTGACTCTACTTTGTGTACAACCAGAGAAACAATAGCTGTACTCCATTTGTGTTCAATGAATCAAAATTAAAAAAAAAAATCCCCAGCAACACACACACACGTGCACATAGCATATACCCAGCAAAGTTGCTTTCATTTTACTGTTTTCCTGTGATGTTATCAAAGTCATTTGAGGAATATAGAAAAAGAAAAGTACGATTACTAGCAAATAACAAATAAATATATATATGCACATACTTAAACATTTTAAACATTTTACACATTTTAAACACTTTAAACATTTTAAATATATGTATATGCACATCCTTAAACTTTTTAAATTTGCACCTACCTGAGAGATCACACTTCTTTTTTGACATTGTAAATCAAAGTATTGAGGTAATTTGAGGAATAAAGATAGTGATGCTGTTTATTAAAATCCATGGAAGGGCAACTCCAGCAGTTCAGGAGGCTGAAGGATCACAAGTTCAAAGCCAGCCTCAGCAACTTAGAGAAGTCCTAAGCAAATTAGTGAGTCCTTGTCTCAAAATAAAAAAATATTTAAAAGGACTGGGGATGTGGCTCAGTGGTTAAGCACCTCTGGGTTCAATCCCCAGTACAGAAAAAGAAAAAAAATCCATGGAAGAATTAAATTCTGATTCCTTTTCATGATTTTATATTCAAGTTTTAAAAATTGATCTTAAGCAACAATTATAATTGAATTGATAGTGCACACATTTAACTTCATATTAAATTGTAGTTTCCAGAACATTGTTTGGTATTTACTGAAGCATCAGTATTCATTTTGGAGTTGTTGAGTTGTTTTTACAAAAACGTTCAAATGATTGACTTCTCAGTGATTTTGCTATTTAAGAAAGAGAACATGGTCAAGGCCACCTAAAATTCAGAAACAGGTTATTGACTTCAGTTTTCCAACACCACGGTGGCCCTTTGCAAAAGTGATATTTTTATTAAAGGTCTTCATGTGTTTCAAAGGTTCTCCAAAATTACCCTGAACAATTTAAGCTTTCCTGTAATTCTTTAAAAGGAAGACCTAAAGTTAACAACAAGATTGCCAAATACTGGGTTGGTGGCCTTGAGAACTCATTTTCCATTCCATTAAAAATATTTATCTTAGTCACTAACACTAATTCATTATCCGGTGAATATAGATGAAAGCTATTCAGCTAATGCGTATCCCTATCCTGAATGTGATGAATTGTCACACCAAGCAGTTTAGGTGCATTTATTTTAATTAACATAGGCACGATCCTTACTCATAAGACCTAAATAAAGGCCCACATTTTCCATTTGTTTCTGGATTAATGTAGGGTATTTAAGAACTACTTTGAAGTTCTTAGGGGAAATTGATTACTCATTTTGGATCCTAAATGATACTACTGTTTGGTAGAAACCTCAGGTAATTTCATTCCACTTACACAATGAACAAATCCCCTTTCCATTCCCAGGGGAAAAGAATATGTGACAATGTCAAGTGTAGCTTTTTCATCTAAGATTGTCCTCAGATAGAAGGTTGCAGAGGAAATTGCTGGAGATCCCATGGAAACACCTCGGGTTTATATAGAGCTAACTTTGGTGTGTGTGTTTTTGCATCTGTGTGAGAGCTTCAAGCCTGGGGGCAGAGGGAAAAGTTAGGAAACCCAGTTGGTGATTCCCAGGAGCACTTGAACTAACATGGTTTCTGGGTGCCAATGGGCTTCAGTTCCCAACTCATCCCTCATCATCATTTTTAGTAGAATCCGAAGAGATGCTCTCATTGGGTCAGGAAGACCACTGGGAACACCTGCATTAAATATAAAGTATTATTGATGGCAGGATTTCCATTTAATTTCTTGAAAACTGTATCATTGCTGCTCAATTTTACAGTTTGAAGGCTACAATTCCTTAGAGATGTTCCAGAGAAGTAAAACAAGAAGGAAGAAAGACTATCACTGACTAGGTCTTACATGGATGAAAGAACAATTTCTAAAAGCATTTTTTCATTTTTAGGCCCCAAAGGACCTAATTTGTTACATATACCATTCTAAAAGTCCCTTTCAGAATCCCAGGGAGATCTTTGCCCATCTGTAAGTACAGATGTTAAATAAAACATGTATTCAACCATTTGATTCCTTTTAGAGCAAAAATCTCAGTCTCTTCCATAGCTTTTCAAAAATCCATATCCGAGGCTTGTTCTTTTTATCATCTGGCCCATCATTATCTTTTATGATTATTCATTGCTGTTAAACACCAAATCTTCAAAGGAATTCCAACTTAAAATGAGCCAGAGAAACAGGACTGATTCTGGAGAACTGTGACATTGGGGAAGTTCTTTGTCTCTGCTGCCTGGAAGTCATTCATTCAAAGCTCTTCATTGCTATAAACTTCTGGAAATGCAAATAATGCAACTTGTACCAAAAAAAATTTAAAAAAAAAGAAAAGAAAGTGATAAAAGGGGGATTCATAGGCTGGAACAAACCAAAAATATCCAGGAGTTAAACTCTCCAGTGGTGAGGAAAAGATATAAGTTACTCTGAAGATGTAACATTACTCAGATGAATCCCTTCAGGACAGTAAGTACCAAATCCATCCCTCTTTACAGAACCCAAAGAATATATCTCCTCCTCTATCTGGGTAGAGCATTTTGATAAGTCTGTTGACAGAAAGCTCAGAGGACATAGGAAGAAGCTTTGCTACTCAGAGTTAAGTTGACTTATGTTTGCTCTTTATATCAGAAATTCAGTTTGCATGAATTCAGTTGTAGAAGAATATGGTTGGAATACATACTGTTCATGGATTCTGTCATTGTATGATCCCATGGAGCTGGAAGCCTGAGGAAACCCTGCAGAGGAGGGCAAATGTGCTTGCATAAATCAGAGGGAATTAAATTAGCCATGCATCCCTATAATGAATATCACCAAGTGCCGGTTTCTGGCTGATGTGTACATCAGCTGTGATGGTGATTAATTCCTGGCCTCCTCTGCTTCCACTCATGCCATGGGAGGAGAAGGGGAGAGTCTGTAAAGGAAGACACACATAATGAGGCTCACCAAGCACCATGGGTCAAGTTCCAGCAGGAGTGATGGTAAATACATGGGAATGAGTCAATGCTGGATTAAAACAAAGAATGTAATTCATGGAAGCCTCTCCAAAGTACAAGTCAGGATGTGCTGAACAGTGGACTTGAGCGGATCTGTAGCAGCATGCGGAGGATTTACATGAACGTGAACTCATGCCCAGAACACAAATGTGACTTGCTAATTTACAACCCTGGAATCAGAGCCACTGAGCACAGAAGCAGAAACGACCAATAGTAAACAAAAACCATTAGTACCCCTGACTAATGTTAAACAGTTAGTGAACTCCCTTTATGTGCTGCCGGGAAGAGACGGGTCGAGTTGGCCTCAGGAGCTGAATTGCTGAAAGGTCAGGAGCATGCTCCCCCCCTCCAACACACACATACACTGGGAGTGAAAAGATCACTTTGTTGAGAATGAGGGTGGTAACCTGGATCCAACTCAACTGGAAGAGTTGAGGAATGTAGAAAGAAATGCTAGGCTGCATCTACCTGCCTTCTAGCGACCTGCTTGGTGTGTCCACCTAAAAATGACCTGCCCACATCTCAGAACCAAAGTAGATTTTTTTCCCCCTTTAGACCTGCCCTCTCTCCTGACTCTTCTGACTCTGCCAGTCACCTTCTCCTTCCCATAATTTAAACTTCTGCTGAGTCCTATGTGCCCCTCTCCTGCAGGGCCTCCTGGAGCAGATCACTTCCTGTCCTTTCTGAAGTTCAGGCACTTGTAACCTCTCACCTGAACTCTTGCTCTTAACCCAGCTACTCATCTCTATCTCCATCTCTTACTCCCCCAATCAACTCCAGGCATCTGACACTCCATCTTACTAGAGGGCCCTATGTCATATCTTTCAAAGTACTTCAATGGTTGCTCAGAACCTTCTATTTCAGGTAAAATTTCATCATCCTAACTCTTAAAACCCTTGAGTTACTTTTCTAATTTTATTCCCCATTAACTTCTATAAGTAGCTACACCCTAGAACAGGGCTTCTTAGGTTCAGCACTATAGAGGTGTTGGACTGGATTATTCTGGTTTGTTGAAGGCTGTGTGGTGTGCCTTGTACGGTGTTCGGTTGTGTCTCTGATCACTAGATACCAAGAGCACCCTCTTCCCAGCTGTGACCAAACATGTCACCATGCCAAATGTTCTCACGGAGTAAAATTCCTACTCTGGAGAAAATAACTCCCATGTGGTCATTGAGAGAAATCTAGGGTTCCCCATGCCTGTGTGTGTTGGTAGTGGGCCCAAGGTTTGGGCTGTCTTCTGTTCCCTACCGATTAAAACCATCATTATTTTCACTAAGTATCCACAAACGCAAGTATTTTCCTTCACATTTAGATACCATGGCACTTTAAATAATACTTAAGCCATTTATTTTCGTTTTTGACATTTTCCATTTAATTTGGCTGCTAAAATAACAAACACGGAAGCAAATTTCTGGCCTATTATTTAACACTCATGGCACAACTTAAGTAAACTGCTGTCTATTTATTTGAACTTTACTTCCCTCACTTTTTTTAATGCTTTTAACAAATCTATTGTATCTTCTTCTGTAAGATTTTTTTCAACTGACCTACAAATATTAAAAATAATAATTCTTGTGTAATTATCTCAAAAGTATCTCACTGATAAAGGCAAATAAGGTGATACTCTCTTATATCAAATGTGAAAAGGAAAATGAAGTACAACCCCTTTAGAGAGCAAAACACGAACAAAAAAACCACACATAGGTGGGCCTTAGAAACCACTGGGTTCTGCCTCTGTCCCTGTCCTTGAGGTCACTGATATATTGGGAAGCAAGCTGAATGGCTGTCTGGGGGCCTGGTGGGTCTAGTCTGTGAGAGTTGGGACAGGTGCTCATGGCGTTTGCTCAGAACTTAGTGCAATAGACCCGATTTTCCTCATGTGGCCCAACATCATTTGCACCACTTGGGAACTTAGTAAAATTCCAAATCCTCAGGGCCCACCTCAGGCACAGGAATTGGAAACTCAGTGGAGGGGCCCATCTCCCTGGGTTTGGAGTCATGCAGATGTTCTCAAATTCTAGTTCATCAGAAGAACTTAGAGGATCTGTTCAAATACAGAGGGAGTATTCACCACATGCAATACTGGATGAAGGTTAAGTTGTTATGGGTTCTCAAAAACAGACGGAAAGGCAGCTGTGCTCAATATCAAATTAACAACCTGACCTATTTCCTGGAATTTACAACTTAATCCAGAGTTCCTCTGTTGATGCAGTAAAAAGAAAAATTTTAATCTACTTTAATTACTGTAGTGTCTGTTTCATCTTAAGATGGCATAATGGATCTCTGTCCAATTTAATATAAAAATCCTCTAAAATTCACTCAGTTTGATTTTTCCCATGTACTGCAGGGCACACAAATTTCAAAGATGGGGACATGAGGGTAAGGAAAAGAAGAAAAAGTATGTGACATTCTTGTCCTATTGAAAAAAATCGGCACGAATTCTAACAAGTTATGAGAAGGCATCTTCAGGACTTGTATTAATGTACAGTTGTAAATATATATTAGGACAACTACCAAAATAAAAGAAAGAGGATGCATATGTTTATAAGCCAACACAAGAAAATATAAGGAAATGAGAAAAGATGAAAGAGAAAACACATCAGTGTTCACAGCAAACATGTTCTTCTCAAATTTGGTATAAGAATCCAAAAAGTAAAGAATGGAGGGAGAGAAAAAGATATATGGAAGCCACACCAAGAAATGAAAATAATATGGCTATATTAATATCTAGCAAAAACAAAAAGTGGGTTATTTTATTTGATAATATTTATTACAGCATTCCAATAAATTTTAATAATCGTGAACATAGATGCACCTAACAATATATCTTTGAGATATCCAAGATGCAGGAACCAATGGAAATATAGACAAATAGACTACTCCACTGTCATGGCAGAGACTTAACCACAAATGACCATGCCACTGGGATTCATGTAGTAATACAGAGGTTAAACTTGTGAAAAGTGCTAAGGAGTATTAACTATTAGAATGATATAATTAACAGGCATACAAATACCTAAGGTGTTAACCCTAAGGCTATACCTTGATTTCAAAGAGACATAGCATATTTATAAAAACTGAGATTATGTTTTAAATAAAATAGCATAGTTCATGTTTTCTGAGTTCAATAAAACCAGCTATTATAAACAAATGGATTGAGATAACCTCCTTTCACAAAATAAATAAACTTTCAACTGGGCATTTTGAAATGCTTTTTAATAATGTTTGGGTTACTGCAATCTACTTAGAAATTTGTAAAAAAAAATAATGAGAATTCAGTATGTTAAAACATAGGCATTTTGACAAAAACAGTTCTCAGATGAAATATTGTGGACTTTAATGCATTTATTAAACAACAAAGCAGGATGGGGAAAAGCAACTCCCCGTCCAAGTCAGCAATCTTGAATAAAGACATAAATACGTTACATGTTTTCATAGTAGTAAACATGTAAATTATAAACCAGTTAACATGGAAAAAAGTAGGAATTACCTACAATATATCTTATTATTTTTCTCCTTTCCTATAGCTGTAGATAAGGGATATTAAGTCAGGCCAAATGCCCAAGATTGTCTACAGTTCCAGGTCTGACTTGCTCCTCTGATCTCATTAATGTCATAAGAGAGACTCTGGAAGAGTAAAGACTCTGGGAATCTGGAGGGAGTGCATTTGGGTTCGTGTGCATATGAGCAGGTAGTGTGTGTGTGTGTGTGTGTGTGTGTGTGTGAGTGATGGTGGAGTTATGGGCAAATGCACCTTCTCACACCTACTTCTCAGGAATACTTCTTTCCTTCTAATAGAATGGTTCAAAAAACAAAATAAGTGTTTCATTCTAGAAGACATTTTCAAAAAGATATCAGTGACATGAAAATTTGTTGAAGATCTGCTCAGTGAAAGACAAGGATGAGAAGAACAAGGGAATATTCTCCAGGAGGGGAGAGGAACCCAGGTCCCAGGAGTTTCTTACATGCTACCATGTAAGAAAGCAGATTTTCTCACACAAAGGATCCTGATAAAAAACAGCACCAAATCTCTGCCTTGCTGCTGGAACTCTCCAGTTGAGGTGGAAGTTCTGGAAAAGGTCAAACACTTGCTCTTGGGAATCAGTTGTATTTTGGGACAATAAGGTCATTTTGTTCAGAGAAGGATCTGGAGCACCTACTGCATTTCTTGTTTGGACATTGACCCTATTGGAATTTCTGCCAGAAGTTTGCAGTCTTCTCTCAGAAAGAATGAAAGCAAGAAATAACTAGCATGTCTAAACTAGCTATGAAATTCTATCCTTCTTGCCCCCTGAATAGAGTCCATTGCCCCAAGATAAAGGAAATCCACTCTGTAATCTGATAGGCCTGTTACCCAGCACTTTGCCAAGAACAACGCCTTCCCTTCCCGGAGTGCCCAGAGTCCAGGTGCATGGGCTTCAACCTTAGAGACTAAAGCAACAACAACAACAAAATAAACCAAAAAAAAGAAAAAAAAAAAACAGAAATAAAGAAAGAAAACCAACCTTGGCATGTGATATAACATGACCATTAACACCATGGATTCCTTCCACAAGGTATAGAAATGCGCACACATATCTCGCACAGACACTTTATTGGAGGTTTTTTGACTTAATTGCTAAGGTCAGAGCACAAATATAGAAATCTAAAATTAGATTACTGTAATTGCTATTTGTCTCCTTCACTCTATTGTAAGCTCTTTATAAAGTGTACCTTCGAACCCCTAATACCTAGAGTAGTTCTGGACACCCCATGCTTGGTAAATGTTTTAGGAAAAGACAAAAGTTCTTTGTGATAGATGTAAATGTTTGGAGGTAAAGGCTATCGCAGAAAATGAGAGGTTGTTACTTAAAGGCAATAATAACTAATACATAATATTCTATCATGCCTAAAGCATTTAATACAAATTACCACATTGCGGATCTCACAAATTCTGTTTTTAATTCTTATTTTCCAATGAGCCAGTCAAGGCTCAAATTCTCAAGTAACTTGTGAAAGGCAAATTTTTTGCATCCATTTCTCTGTAGGAGACAAATCAGGTTACAAGTGACATTTCACTACATGAGGTTAGATACATCTTACACAGGAATTTTAAAACTGGGGGAAGAATCATATCTGTTCCACAAAGCCTATCAGGGCTCCTTTGAGAATTTCTTAGAATTGAAGATTTCCTTAAGGAAAAATAGACACTCAATCATATGTATTTTTATATATGTGGGAGTACACATTAATATATGTTATGCATGATCATAAGTAACATATATAATAACAATTACACTTTTTTCTCAAAAGTTGCTATCAAATATTTAACAAAAGCGATGATGGCAGCAGTCTCAAGAACTGAGCTGGGAGGAAGGTGAAGAATGGGTAGGAGTAATACATAGGAGCACAAAGAGGCCAAGATCTTGAAAATGAGAGAGGAAGGTTCTCTTCTAAGAGTAAGAGGGCAAAATCAAGGAATGAGACTTCAAAGCAGAGGTATGTTAAGCTTTTGGAGAATGGAATCTCCAAAATCCATTTTGGAGAATGGAGAAAGAGCAAATTTAATTCATAATTACAAAAACTGATCACAGATTTCCCGGAGCCAAATGTGGAGCTGAGGGGGAAGGATTTTCTGAAATAAGAGGACAGAATAAACTTAGGAGATTTTGAAATAGTGTGACGATTCTGGTGATAGTAATAAGAACGAATATGTTTATAAAAGTCATAGAAATGTACCCTGAAATCCATTTTCTTGGATGTAAAATACCTGATAAAAAGATAATAACATTTTTAAAAATCACAGAACCAAAGATCCATTTCCAGACCCCTGGAACTTATCTTCAGATGCATCCTGTATATTATAAGTAAGGAATGCTTAAATTAGGGGATGACAGAGAGGGACAATACGGGGCTGTCTTGGAGGTATCTGACACTCCTTCTGGCAGGGATGCTGCTGACCCATGCATTGTCCAGAGGAGAGTCCTATTCAACTACTCAACATGACCCCTCTCCAAGAGTCAGATCCTCAGTGACAGCAGAGGTGAGATGCTGTCTTGGATGGATAACATCCCAAAATTAATTCCCATGACTTTTCCTTGCTCTGACCTCAAGCCCCATGCAGAATTCACAGAAGGAAAGGAAACACGGAGTGGAAGCTTCTAGTTCTGGTTCCCTCAACACTCATAGTTCTCCCTGTAAATGAGTATTTCTTGTCCATATATCCATCTCCTGAGGCTGGTTAAGTCTTAATGTGTGGAAGGAACCAGACTTTTGAGCCTGTGAGACTGAAGCCAAGCTTTACACCATGGTAATTAAACTTTTATTACTCTGCATCTTAGTGGTACTGTCTTTGTGTAAAATGAAAAGAATCAGTGCAGTTATAAAACTGGCCATTTCTAACAGTGAGGGTCTTGCAAACCACAGGCCCATTTGTTTTGTTCAACACTTAAATGGACCTCAGGAGGTAAGAAGAGTCCATCTGACTGGGCAGTCTTAATAGAGAAAGAAATCCCCCTGAGAAATACCACCTGCAGGATAAGGTAGATGTTCCCCATGGAGTAATGCTGAAAATCCCTCTTTCATCTCCCATATAAAATTTGCTGGAAATCTGACATTACTCAATAATGGATTTTTCTATTATTTTGGAAAAACTCAAAAACAAGTTGAGTTCTCCTTACAGATCGACACATGGGGCAAAAAAACAAACACCAGAAACAAACAGACAACAAAGTGCAGGAGGATCCCAAGTTTGAGTCCAGTCTTCACAATTTAGTAAGACCCTCAGTAACTTAGGGAGACCCTGCATCAAAATAAGGAAAGCAAAGTAGTACTGGGGACTACAGCTCGGTGGTAAACTGACGTTGGGTTCCATCATCCCTGGTACCAAGAACAAAGAAACCAGCACCAAAAAGAAAAAAAAAAATTCCAGAATCAAAGCAGAAAACCAAAACCAATACAGAGCTAGACAGAGGACAGAGCTGACATTTAAGCTGTATTTGTTGTTACTAAACTGGAGGCATCAAGGTATAGAAATTCTACATTTGTTACAAAATTTTCAACCTCAATCAAGGAAGTTCCTCGGTTCCTTTTTTTGCAAGCATGCAGCTGGTTTCGATAGGCATTTAAGCAACATAACCAATCCTCTAGTTTTCCAAATGGCACTGGCTGAACCAGCTACATTTTTTACCTGCAGTCTGCCAACTTTCCTAAAGGGCAAAATCCTATTTTATTCATAAGGAGAACTTTTTTTGCCTTGCAGAAAGACTAAGTCAAAGGCCCTCACCTATAGTTCTTCCAATGGGGAGATCAGACAAGGCACATTCACAAAGAGCAAATAGGCTGCACCCTTGCTCAGTCGACACACCTTGTACCTTTGCATTTTCCTTTTTAAGTAAATTCTATATTGCACACGATCTCATGCAAATCACTAGCAGGAAGTAGCCGCCTAAATACGTTTAGATTCATGCCAACATGCAGGTCTGGGGTTGCCTTGTTTCACTGGGAAGAAGAGATGATTTTTTTTTTCTTCCAGAAATTTTAATTCATCAACCCATTAGAAGGTGGACAGAAGAGAGTCAGACCCTCTACATTCTGAGCATTTTCCTCTTGGTGAATATTGCAATAGGATCACTGTTTGGGTACTGACATTTCCCAGCAAATGCCCCCATTATGAAATGAAGCATTTATTGCAAGTAGTGACAAGATTTAAAAAAAAAAAAAATCGTTGGCCTTCTCCACTAATTGCTTTTTTGGCGTTCTTCTGGCCACTTCTTTTTATTGCCCTCAAAAATGATCACAAACCTACAGAATGTTCTACACCAGTGAATGCCCGGCAGCAGGGCAATTCTTGTAGGTCTGGTGAACCCACGTGCCCAATGTAAACATACACTGGAAATGGACCCCATAATCAAAGAGAACACATGCAGACGTCTGGTGTAAGCCAGAGGAAAGGTAGAAATGGAGAAGGAACCCTAACTGCCTTATCTTGGTGCATCTGGGCCTCACTTCAATTAAACAGCAAAGGAAGACTCTTCCATGAATAGTTCAAGTGTCTTCAAATGGAAGGAAGACTGGAACTGTAGACGGAGGAAAAAGTACATACTGTATTTATAATAGAACACAGCTTTTTATATAATTACATCCGTGTGCACTTTTTATTTTTGGTTCCTGAATAAAGTCACTCAGATGAAATTAAAGAGTATGCAGGAGAAGGTACTTCGATGCTTCTTCCAGTTTCTATGGCAACTCTGGGACATCTTATTCAGCTGCCTCATTGACAGTGAGTGTGCCCAAGAGATTCTGGCTACAACTTTTAGCTCATTCTAGAAAAGGCTGGGAGAAGAAGTGTTTCTTATGGCCACCAAAAGGAAATATGAGAGGACTGAAGAAAACCTCTGGCGTGTGTAATCAACTTGCCTTCATTTGGTTATGAATGGTTGCCATCTGAGAGAGCTCTTGCCAAGAGTGCTTTGCTAGGGATGTGTACACACTTGCCTTTGTACCATTTCCCTATTGGTAAATCATCTTTTGATAAGTAAGTTCCTGATGCAGCTATCTATATGTTTTAAAAGAAACTCATATATTATTGAGTGAGACACTTTTTATTGCAGGATCAAATAGAGGATGACTTAACTGGGATTTAGACAACAAGCTCTCTCAGCAAAAATTTGAAAAACAAAAGTCAAATACAATTATCACGCGGGAAACTGGATTAATTTGCTCTTTTTTTTTTTTTTTTTTTTTTTTTTTTTAATAGGAGGGAACCCAGATACGTACCCAAGGGATGCATTTTGGCCCTTGTGTTGGAACTGGGGATTGCTGAGCAAAGATGACTCACAGAGCTACCCCAAACAGAATCTGGGGTCAGACCAATCACTCAGCACAGGGATGCTAAAGGACAGTGTCTGAGGGAGCAATGTCCTCACACAATCAACTTGAAATTTAAGGACAGACACTTCCAAATGTTAGGTTGGATATTACATTAAATAACCACGCTTTAATATTCAGTAGTTTTATTGTAATTTTATTGCAAGTTAAATATTACTGATAATAGCAACAAAAAATATAGTGTCAGTAACAATAGTGACATAAAAACGTGTGGTAGGAAGGAAGGAACGAGAGAGAGAAGAAGGGAAGGAAACAGAGAAGAAGGGAGGGAGGGAGGGAAGTAAATATGGAAGGAAGGGCAGGTCTGCTTATTCTGAAATGTCTCTCTGGCTTTTGAGGCTCTCTCCACTTAATTTTCTTAGGCTTCCTTAAACCAAGAAATTAAGTAACAATTTATTCTTCCTATTTCATAATTTTTGTACCAGTGGGAGCTTATGAGAGTGTTTAAGCTTGTTGTCGTAAAGCACGGTTTATCAAAACCAAACCAAACACACACAAATATTTAATTTTTCTTTGAAGAGAATGTTTAACAGAAAATTTAAATTGTTAGAGTCAAGAAAAAATAAAACATTTCATAGTACTGTGTTCATGTCATAACTCTACAAGTCTATGAAAGTATTTTGTTTATAAATAGTTGATTTTGACAATATTTTTAATATGACACAGCAAATTAATTCAAAGGAAGTGACTAGAGGAGGTTTGGAGGACAAAGAAATAATAATTATTATTGCATTTTAAAGGCTTTGTTACATATTCTAACTTTAAGACATTCTGAGGCTGAGAAAAATTAGGTTTGTTTCACTAAACTTACACATCAACATGAATGTCTCCTGATAATATTTATTGAAAACTTGAGGGTAAGAATTGAAAGCAAAGGTAAAAGTTGCATCACAAATTAGAAGAGAGAGTTTTTTTTGTTTTTGTTTTTGTTTTTAGCAAGGTCGGTTTATTTTTAGACATGAGATGTTCTTTGAAGTCATGATATCAGAGGGTTGATTGCTTAATCCAACTCTATCTCCTTGGTCAACATATGTTGTAAGGCCTCCTGGCCATTTTGAGCCATATCAAAACCATCAACAATTCCACAACCAAATCATCTTAGTACATGTTTTTTTATAGCCAGGCACACATTGCCTACTTAGTGCAAAATGATATTTGCAATCTTGGTCATCCACTTTGTCACCTAAATGTGGTTTTCTAAATTGGTTCTAAACCACCTAAATTGGTTTCTGGGTTTTTCCTAATAGTAAGATTTAACCGAAAGGTTAAAAAAAAACAAACCACAATTAAAATACTCAAATGACATGCTCGGATAACAATTCCCAATTAGGTGTTGCATAAATATTTAAATTTAGGGTAATGACCCTGAAAAGAATATCTATTCTCCAAGTAAAGATTTCTGTACATGGAGAACAAGAACTGTATGTCTTGTCTGCAGTGCCTAATAGATCCTAAGTTATCAATAATTGGTAGTTACTATTATATATACACTGTTTATTTCTAAAGCCTGCTTTTCTTAGTATTAAGGCAAAATGATCATATGACCATACAACCAATTTCCAAATCATAATCTATTGATGACAAAGTCCAACTAGAAATCTTTGAGTATCCAGCACAATAAAATAATTCCCCAACAAATTTTTTGTTTGAATAGAATCTCCTAGAAGTCAAACCTCTTAAAAGCCTCTAATTCTCAGAATAAAATCTCAAACCTGAAATGAAAGAAGATGTCTGAAAATAAGCCTTGTCCCCTTGAAACCCTAATGCTGAAGCCAGCTCTTTTGGTATTCTGATGGAAGTCAGCAGCATTATTTGAAATTCCTCTTAATCTATATCATTTATGATATGATGATATGTGATATGACATCTGTGTCAGGGTATGATATCAAGGATGATATTATCTACAGCACAGTGTTCGATCTGATTTTCTTGACATAGTAGATCAGAAGCAAGAAGCTAAATGGTTAAATGGGGGACTTCTGGCAGTGAAGAAAATACAGCTGATGGTTTCATGATAAAGAAGAAACTTAAAAACCCTTCACACTAGAAAGAAGCTTCATATTAACTTCACTCACCCAAGGAAACATAGATAATACATATCCTCTTCTAACTAAGAAAGAGAATGGTAATTTAAGAAAATCATTTCTGCAAAACAATGAATGCCCTTGAGGCAACAAATTTCAGTTATTTGGAGAGAGCCACTTATATGTAATTATTCACCATTATTATTCTCAGTATTTAGTAATACTCAGTGCCAAAGCTTGGCTCACCTTGCTTCATCTCCTCCCTGCCACATTCTTCTGAACCATCCCTCCTCCTCCTTCCCGCAACCGTTCTACTTCTCCAGCTTCCAAGGATGAGTGGCTCTTCCCCGTCTGCCCAGAACTTTCCCAGTTTCAGCACAGCAAGTTGCACACCCTGGAACACCATCCGCCTAGGTGACACAAGACCATGGGTCACCCTCTCCCAGAGCCAGTACTCTGACAGTCTCATTCCACCTGTGTCTTGCAGAGATTACCTTGTGGTCATGCAATTAAAATTAAAAGTCATCATAACAACCCTCACTCAGTGACTCTAACCATCAGGCTGCTAGAGTCCTGGGTCTGCACTTTTTGGAAAAAAGGCTCTGAGCTCCTGAAATATGCTAATCACAGAC
>JAJEJO010000341.1:276757-371027 GCA_020662805.1 Glaucomys volans | reverse complement strand
TGGCCATTTCTAGAAGAAAATGAGCTTCCTTCTTTAAAGCATGCTGTGGGGAGCAGGTGCTTAAGAAGGTGGGAGCTTGAAAAGCTTGCTAGACTGTCACTCAAACAGGGGACACGCAGAGGACTCTGAAGTTCCACTCCTGCCTTTTGTGTGTGTATGTATGTGTGTGTATGCATGTGTGTGTGTCTGTGTGTGTGTATTTAATAAAAATAATAAATAAAAATAAAGGTAAGGCATTCAACTACCTGGCTTTCCCATGACATTTCTTGCTTAAACCATCCCAATCCTGGAGGACCCTGTTATACCTTTGTCTGTCTTCCCAAGAGGAAAGCAGGTGGTAGGCTGCCTATCATGGGTTAGTAATGGAACTCTGTAATTCTGTGGTTTTGCCTGGGGACAGGCCCAAGCAATTCCTAATTCATTGAAATTAATCTGAAGTTTGAGATGTACCCAAATCCTGCAGCCAAGGCTTAGATTTGTCATTATGCTACCCCTTTTGCATTATCCCCACTAAAGGAGGAGCAGGGGAGCAGGTTAGGAATGAGGCAGGAAAATCCTGCATTCTGTGTACTGTGTAGGGGAGAAAAGAGGGTGCTTTTGTTTTTAAGAATAGAAACACAGATGCAGAAAGGACTTAGGTTAGATGGCGAGGCTTTACCAAGCAGGCCACCAAAGAAACAGCAGCCCAGAGCAGTGGTTGGCACAGCTCAGTGTTGAGGGCACCTTCTGAATCAGCTCTGATACCAACTAGCTGACCTCCCAGGGTCAAGGGCCTCCTCTGGGCCTCAGGTGCCTCTTAAGGAATCAATGGACTTGATGTGAGCTTAAATTACTTAATATTCATCAAGAACTCCCAACCATATTTCCAACAGTTCTATGAGTGCTTGTAAAAGAAAGAGATCCTAAGGAGAAATGCCTATTTCAGAATGCAAAATTCCTCAGTCTTTCCAACTTTGCAAAGTATTTTACCCTGAATTGGCTAGAGGAAGTGGTGTATTTTCTCTGAGGCCACACATCCTTTGCAACTTCATATCATGAAATGATATACGGCTTAGTGGAGGCAGATAAACTTGAAATCAAACACTACCTCCATAATTCCTTAGCTTTAAAATTCAGTCTCAGTTTCTTTAGCTATTACAGAAGTTAAATCAACAGACCTCAAGTCAAATCTGCTTGCAGTTGTCAGGAAAGGTTTATTCAAACACAACCATCTTGTTGGTTTTCTGGTTGTCTGGGATCCTTTTGGATTTATAGGACTTAGTGGCTTCTTTGAGACTAAGACCCTTTGGTCCAAGAAGCCAAAAATATTTACTTTCTGGCCCTTACAGTGTCCGTTTCCAAGTCTGGAGCTGTAGTAACAGATGATAATATTCTGATCTATTTTTTTTTTTGTGAGAATGAGATAAAATGAAACACAAGGCAGAATCCACACACAGCTGAGCTCAAAAAAAGAGTTAACTGATACTTTAATTTCATTAGTCTCCTTTGGTCATTATTTGGTATTTTCTACGTAGGTCATTCTGTACAAAAACAAAATATGAGCTTGACTTCCTCTAACCTGGATTAAAGTAATCTGCCACTCTAGAGTACCTGTGTGTTCAGGCAATTCTATGGCCTATTCATCCAGACCATCAGGGTTTCCGTCCTATTGTTTGGGAACATTTGCTTTACCTCTGAGCATTTTTGTAGTAATCATATAGGAGGACCAACAATTTGTGCACAAATTCGTTTTCAATTTTTAAAGTTTTTATTTAGAAATAATAAAATAAGACATAATATATAAAAATATGTACAACCCATGGTTTGTGCAGTACAATAGGAAGACTTTAGATACAAAAAAAAAAGAGCAAATGGTAAAATAATAACTATCACGATTGTCGAAAGGCGTGAATTGTTCAACTCCCTACAGCCCAGAGCTGAAACCTAACATTGCCAGAAAAGAAATTCTAGTTGGCTGAAGGTCGTGGGCAAAGGAGGTGACTATGTAACACCAAGATTTGGGGTGGAGGAGCTAGGGAAGAAAGGAACTGGGGAAAGAAAGAACGCATCCATAGAACAAAAACAAAGTCAAACAAATTTTCTCTAGGAATTTGGAAATGACTACAGTGCTAGAGTGACATCTTTAAAATGTCTGATTCAAGTATACTCTTAGAGGGATAGAAAACTATTCCTTTCTCAATAATCAAAATAGAATTCACTTTGTCTACCTTTTATTTAAAAATAGAATAACCAGGAAATCTATGCCTCCCCCCAAAAATATAATGCCCATCCAGATATGGGCAGACATTCTTTAAAAGGGAATACATCCTAAGGAAATTCAATAGGGATTTGCTTGCAATAGAGAAGCAACACAGATCTGGGAATCGACCCCAGATTTTCACGGTGAGTCCCTTTCATCTGCGTTCTAGTGACAGGTGTGCACTAGTTAAGGAGACCCAGTCAAAGGACAAATATTTTGAAGGTAAACTGCAACAATATATGTCGTGCATTACCTGTGTCTTGGCTCTTGACAAGAAAAAAAATACATATATATATATATATTTATAGCCATTTAAAGCTTGTAACTATTAAAATGCTAATAACTAGAAAAAGCTTTCAAATGAACAGTCCATGCTGAAATAAATAACAGAAGAACATAGCAATACGAACCTTATAAGGCTGGTAAATATGGGCTAAAACCATGCTAACCGGCAGCATATAGGTACTAGCTCTCCGAGATTGCTGCGCTGAAATTATACTTTCTATGGCAATTTTTTTTCCTTTACAGACTTCTATTTACATTTGGCTTTAAATATGAAAATATCTGATAAACTTTATAAAATGTACACTTTAAAAACATAGCTTCTGCAAAATTTTCTTGAAAAAAAAAAAACAAAAAACAAACCTGTGCACCAGAAATTTTAGATTTTTTTCTCTTTTTCAGAAATAAGTTGAAAGATGTCCCTCCCTCTTCCTTGTCCCTGTACCCACCCCCTTCAAATATCTCAAGTCTTTTTAAGTGGTAGCACTGTGTGTTTGGGGGGGTCCTTCTTTGTGGTCACCCCCATTCTCCACTGCATCTTCATTTAATTTACATTTCACTGAATACTCTTTGGTTTGATTGTTTTCCTCTGCAAAACGTCATTGTAGCAGCAGCTGTAGCTCTCTTTAGCCTCTCACTGTCAAAAGTCAAATTGTTCTCTTTTATGAATTCTCTCATTCCCAATTCCTCCAACTCTTAAAACAACTTCCCAAACCTGCCTTTAAATCTGGATTTAAAATACCATCCACGTGCTCAGCATCTCTTTCTTGGTTTCAATGAAAATATCACCAAGGGTTTTCAAACCCGCCAACTTGGAAGGCTGAAAACAGCAGAAACGGTCATAGTTTTTGCAGGCACTGCATTCAGATATGGCTGTTCAAGAACCAGAGACCATCGCAAATGTCCATTTACAAAACACAGGGTTTTAGAACAAGCTGTATTTTAATGGCATACCAGGATATAATACCATAAGAGAGTTGATTTTGAGACTCCCAATTAAAAAGAAAAGTCAGCAACCCCAGAATTCACAAATAGGGAACTTTAAACCATAAAAGAGTTCCACTATTGGGCTAGAGCAGGGGGGGAAATGTCTCTAGCAAGGCAGGCAGCCAGGGAGGAGAAACTTCTGGAAAACAACATGTCCCTAGTAAACTGCTCTGGGTTCCACAAGAGACAATGATGGGCTCACATTAATCATGAGAATGCACACAAAGAAGGACTCGACCCCTTTTAGAACATCATCTCCTTTCCTTGTGATTGTGCTGGATTTTTATGGCTCTTTTTGACTCTAAAATACTGGAATATTCTCATTCCTCTTACTCTCTGCCAAAAATTAGGCATATTCCCTCTCCCTCCTGAATACTGGAGCCGAAATGCTGCATTCAAGTGGTCTACCCAATCCTTCCTGCACCCCAACTTGGGTATGTGCAGCCCTGTCTGGCTGGGCAGGATGCACTTCCAACAATCTGATGGAAAGATCATGCCTGAAGGACAGGCATGGCATTTTTTCTAAGGTGATATTAAGCTGGAGCTGTCTAGACAGTCGAGGAAATGAACTCAACTGAAAAGTTTAAATCAATTTATCTTTCCTACCAAGGGCTCCATGGAGGGCGCCAGGATACGTGCCAAGTTCAATCAAGATCTCATCTTATGGAATACATTTTGGAATGTGCAAAGAGGGGAAAGTCCAGAAAAATCTTAAGAGCATGTCACCATCTCTCACTTGATGCATTCGTCTGGCCAGCATGACCCAGCAGGATAGAAAAGATGTTGATGTTGTGTGTGTGCATGTGCACACTGACTTCCCCTTTTGTCTTCCTCTTCCACTTCCAGTAGGAAGGGTACATGACAGAACAGAATTTAAAAAGCACTGCACTTACTAGACTCTTGTGTGTGATGCTGTTTTCCAAATAAGGTGCAAAACGAACAGGCAGTTTGAGGTCTTGCTGAGGTTCAAAGTTATTGTCTCTTGGTTTCAAGGCAACCCAGGGGGCTTTGTTTCCTTTTTAGTATAAGCTCCACTGTGCAAAAATGTGCATTATCTTTGGTATTTATTTTAGGTAGTCTAACTTAAAATTTAAGATAACCCATTGACATCAGGAGAAAGGAAAAAAAAAAAACCCAGAGGCTACCATTTGGCTAGTGTTACATAATGCCCTTATGTAACCGGAGAAAGAGAGAGAGAGAGAGAGAGAGAGAGAGAGAGAGAGAGAGAGAGATATCAATTCTAGCAAACAGATTGACAGATCAATTCTAGCAAACAGATTACTGGCCTCCAAAAATCAGGCTCTCAGTTTCGGCAATTAATAGCCAAATACTTGCCACTTTGAAGCGCATCATGAGCTTTCAACAAAGTTCAACACTGACTTTTAAATTACATAAAAGAAAATCTACACTGCAACAAAAATATGATTTGTGTTCATGTAGTTAGCAGCTTTTTCAAAAATTAAGGCAGAGTCTTGCCTTTGTTATGCCATTAAAAACACTCTTGTTCCCTAAAAGAAGCATTCTGGATAAGTCAGATACCCCACCAAGGCTTGCCTGCAAATTCAAGTTTTGTAAAAACACAAAACAACACATAAAAGCCCATAACTTATTCTACAACACAGATGTGCCATCGGGTCACGCAAAGGCCTGGTGAGTGCTTTACGTCAATCACGGAGCTTACAGTCTTTCTTTGAAACCGTTGTGCTAGCCTCAGTCCCTTGTGGCCACTTGCCTTGACCCACCGCTTGACCCAGTACCGTCGTCTGTTAACTGTTTCGGGCCTCTGACCAACAGACTGTGTAGGAGAGCGAATATCCCAGAGCAGGAATCAGTCAGTCATATCTCCGATTCCCGCCGTAAGGGCCTGGGCTCTAGAGGTACACTGGCCTGGTTGTGGAGGTCAATGTCAGGGGGCGTGTCCGTACTAGTGCTTTCTGGAACCCCATTTTCACTGTCCTCTTCCTCTTTGCTAGTGAGGGCGACTTCATTTTCATAGCAAAATGAATTAGCATTGGAGAGGATATATTTCTTCTCTGCTAAGTCTCTGGCACTACAAAGGGGAGTGTTGGGGACTTCGTAAGTCTTGTGGAACCTGGAATAGTCCACTTTGTAGTAATGCTTCTCCTCAAAGAGGACTGGCTCGTAGCGGTGGCCCCAGAGGATCTCATTGGCCAGGTAGGAGCTCCGGCACTGTGTGGTCATGGCAGTGGCCTCCACCATGCCTTCCAGTATGACCACAATTTCAAAGTCTGCGTTGTCAATGTCCTGCTTGCTCAGATCGTATAAAGGACTGTCTTCGTCTATTTCGTGGACGATGGTGATGGGGGACACTAGAAATATACGGTCAATTCCACTGTCAAACCCCACATTGATGTCTATTTGATCCAGGGGGATGTACTCCCCTTCGGAAGTAATTCTGGATTTGAGGAGCTGAGCTCGCACGTGTGCTTCCACCAGGTGGCTCTTCCGAAGATTGCCCACTCGCCACATCAAGCACAGCTTGCCGTCTCTCATGGCGATCACAGCATTGTGACTGAAGACCAGGGTCTCGTTTCTCTTCTTTGGCTTCGCCATCTTCGCCATGACCGCACCGATGATGAAGGCGTCAATGATGCAGCCCACAATGGACTGGAACACCACCATGAAGACGGCAATAGGGCATTCATCCGTGACACACCTGAAACCGTAGCCGATGGTCGTCTGGGTCTCGATGGAGAAAAGGAAGGCGGCTGTGAAGCTATTGACCTCCGACACACAAGCTTTGCTCTCCTTGGATGCATCCAGATCCCCATGGAGCAGAGCAATCAACCAAAACACACAGCCAAAGAACAGCCACGAGAGAACAAAAGCCAGGCAGAAGATGACCAGCATCCACCGCCAGCGAATGTCCACACACGTGGTGAAGATGTCTGCGAGGTACCTTTGTCCCTTCTCACCCACGTTGATGAACTGGACGTTGCAGTGGCCATCTTTCTTCACAAAGCGGCTCCTGCACTGTTGTCGGGTGTGGACTTTGCTCTTCCCATTCCCAAAGCCATTGGCAACCGCCATGGTGGCCAGCTTCATGCCGTCCTCTTCCGAAGAGACAATGCTGTAGCGGTTGGTTCGCACACTGCCCATCGCTTCTGCCGTGGACTCCAGTGCTTCTGCTTTGGAAAACAGTCTGAGTTTTTGCAAAACCCTTTGGAGAAACAGTTTTGAATGTTCAGTGAGGACACGCACACAAAAAATGAGGTGAGATGGGTGTCTCCGGGAGCCTTGGGGTTCTACCAAGGTCTGTCTACTGACATGCAGAGGTGCCTTAGTAACTCAGTGGACATCCAGAGAACATGTCCTGCAAGGAAAGACAGATCATTCATTATGGAAGTCATTCTTAGGAGAGTTCTGTCTCAGGCAGCCCTCTGTCTTAACAAAGCAAAGAATCAAAATAAGTAAACTTCACATTGAACTGCAGGTATTTTAATTTCTTTGTCCCCTAATTTTATTTTGAATTTTTATTTGCATAAATTCATTAAGTTATTTGTGACAGTAATTCAACCAAAATTTCAGGTTCTTTCTCCCCTCACTTTTTGCCACTGCATTCTACCTTCTTTGGCCCTCCCTACTTGCGAGATTCTCAAGTGATTAACAGAAGACTTTCTGGTGGCAAGGTTTGTGGCAAAGCTGTTAGGATGAGGACGTGCCTAGGGAATGTTTCATGAGTGCAGCCTTGATATTAATAGACTTGCATGTGCACCACGGGATGGTATCCGAGCCCTTGATGGCAAGGTGGAAGTGGGAAGGTACAGACTATTTTGCCTAAATGATAAATCCGAGCAGACAGCCCTGAGGATCATCTGAAATGGATCCTGGCTGCTGCAGACTGTTTGGGCTTGCTCCATCACTTCACACACTTGAAGCAGCCACTGTGCAGAAATGCCTGGTAACGTCTCAGTTAGTGCAAGTGATTCTGACTTGAAGACACAGATTTGCTCTGGGGGATAGAGAGCGATTCTGTTGCCTAGCAATGAGAGTCCTGAAACTCTCCAGAGATGGGACTGTCATGTGTAATGACAGGCTAGGAAGTAAGCACCTTTGTGCCAGAGGACCAGGTCTTTAGCGGATTGAGATAAGACAGGAACCCATTTCATGTGGGTCCAATGCTGTGTTCCCTCAAACAGAGACAACTCTGTAATCAAAGTAGCTCATAAATGCCAGTCGGCTGGCTTTCACTTGGACTGCTGCTGTTTGCAGTAGGTTCCTATGGAGAAGGCATTCACCTTTACTTAACATGAGCAAATAGTAGTTTTCAGTTTTCTCCTATTGCCTCATTCTCCCCTAGGTAAAAACTACCTACTCGATTTGATTTTCCATTTTGGCTCCAACAAACCTCTGTTTTTCCTTGACTAACTATCAAAAGCCTAAGAGAAAGTCCAAGTCATTTTCTTTACCAAATGTGTATTAGTAAAGCTATCAGAGCCTAGAAGTAAAAAAATACCAGTGATTCCCAACTTTTGGAACAACCAAATCCATCCCCAGTATGAAAGGGGGACAAAGAGCAACATGCAGAAAGAATCAGAAACTTGCTGAAGCCCTGAGAACAAGGACTCGCCTTTCTTTCTGTCCCAAAGCCACATTCAGATGAAGCAGTTGACAGAACCGTTTGCAGCGAAGGTAGCTGCAAACAAATCAGGCAAACCATTTCTCTGAGTTCTGTGCATCCCTTTAAAATGAGGCAAGGTGCATTGTCTTGAAAATGCCTTGTTACAATCTTTTGACTTCTCCCTCTACATCCAAGTTATTATGCAAGAATGTGCCCCAACACATTTTTCCTGAGATGAGTCATCTGTGAAAATTGCAATGTGTGTTACATTTTGGCAGCTTCTGACACCTAAATGATGCCCGATTTGAAAGTGCCTTTGAATTACTTTATAAAAAGAAGTTACTGTGCCTTCCCAGTTTTCCACCTGCTTCAATGTTTTGTCTGCTTCCCTGTGAAGTGTGCACTTGGACAGAAGAAAAAAAGAATCATATTCCTCAGGGTTCAAGATCCTGGACATGGAAAGTTTTGTTTTGTTTTGTTTTTAAATACAGGGATTTCAGCTTATTTGGCTCACATGAAATTGCTAAGCATTTCTACACACTGAGACAAAACTATAACACCAAATGCAGGTGCACTTTTTCCAAAAGACGGGGAAGGAACAGACTCCCTTTAAGTGTATTTGTATCTTGGAGTTCTGATTGACTTTAGAACCCCTTATTTTAAATTGACACCAAGAAATTCCCTTTTCATGATTCAAAACAATCCTTCCATCTGAGTTACCATTAGGCGACATGAGGAAACAGACTCAAATTTCTTCAGACTTATTTCTGCACTCTTTTCAGATTAAGACATAATGACCATATGAAATCTAAAGGTTGAATTATGACTTTCGAAAAAACTTGACCCCAAGACATTTGTTTGAATTCCACAAATCACACAATACCAGTTTCCTATGAATAGCTTTCCGCCTTTAGAACCTTGAAAACAGCCTGTATCAAGCCACTATTATTGTCTTATTTCCATTGCTAATGACAGAATTTGTTCCACATGTGGAGCATCATTTAGAAATTTTACCATTTTCTTCCTGGAAAGGGGAAAAGAAGAGCTGGTTTCTTTTTATTTTTTAAGGCAAAATGGGAACTTTGGTCACTTCAAATAAATACACCCCCCAAAAGATTTATGGATGTATATCTGTGCATACATATTGTGTCTATTCAGACTCTGTGGAGCTAATCACATAGCACAAGCCTAAAACCTGCCAAAGTCTGATAGGGTAAATACCCTAGTAAGCCAACATGAAGATCCCCTTTACTTTAACCTGCCTATATGTCCAAGTGGCTTTAGGCAAACAGAAAATGTCTTCACCAGCTCCTCTCTCAAAGGAAATCACCAATTCATGACTATCTGGGAAAAGCTTTCATTTAAAACACAGGGTTTTCATGCATCTTTATTCTATATGATGTTTTGAGAAAGAGTTCATTAGGAATCTAGAGAACATTACATGATTTGACTTCTGGATGGTTATAGTTCTGGAGAGTTGGTATTTGACTTGATGAACAATATATAAATTCCCTTATCAGCCCAAATACCTGAGGGACCCGAAGTAAACTCAATGGACACGAGTAATCATTTTACCCAGGCCATAACCAATGATGCAGAAAGTATTTCTGGGAAATTGAGAGGCCACATGTGGTGCTGTTCATGTTAAGACTATTTATAGGCTGAGCCAAAATTAAGCATAAGCAATGGAAAAAAATAGTTCAGCACTTCAATCTTAGGTGGATGTTAAAGGAGAGAGGGCTATGGATAAATACAAGGTCAAGGAGTTACATGGTACAAATGGGGGAAATTTAACTCATTTTTGCTATAAGGGAAATAATTCCAACAGGCAGATAATAGACTAGGAAAAGGTAATCATGAGAGCAAATGAGAATAATTCTGTATGGTCATGATGTACAGTGAATAAGAAAGTTTCTGACTACAGATAGTAGCAGAAGAAAATTCACTGGTCAGGGAGAGGGAGAGGGAGACAGAGAGACAGAGAGAGAGAGAGATTTGCTAATGAGTGTTCAGAGCAGCTATTCCCCAGCTGACGCCATATAGACCAGCCTGAGTGTGCTCTGGGCACAAGTTGCTACGTGAGCACAACTGCTAGCAAAGCAACCTCCTGGAAGCTCAGTAAACAGAAGGGAGGAGGAGGGAAAGGGGGGGTGCACAGGTTTATCTATGTGAATGTCATCTCTGACATTCATACTGAACAATGCATGATGCATTGCTCACCATTTGCATATGATGAAAAATACACAGATTTGGGGAAAAAATAGACACTTAAAAACAACAACAACAACTTGAAATGGTCCAACTGTTCAGGTAAAGACATGTTCAGTCTTTCAGGCCACTCCAAAGTCATACAAGGACTCTACAGCTAGGCAGCAATTCTACAACTGGAGAGTCTGAAGGACATGAAAAGACCATGTTATGATAAAAAGAAAGAAAGAAAGAAAGAAAGAAAGAAAGAAAGAAAGAAAGAAAGAAAAATTGCCAAATTCACAAGGGTGTAAAATAAATATTCCTTTTGGTTACCAATAACAAAAAATTAACTACCCTCAAAATATGAGGGGGAGGGGCAAAAGCAAAAAAAAAAATGATCTTGACCCCAGCTCTCACCCCTTCCACTGTCCTTGAAGTAACATCTCTTACTCCTTCCGAGCAACATGATTGTCCAGGACCATGGCAAAAATAAATATAACTCTTGGAAGTGAGCAGGAAGAAACTAGCAAGTATAAAGGTAATGCAGAATGGATATATAACCATGTTTATCGAAGGGAACCTGTGAGATTCTATTGATTATTAATGTGAAAACAAATAGCAAAAGGCAGGGTGCATTCTCTGCACACTCCTAACAGGTTTTCAAATAACACCTCCTTTTCTAACAGGTACACTCTGAGTTTATGAAAATCTCCAGAATCCATGCCTCATCCTAGTAACCACACCACTGACAGGCTTATCCTGACACACGCAGCAAACTATCCACCCGTTTCCTATCTCTATTTTTTTCAACTGTCATGATGAATCCATGTTATGATGCAATCCTTTTGCAGAATCAAGTCGTTTTGATAGTTCTGCTTGCCTAAAACCACGCTATCTTCAAGCTAGGCATTTATACCATTATTAGTAAGAATAACAAATTGCTTAAGGAAGAGTGACATACAATGTGAAAGTTTTGCGGTCCTCGGGCTCAAATCCAACTCTGGCTCCTGCTCTCTTCCCCCAGCAAAGCAACTTTGGGAAGCTCACTCTGTTTGGAACTTGAAGCTATACTTGAATCAACTGGGGGTGGGGGGAGAAGAAGAAGAAGAAAAAAGAAAAAGAAGTCGAAGCTATGCTTGAATTAACTAGGGGGGAAATACGCCAAGGGTAGAGAATAAATAGTGCTATGTCCCAAGGTTTGCCAAGATCTAAGACCAGGGCTTGAGTCTCACCTCCACCCCTCAGCCTCTTCTTTGCCCTGATGATCCCCCCTTTTAGAGAGAGAATCGAACACAGACTGTCGCCGTTGCCTCCAAACCCAGTATCTCCCTACAGCTGGTGCATTGGAAGTTATGAGCACAAACAGATGCTGCAGAGAAATCTGTTTCTATTGCTCAACTGTTCCAAGCATGTCTCAGTATTTTTAGCTCCGAGGATGTTCTGGTGCGCACACAAACTATATAGGCTTGAGCCGGGACTCCAAAGCGTGGGGGAACGCTACAGCAACATGACATCTGGGCACCTCTGGAGCAGCAGGGCAGGGTAGCTTAGGGGACGATGGCCCGAGTCCACTTCCGAGGACACACAGCGAGAGAGAAGGAGTGAAGAAAACACACAGCAGCCCTTACCTGTTGCTGGCACAGGAGCATGGGGACATGGAGTGGAAGTGGGGGGTACAGAGGCATGTAAGATCCAGTGGTTTGTAAAAGTGAGTGAGCCGAAGCAAACCAGAATTCCCAAGACCCAGCTTGCCGGCGCCGGGAAGGCTGCGCGCTGGCCAGGGCTCCAGTGCGCTCTGCAATATCCTGGGCTCTTTTGAGGCGGTACATGCGATACCGGCCCTTCTGACTCCGCCCCCTGGCCGCTGCCGGCCAATCGCACGCGGTGGCCCCGGGAACCGCGGCGGGGAGGGGAGGATGCTACACCCGGCTCGCGGCGCAGCCTGCCAAGGGAACCTGCTGCCGCTTCCTCCCCCTCCACCCTCCCAGCCCGATCCGGGAGTCGAGCCCGGCTGGGGAGGAGGAAGTTGCGGCCCAGCTGGGACAGCAGCAGGTGGGAAGGTCCGCGTCCGGGCTTTTGCGGCTGCCTAATTGCAGCCTGGCCTTGGGCAAAGCTTCCTACCCCTTTCCTAGACCCACACTTCCAGCTTCGAAGGGCCTGCGCGGTGCCAGTGCCGGGGCGAGATGTTGCTGCGGGAAAGGACTGCAAGTCTTCCTTTACCCTGCCTCCAACCCAGAGCCCTCAGTCCCTGGAAACGGGATCTGCAGCGCACGGAAGAGCGGCCAATTAAATGGGGAAAGGGACTGGGACCCGCGCGCAGAAGCCAACAGGACTTAGACGCGCACAAGTGTGGCGACTGCTAAGCTGCTTGGCTATTTCTTCTCCCGACTGGTGGAGAATTACTTACAAAGCGCCCAGACTTCTCTGGAGGGTGAACTGCTCGTTCTCTCTCGCCTTGTCCGCCCTCAATCTCTTCCTCCACCACCGCCCGGCACGCTCTGCTGATCTAAAATCAGAACAATTAGAGAGTAATGAATTCTCTGGAACAGCAACTCCTACAGACAGACAGCTCTGCCCTCGCACCGGCGCCTCCCAAACCCTCGTTCCCAGCAACCAGGCAAGAGCGTGTAGACCCTTAAAAATCAGCTCAGTGTTAACCGGGTCTAGAGTCTGGAACTTTGCAAATTCATCCGTGTGCGTGTGTGTGTAAAGTGATCGCATATGATCTCTGAGTTCTTTGGTATCAAACGAAGCTTTGCTCTTAAAGGACGCGGTATCTTTAGAAGTCCTATCTTTCCACCGCGTTTGCAATCCCTGTATATATTGTTTTTCATGTTTATTTCCTAAAGCGATCAAATGCGGCTTTCAGGCGGTGTATGTAGACCTTTTAAGGGGCTCCTTGAGTCGTCATCAGTTACTTCGCCAATCTAGCTCTTATTCTGGACGGTCCAGCTCGGGTGGATTTTGAGTGTAAATGATGTGAAACGTACAATTCCAAGAAGGGCTCTGCGCGGGTACCCACCTCCTAGGTTCATATCTTCACGTGGCCCCTAGGAGGTGCTGGTGAGATATGCTTGAGTTTTGCAGACACGTACTTCGTGCTGCGTTACCAAGTGTGCCTGTTTTCCCAGCTCTGAGCAAGACGCTTAAATTAAAAGGGTGTGGAATAGGTCATGCACGTGCTGTGACTGTTCTGATAACCAAATGGCGGTGCTGTTCCATTTCATTTGTTGGGATTATGCAGTACTTATTACTTATATTACTTATTACTAATTATTTTGCCTTTTAAAGCCTTGTACGTGGGAATACTGTGTCACACAAGGGAGGTCTGCTTTTAACGTTTATTAAGTCACGTATTATTTAGAAATAGCTTGGATTAAATCTGCAAAGTAAAGGGATGTATAAGAACCCAGGTAATGGCCCAAATGCTAAAAGAACCTGGAGATAGACAAATGAATCCTATATTAGCCAAAGGATAAAGAATGAGTTAACAGCTCACTCGCACTTCAATAAGTTTCTTCATAAACGGATTTCTTAGAAAATGGTTTGGAGTCAGATAAATACCCTGAAATATATTAAGGCTAAATGGAAAAAGGAAATTAATCATTTATATATTTTCTCTTCTTTATGATGATTCAGTGGTTGCACCTGCAGATGGCTATGAATTTTCTGAACCAAATGCATTTAGAAAGGCAATACTTCTTTTCTTTTTGTCTCTAGGTAATGAGTGCTGTTTGAAAATCAATCATGCAGAAATAAATGCCAGTTTTTTGAAACTTGAATTGAAATTGTTTTCCTTTAATATTCTACTCTAAGTAAAATAAATAAACCACAGGCCAAGATAATTGCATAGGAAAATCATTAAAGAAATGAATACAAAGTTTTAAGATTATGATGGACTGCATCTATTGAAGTTACATAATAGACATATCCCAGTCTTTCTTACCAACCATCAACATCATCTTCACCCACCTTTCCAATGGACTGAGTGACATACAGCAAAGATTCCATCTTGAAAGAGAAAGTTGCAGAAATGTTAATGATGTTAGTAAGAAGCTTCCTTTTCCGAATAGACTCTTTACCTTAATTATTTAACTAAATAAGGAAACACAAACAATAAAATTTTGAAACTAAAACTATAAATGTGTGATAGCATTTCATAACTCCAGTGGTGCATTTTAAAAAGAAAAAAATACATAAATGCATTCTAATTAATGAATGACTTTTCACTGTATCCCTATTAGGAAAATTGGGGTGTGCCAAGCTCTTGGGTAAATATGCTTTTTTTTTTTTTTTTTTTGGATTGATGTGTGATACAAATTTCTCTAGTCAATCTCTCTCTTTTGGCTCACTCAGGCCTTATTTAGCAAAAATCCTCATTAGTTTTGGACACCATTGCAGTTAGATGTTGGGATCCATCTGTGGATTAAACTTTTCCAAGGAAGTGACAAATATGCTCTTACTGATTCCCTCCCATGGTAGCCACCTCTAACAGTGGAGGCAAATATTAGTCACGATCTAGATCTACACTCAGGTTGTGAATGGGTGTGTGACACAGAGGGTGATCTAGGAGCACAGATCTTTCCTTTGCACTTATATAAAATATGATCCCAATGATTAAATGTGTTTTCAGACATCAAATAACCATATTCTACAGTTCAAGACCACAATAATAAGAAATGAAAAGTTCCTGGCATTTGCATCTACTAGACATTAAGAATCACATATTAATCTTCTAAGTAATAATTGATGATAACAGATCATCATCAGATTAGCTAGAAATGTAGTCAAGATAAATTTGCAATCTGCTGCTTTGGTGACAAGCCACCGATTATGCTTTAAGGCATTTAATCTTATCTACTGGGAAACAGCTTTGGTTTTAAAAATTATGCTGTTTCACTTATCACGTGGGTAATATTCATCTTCATATTACATTCAATGAATGTATTTGTTGAATAAGTATTTTGTGCTTTGGCTATATGCTAGGTGATATAGGACAGAAAAGTCCTAGAAGGAGCAGTTTCTGCCTTTAGGGGTTCAGAATTTCTAGTTGAGATAACAATCCACATGTGAAATATTTAGATCCAAGTAGTAGAAGATTTAATATGCATGACATATTACCATGTGTGGGAATATTAAGGATGCTGAGAATACACCAGAAGACAGAATTGCCTCCTCATTCAGCTAATGTGCTAAAACACTCATTATGCCTGGAATGGCCTGTGTATTTGGAATCATGTATATAAATGATAAGTTGCTTCTAAGAATGGCCTATTCTTACTCAGTGTTTCAGTCTACTGTCTGCTCTAAGAAAACAGGATTTATTCCATAAGCATATAGGCTTCATGTAATGGCAATAATGCTATTTTTATCTGGCATACCTGGGAATGCAGCATTTTACATAATGGTTTTTCTAAATGATTGAAATTTGTTTGGTTGGAAACTACTTTCTCTACTGTATCCAACTCTCTGATTGCTCTTGTAACACTTTGTACCTATTTATAGTGTGGCATAATCTGTTCTTTTTTTCCCCGTTTGTTTCTACCTACCAATTGTGGACTTTGCAAAATCTAATGCAATGTGTTTTTTATCTTTATGTCCTTGTAGCCTTGTACTTGGCCAGGGACATAAATCAGTCTCCATAAATGGCAGCTGAATGATGAAATGAATAAATATTTTTTGGTATAATTTGATTTGAATAATGACTCAGTATGATTATAATAAACATCGCAATTTCATTTTTGCCTGCAATACAGTGAACCTATCAGGGTACCACAGAGCCATTTCCCCTCTGTTAAGTGACTCTAGACCAAACTTAATTAAGACTTTCTGCTTGTTCTTCCTTCTCCATTAGTATGAGTCTTCACATTTCTCCTTCTGACAATGTGCCTTGAATCTGTCATGCTGTCACCATGCTCTGTCTAATGTGTTGATTCTAATCTGCACTGGGCTGACAAATTATGTAACTAAGGTTGTTAAAAATATATGTAAAATAAAACCAAATATGATCTAACACGTCTAAAGATGCAATTTTGAAATAGTATGAACAGATGCTGAATTTGGAGGCCCCTTCTCTTGGTCAGTGTTCTTTTTGGATAAAAGCTTCAGGATATGAACTTTTGGTATCTATTTTAGATTTGCAGAGTACTTTCTTGCCTTAGTCTTTGCATTTGCTGTGTTATGAATAGTTAAGAAAGAGCACTGGCTAAGGAAGTATCTGTGTGTTTGCAACTGTATATTATTGTCTATATATACATATGTATACAAAAAATCATAGTATTCGAATACTCAGTGATATTTCAGTGCTTCCTTTGTCCATTCCTTATCATGATCTTTATTTTCCATCAAATCTGTTAAAAATCAAAAGCAATCAGTGGGACAGTTTTTTAAAGAACTTGCTCTTCTAGAGCAGGCAGGTTATTATTTAGTAAATTACCTCTTCTGTCATGCTCTGGAAGACTTCATTAATCTCATGTGGGTGAGACAATTACACTCTGAAAACACCATATTCATCGTGGGGCCAGCCCTTACGTCGCTGTTCCTTAACAGTGATTACAATGATCATTTCATCTTTGTTATCTGTCGTGGGTTAGTTCTCTCAAAGGTCGTGAGCCCTGCAGACTCAGTTCATCCTCTCTCACCAGGGATGGCAGCTCTTTAGGCCAGGTAGTCCTGATATAAGCACAGGTCATTCATTGGTCAGAACAGAGCCAAACGCCAATCATTATGCATACTGATCACTGCCACAGGGCTAGACCAGCCTTAATACAGCAGCTCAGCAGTTTTATCATTTAATAATAGTGATGAAATATTAATAAGAAGGCCAATAATAAGCCAGCACATACTGATGTCCTTCTTGGAAGGAAGCAAGCATGGTTTTGTTCTTTGCAGGACATGGCTAAAGCTATAGTAGTATATTGCATGAGACTTACAAAAAATAATAATGCAAAAGAAGGGGGGAATGGAGCAGAGACAGGGAAATATTCTTTGGAAATAAGTGGTTCTAAAGAGGACACAAGCACAAAGGGGACTCTGGCATCCACGAGTCCCCTCCTAGCACAGTGAGAGATGCCCCCTGGAAGATGTGCTGCAATTGGTAACCAAGTCCAGTGTCTACAGCATCTAGAAGAATGTCTCCTTGCTTTATTAATAGCTCATCAGAAGACCATGAGAGTCATGCAACTTGGCTTTTTCTAAAACTAATGACAAAGAAAAAAGACTTTAGACAGGAAAGGCTGAACACGTTTGTAGTTATTTAGGAAATATTCCACAATCTAAGAAGAAACATATTTTGAGAGATGTCAACTATACTGAAATGATACCTTTGAAAAGAAGAGTATGTGTCTGAATGCCTGGGTTTGGGGATGTGGGCTTAGACAGTGTATTTAACAAAAATGTATTTTAAATCTTTGTTTATTGTCAAAGCAATGCATGCTTATTGTGGAAAATGGAAAAGATTTTGAAAACATTTTAAAATGTAGAGGGATGTAGGAGAATCTAGAAAATAAAATAAATCCACACTCCATTATTAGGAGAAAACTATTAGAAATAAATGTTTTGGTATATCTGTTCTCCTTTTCCCTATATTTCAATTTTTAATTCATTTCTGTTTTACAATTCCAAGATCAACATATCATACTTTTTAATGAATGTCATATTTTTATATTTACCTAAGTATTTGATGCAATTCAAATCATTTGAAAGCAGGTTTTTGAACAATCACATGTATTTTACGTCTCTAAGATATGTGAATAACAATCCCCTATCCTTGTATCTTTAAATTCATTTTTGATGTTTATTCTTACAAGCCTGCATTAACGGTTTATGTAGATTAATGATTTTCTTTGTCTTTACTAATATCTTAGAACTCCAGATGTGGAATTACTAGATCAAATTTTATGAACTCTTAATTTTTCTTTTCCTCACTACGGTTCTTTCACATCAAATCCCAAAATATTGAATTGCAAGAATGTTCTAAATTGCCTGACTTTGAGAGTGGAAGTGGCATTGCTTTGTGGGGAGTGGATGAGATTTGGGTGGCCATGGAATACGTCTGTGACCTTCATCCGCCCCTTACTAGATGCGAAAGATTGCTATGGGGATTAGATATCATATATGTGAAATTCCTGAGACACAGTGATCACCCAAATAGTCAAGTTATTTATACCGTTGCTGCCCTACTGCTGGTACTAATGATAATAAAAATGGTAAGATTAGTAAGTTAGTTGGTGGGAATAAGCCATATCTACAATAAACCTTTAAGTAACAGAAAACTATTGCAGCACCTGATTAATCACAAATGAAAAGGTGCCTGAGGAGTTTGGGAACCTAATCCAGGTGTACCTGTAAGTGCAGGCTGGTGTCAAATAGAGAAAAGCAAAATGTATTTTCCAGTTGGTCAGGATTTGAATAAACTTGGAAATTTCTTAAGGAGAGATTAGGATGGACCTCTGAATCTGGGTCAGATTTTAGACTCAGGACAGGATGATGAGTTGACACTTGTTTCTTTATGCAGAGAGGAGGGATCTACAGCTAACCTGGAAGAAGCAAAGGAAATGGAAGCAGGTCCGTAGGAGCAGCCCTCTGGCTGGCATTTCTGTGTCCTTCACATCTGGCTGCAGCCTGTCATGTTATCTTTCTTTCTATTTTGTTTTCTTATTATGATTTTCCAAATCCAAATTTTACTTTTTTTTTAAAGAAAGAGATATGGGGCTGGGGCTGTAGATCAGTGGCAGTGCTTGCCTAGCATGTGTGAGGCACTGGGTTCATCCTTAGCACTTCATAAAAAATAAGTAAACAAAATAAGGGCATGATGTCCATCTACAACTGCAACTCTTAAAAAAGAGAAATGGAAATTGTATCCTAGTAAATCTCATGCAAGTGGAGGCTGTAGGTATGATTTCTAAGCGTGCCCATCCAGCATCCAATATTTCCTCCTCTGCTTCTGTAGAATGTAATTTCTCAGAACATCTCTGCGTAGACATGTCTGGAAACCCACAATAGGCCTTATGGTTTTCACAGCCATTTACTAATTCCCCATAATTTTTTTTCTTCCCTGACTCTAAAATATATAAGGTTTGACTTTCTGCTCCTTTTACAGTTCCCGGCTCTAAACCTTTGGTTCAATTTTCCTGCTTCCCTGTGGGGAAGCGTCTTCCATTATAAAAATAAATTTGATTGGCATCTATGTATTGGATTAAACTTATCCCCTATCATTGACCAGTTTCCCTTCTGCAAATGCATATCGTCAACTGATGTTTAATTTCAGTCTTGATGAATTTATATTCTAATAGTCAAAGTCCTCAAGCAAAAGTTATAAACAAATAAACTTGTATTACAGCTGTGAAAAAATAAAATGCTCTACCCAACTACCACCAATACCATCGGTGATGACTGATGACATATAAATGTTAAGAAAAGCATTATTTTAAAGAGAACACTTGTTATATCACTCTCATTTTATAGGTGCTTCGTTAAATATTTTAATGTACTTGTTAGGCTCAAGTCTGGATATTTCTCCTGCTACTCTTGGATTTGAACTACATCCAGTCCATTTTAAGTGCTAATAAAATTCAAATTAATTTTCACTACCAATAAGTGTGTTTGAAATTGTGTCTAGGGTTAGCAGTAAACTGAATTTAAACAAAGACAAATTCTTTTGCTAGTGTTTCAGCTTCTGATCTTTTTATCAGTAAAGATCTCATTTCAAAATCTGTTTTTTAACCAAAGTCCGTTCTTTTGTATGGTTTGCATCACTGAGTCACCAAGTATTAGCAAGACAGGAACTTGCACTATAAATAATGCCTTCTTTGCAATCTGATTGCCATTTCCCTGTATATAAACTTAAATGCATGAAAACTCATCCTGTAACTGTTAAGTCAACTTGGGGGAAAGAATCAGTCAGGAGAGCTAACTTTCACATTTACTAAGATTAAACCTTGTTTACATGTGCAGGCAATAGTGCTCTCAAAAACAAATCCTGAAAAATAAGGATGTATTTCCCACTTGGGCAAAGATCAAACCCCAAAGCCTTTGCTCTTATTGTATATTATTTTTACAAGATTAAGTGAAAGTTGGCAGAAAGCAAATTAAAAAAAAATAGATAAACTTGCACACACACATTTTATCTGTTGACCCAGTAGTGACACATTTAAAAAGCTCTTAGGAGAGGGGGATGAGGATAAGTTTTCACTTGCAATCATACATTCTGACAGAAGAGCTGTGGTCAGCTCTAAGATTCCCTTTCTCAGTCACTTGCTTTCATGATTCTGATTTTATATTGCTCACAGACCAGATGCATTTTGCAATTTGCAATTTAAAAAAAATCATCGACTCACCCATCACACACACATTCCTTATGCATTAAAAAATATGAAAAAAATCAAAATAGACACTGGCAACTCTCAGAATTTTTGGAAAGAAGAATCATCTATGAAACTCAGAGGCTCAACGGCTTCCACAATTCAGTAAAGCAGAAGATAAGGAGAGATACCTTAAGCAGTCCTATTTTAGAGTAGAAGACAATGAAAATGCTCCTTGTATTTTCTGCCAAAAGTGATCTGAGCATCTACCTGGTCACAGCATGATTGAACACAACAGGTTTAGACACCAATGCGGTGTCCACAGTTTTAAATTCAGGCAGTGCGATGGAAATGTATGCAAGTTCCCTTAATTCTAGGCTCAGAATGAAGCAGAGCTCTTCCCTAAGTGAAGCAAGCACAGAAATTATTTTACTGCCTTCTATGCTCTACCTTGTTTCCTTATGCATTCATGGCTTGCTTTTGTTCATTCAACTTCTCCGAAGTCCTTATTAAGTCCCACACAAAGGGGATTAGGACTCCCATAGAGCTGCTGATCCAAGCTGAGTCCTCTCCATTGTATCATTACCATAACTTAGCATTTGATTCATTCCTGGAAATGAAGCTCAAGACCTCCCTGATTACAGCTCCACATGCTTCATTCAGAAGTATCACCTATCAAAGCTACATGCCAGAAAAGCACCTGGCATGCTCGATAACCCACAGGGTGAGATAGTCCAGCCATGAAAAAATAAACAAACAAACAACAGCAAAAAAAAAAAAAAAAGAAAAGAAACAAAATTTTGGAATTATTTCTCCATAATACAATGCGATCTCCGTGAGTTGACCTTTAGGCCTTGCCATAAAACCAAAAATAAAAAGGAAAAAAGCAATAACTCTAGACATGGATGAATGCTCTTTGCTTTCTCCTGTCTCCTAAACCTCAGAAGGTAGCATGACTTGCAGCCCATTTCAAGCAACCTGGTAACAGGAGAGCTGTCCCACCAAAAGTTTTATCCCTCATTCCATTGAAGACCCCTCGGATCAAGAAAAATTCTTCTCACAGGAGAGTTTCAGAGAGTCTATGAATTCACGTTGGATGAGAGTTTTCTAATTTCCAGGGCATTTGTTTCTCTTACGTAATTTCCAGGGAATCAGTTCCATGACCCAATTGCTATTCTGTTGGCCTACCAAGGAGCCTTACCGTCAGTCGCCCTTGGTGAGAACGTACTCAAGGGCTGACACATGACTGCAACGGAACTTAACAATTCCTGGAAGGAAAAGGGTTAAGAGCCAGTAAAAACAGCATAAAGTTACACATGACCTAGTGTGATTACACTTTTATTCTCTTCCGTGCAAGGAACAACAACAATGACAACCTCCAGAACTCATGCTTCTGGTCTAGAAACCTCCCTAAAGGACATGTTTTCACCCAGTGCAGATGATCTCAACCACATTCTGGTTAAAAAGAGTCTGGAGACAAAGAAATGGACAGGACTCTTTCAAAAGAATCCAAAGGTTCCTAACTTTATGGAAATATCATCTCACCTGTTGGACTGAAGGACACAGGTTTGTGAGATAGGTTAGAGATGGTTTGCATCTGGCGGACAAGTTTTGAATTGTATGTCTTTTTCCACACCTTAACTTACCAGGCAGGGGGATGGCTTCAGGAACCAGGGACCTTGGCTCCTGAAAGAATCATGAGCCAATAAAAGCTACTGCAGTGGCTTCAGTTACAAACAAAAACAGAACAACAAAACAAAAACCTGACCCAAAACTATTTCTTTCATCAAGCCCAGAGTGCTCTGATGGTTTTTATTTCTACAAAAATACAGGAAGAGGATTGTCTAAGCAAGTGAAAAGTGGTTGGGAACAAATAGAGGACACACATTTGTTGTTCTTTGTAGGTGAGATCAAATGCACATAAAGTAAGTGAGGGACTGGGGATATAGCTCAGTTGGGAGGGTGCTTGCATTGGAAGCACAAGGCCCTGAGTTCAAATCCTCAGCACCAAAAAAAAAAAAAAAAAGGTAAGTGAGGCAGATGCCTTGGTCCTCTTGGTCCTGGTGCATCAGGGGCAGTGCCAGGTCCCATGTGACCACGGTAGTTATAAGCTGAGCCTCCAGTAGAGGATTCCCTGAAGCCAGTAGTAAGTGGGGGGAGGTGACCTGAAGATTTTCTCTCTCCTCTACTGAGATCCTATAACCACCCAAGGACAATTCCTTCCCTCTGATCTCATTCCCCTTTCTTCTCTAGGAATTCTTGGAGCATCTGTTGCCACATGGGGACTGAAGTTGTTTGCACTTCTCCGTTTGGTCCTGAATGCATCTGGATGATCTTGGATCTGCTTGTAGAGCCCTCAAGATGCCAGGGTGGCGTCTCCGCGCAAGAGCACACTGTTCTCCCCCAGCCCAACTCCTCCCTCCTGTCTGCACATAAACTCCTTTATGGAAAACTTCAGGATGCTTTCTAATAGCAGTGCTCAGAGATCTAGAATACTGGCCCTCTAAGAGAGCTGTCTTCATTATATTAGCAGTGTTGACAGAGAACTGAATCCAAATGGAAAAGGTAACAGCCCCTCCCCCCCACAAAAAAAAGGAGAAGAGAAGAAACATTGAAAGAGCATCATAGGGAGATTTTATCTTTAAAAACCTACTCTTTTTATCTTTAAAAACCTACTCTTCAAAAAACATGATTATTTGTGTGAACTGAATTCATCCCCTTCATTTTGCTCGTGAAAAATAATTCAGGATTGAGCACTACTGATGGACGAGAATATTAGTCAGGAAAATGATCCAGCATGAAGGTGAATGTTTCATAGCAGAATATCCTTGTATGACTAGACCCATAGAAAATGGGCTTTGCTGAGATTTGGATCTGGGGAATCACACTTTTCATGATCCTAGAATAAAGGTGTGCAGCTACGCCCATGGACCAAATCTTCCTTACAGACCACACAAAGCCAAGGAGCTAAGAACGTTTCCACATTTCTATCTTAAGGAGAAATCAAATGATACATACTTTGTGGGGACATTTGAAAATTTCATGAAATTCTTATTTCTGTGTTCATAAAATTTCATTGGCAAACAACTAAGCTCATTTGTTTACATATTGCCTCTGATTGCTTTCAAGCTACTATGGTAGAGTTGAGAGAGGGAGATAGACACTATGTGTGGCCTACGTACAGTCTAAAATATTTACTACCTGGTTCTTTATAAAAAAAAAAAAAAAAGTTTGCTTACTGCTGCCCTAAAGTGAATCTTTGGAGCATCAATTTACATCCAGTAAAAAGGATGTGAAAGCTATTTCTCATGCTGATCTTGGAAGCTGAGGAAACTCAACTGAATAATTTAGCTGTTGATACCTTTTCATTGAAGCAGAGGTAAAATTCTCATAGATTTATTTTAGGATAAGCAATATAATGGTTATAAAATATGTGTTCAAACAAGAACTGTTTTCAAACTAATTATAGTTGAAATATTTTGATCAAATACTCTTGCATGTTAAAATTAAGTGGCTTCCAAGTGGTTTCATAAAATAGAATTGTGGTTATTATTCATATCAGTGATAAAAAGTTAATGAATGTGAATGCTGATTCCATGGAGATTAAGTTTTGACCTATTTTCCATCACTGGATCAGTTTCTAGATTCTCACAAATCTTCACTTTGTATTGAGCTTGTTCCCAGAGGAAACTGGGAGTCTATGCAGCTTGGAAGCAAGTACCTAACTTTGGGTTGTTCAAAGTGATAGATCTTCAATTTGTTCTCACTAGTGATAATTAACTGTTGCTCTTAGGAGTGTGTGTGTGTGTGTGTGTGTGCGCGTGTGTGTATGACATACCTATCTATTAGGATTAGTTGGAGTTGCATTTAATAGAAATAGGTAGTCCAGGAGTAGATGGTAATGCCATAGCATTTTTGGTGGGCTTACCCCCAGATCTCTGCTCTGACAATATATCTTCATACACACACACATGCACACACTCACACACACACACACGTGTGTGTGCATTCATATACAAATAAGACCTAATTGATGTATTTATAATTTCATGTTTTTTGATTGTCATTTTCTTATTTTTCCCTAAGTATTTGTCATTTTAAAATAAAAAACTCTTAAAAACTTAGGTTAAGAATGTGTAGCAACTGGATGTGGTGGTGCACCCCTGTAATCCCAAGAGCTCTGGAGGCTGAGGCAGGAGGATCACCAGTTCAAAGCCAGCCTCAGTAACTTAGGGAAGCCCTAAGCACCTCAGTGAGAGCTTGCCTCAAAATAAAAAATATAAAAAGGACTGGGAAAGTGGCTCAGTGGTCAAGCAGCCCTGGGTTGCATCCCCAGCACCAAAAAATTTTAAAACAAAGTACATGGCAGACACCACCCCCTTTTCCTTTTTATGATGCCTACATTTGTCTTCTTTATCAATACGGTGATGAAATTTTATCTTTTGCTCACTGAGGGGCTACAAAGCCACCAGATGAAAGCTGTTTCTATGAACTTAAATGGATGTTGCGCTGATAATATTTCTTTATTCAACAGGAGAAAATAATCCTTTATCCCTCTAGAAACACAACTAAATTATTTATACGGTATTTTATTTTTTATTAATTGTGTGAATGCAGACATAGTTCTAAATCAATACCATTTCTAAGTTCTAAATCAATATAATTCACCGGTGAGAGAGGCTCAGGGAAATTCCTTCACTGGATTTAATAAAGGAGAAGAATGCCTCTCACCCTCATTTTCAGCCTCATTCATATTTACCTTTTCCCATCAGACCCCACAGAAGGAAAACACTGGTTAACTGCCTGTAGAACCTGAGCAAAGGCTGGCTCTCACTGGAAATTTCTAGAAGGTAATAGGAGTTTGGATCTCTTTTCCCTGAGTCCCATTCTGTCTCTCTATAAATTGGCTTGAATCCCATTTAATAAGAGTCAAGTCATGAGTTTTTTTTTTTTTTTAGTATCAAAAACTCAATACTAAATAATTTAGGCTTTTGGAATTCTGCTCCTCTGACTATTTTATTTAAGAAATGAGAGTGCATCCCTTCATTAACTCCTCCACTCTGTGTGCCACTGTCAATAGCATGAAATGCTAAACCTACAGACATACTCTCAAAATGTAGGGAAAAAGTACTGATTTTCAATGAGATTGTTGGTTACCTGATGTTGATTAATGGATTTTTCTCTGCACTCCAATCACACAATGACTGTGCTTCCATGGAGAACAACTAGTCATTCAAGTCATAGGACATGTGTGGGTAATGATTTCAGAATTGTTTCTTGGAGAGAAACATAAAAGAGGGGAAAAAATCAAAACGAAGGTGGTTGGAATTTTTTTAAAAAATCATAAAGTATTGCATTTCCTGAGAAAGTTTAGGTGGAAAATTCATGAGACAGTAAAAGGAAACAAAACTAGCCAATTAATTTTGGAAGAATCCTGAATTTCAGAAGCTATGCCTATAAAATGGAAATGGATGCTAGTTAAACAAAATAGGACATCTCTAAATTCTTTATATTTAAGATTAAACATTTGTATTAAAAAGGGGATTTAGTCATCTTTAAGGTTTAATACACATAAAAATTCACACACAAATTCATTCATTTCTTATACGCTTTTTATTCTATGAACAAGGTAAAGGGTGTGGGCAAGTTCCCTCTTAAGATTCCCTCCAGTGACATGTTTTGTGATCTCTTTAGCACAACTAAAATGGCAGGAACTTTCCCATGTTTGATTTAGTCCTCTTAAAGATGAACCTAGGCAAGGCATCATGATGCACACTGTAATCCCAGCGGCTCAGGAGGCTGAGGCAGGAGGATCACAAGTTCAAAACCAGCCTCAGCAACTTAGCGAGGACCTAAGCAAATTAGTGAGGCCCTGTCTCAAAATTAAAAAAAAAAAAAAAAAATCAAAAGGGCTGGGGTTGTGGTTCAATTGTTGAATGCCCTGAGTTTAATCCCCAATACCAAAGAAAGAAAGAAGATTTGACCTGCTAGAAATATAGTTGTCAAAATCAATTTTAAAATTTCTACATGAATATAAGTCCTTGGAGAGAAATATAATTCAAGAGATTATGACAGAAACACCTTTTACTGTTATTTTCTTACTTCTCAATGACCTGAGAGTTTCAGTCCTATGCATTCCACGTGACATCACTGTCTTATTTCTTCTGTTTGTTCATATGCCTAACTTTCATGTGATCTCTCAAGTTTGATCCAAAGATGCTACTCTTGATGCTATTATCATCATCATTGAAGTTTTCAGTACAGAGTATGCTGAACTAAAGACTCCTACAAACCACTCTTTACTCTCTTCATAGCCCATAACTGCACATGAATTTAAAAACAATCATTTGGGGCTGGGGATATAGCTCAGCTGGTAAAGTACTTGTCTGTCTGTCAAGCACAAGGCCCTGGGTTCAATCCCCAGAACCGCAAACAACAACAACAACAAAGCAATCATTTGCTCTGTCTTTCCAATGCAATGCTCTTAATGGTAATATGGATTTCCCTCATCCAGGCTCCTGGAAAAGTTAAATTGACTGGCAGCAATCAGTTTAAATAATCAAGAACAACCAAGAAGGTACTGCATTTGATACTGTCAAGGGTGTTTCCTTTATAATTCTTGTACATAAGGATACCCTAAAAGTTTAGTGAGCCTCTTTTGTTTGTATGATAGTGAACAAAAATCAATGACTTATTGTAGCTATATGCAAAACAGCAACTCTATGTAGACTAAACATAAACTCATCTCTCAACTGAATTTATGACAACCATACAAATATGCTAAATTAGAGATTTATTTACATTCTGCAAACCCATTCTTCAATACTTGTAAAAAATGTCTAACATAATTCACTGGTCAATATAGTAGCTGGAATATACTTCCTAATACATACCGAAATGCATCTGTACAAATCCTTAATTTACTCAATTAAAAGGTCCATTATTACAATGGAATCTATCATTCTCTTTTGAGTATATTTTTCTTTAGTCTTTCTGTCCTGGTAGCTTATTACAAATATCCCTAATATAGTTTAACAGTGCTAAATTGTATGTTCTGCAATAGTGAATTTGAAATCATGAAAAGTAAATTTGAATATCAAAATTTTAAATTTTAAAAAATTTAAAAATACTGTTTCCCAAAGGGATATATATATATTTATATATATTTTGTATATGTATGTATTTATTTTATATATACATTTTATACATATATTTTATATAAATATATATTTATATATTTATATATCAAGGCAAGCCAAATCCATTAAGATATGCTCTCTCCTATCTGCTCCAAGTGGATGCAACAAGGGGTCCACTACTAGGAATTGACAGCAGCAGCAGGTTTGCAGGCAGGGGTGGGATTGGCTGTAACCATCAGAACCAGTTTTGACATTACACACAAACATGTAAGAAAAGAATTAATCAAATCCATGGATGGAAAACAAGTAAGCTAAATGGTCACGAACAGAAGCAAATATTTGATTGAAAACTTCATTTGTCAGTTGGCTGCTGTTCAGCTCCAGCCTCAACCTAGGGTAGACAGGTGGTAGCCGTTCTTGAACAATTCCAGTTTAAACAGACTCACCGTTCTCCAGCTCGTGGACTTAGCACTTAATCCCTTTTATTATGCTTTGATAAGATCCCCTGAAAAGCTCGTGAAATCGTATACAGACCCACCAGCTAGGATAGGTCTTTTTGGTAGGACCCCAACCTGCTTCTCCACATTTTGCTGCCCAGTGGATTGTAATACAAAACCACAAGCAGGAAGGGGGACAGAGTTGGCTCCTGGCAGTCAGAGCTTCCTGCTCCCTGAGATCCTGAAGTTGTAAGATGTTCTATTCAAGCCACATGGTCATCTAGCTACTAGTATCTGAATTCCCAGAATTAACATTTCCCTGGCAGATCAAATCAGTTACCTCTTATTGAAATGTAAACGTGTGTACTGTTCATCACAAGGAAACATATTCATTTGAATAGCTGGATTTTTTTTCCCCCAACTGATCAGTTCTTAGAAACCAACCTTTATGACAGATGCTGGAGATGAAGAAAAACACAGCTAGCTATAGAGGCTGGTGTTACTTTGAAAGCATGACCAAAGCCTTGGAGGGACTTTGGGATGGCCTGGCAACCCTGGCTTATCCTGTCCCCCTGTATTTCCCTAGTCTCTGAGTTGAGAATTCAATCTTCTGTGTCTCCTCTACTCAAACCTCTGATCCTAGCCTCCATCCTCATCTGTGAACCCGACTTTTGAATGTCAGAGCCGGGAACATCTCCTTTCTCTCAGGCAACAGAGATGAGATGACAGGCCACCACTCCCCCTTCTGATACTGGATGCTGTCCCTCCCCATGCTTTCAAGGGCTCCGCTTCTTTAATTATCCTCTCTCCTACATCATCTATTTTTTTCCTTACAGAGGGATCATTCCCATCTGTTCACAAACTTACTGAGTTCCCTCCCACTAACAAAAGGAAGAAGAACACAAAGAAAGAAAAAAGAAAAGCTTCTTTTGAACCTCGGACTTTCTTCCAGCTGCTGCTGCATGTGTCTTCTCCACTTAGGCTCAGAACTTCTCAGAAGCTGACATTTTCCCCACCCCTTGTTCTCTTTGGAGCCCCTTCCAGAAAACTTTGACCCCAGGTCTTCTTTCCCAGGTCTCTGGGGCTCAGTGTCCCTGCTGATCACCCACCGTCCTCTCCTTGCACCGCCTTCTGCACTTGGGTCTGAAGCATTAGGTCCCCTCTGTCTTGTTCACACCTCTGGTTGCTCCTCTCCTGCTTACCCAGCTCTTCATGTCTCAGCTGCACAAAGCTGTGGTCTCCTAACTTTGTCATGGTCCTGGGGTACCATGATTCCCCTTATCCACTCAGATCCTTGGAGATTACATCCAGGTCTACATCTGCAAACACACTTATCCAAATTTACAGCTTCAGGTCTGGAATCTCCCCCAAGACTTGGTCCTCAAGGCAGATAAGTTCAGAGGCAGGGGTTTGAGAAAATGATTGGCTCCTGAGGACTCTAATCTCATCAGTGGTTGGACTAATGGAAGGTGATGGAAACTGGGGAGGTGGGACCTAGATGAAGGAAATAGTCCCTCAGGGACTATATCTTATCCCTGGCTCCCCACCCTCCCTCTGCCCCCCTCTCTTTCTCTCTCTTTTTGTCTCTCTCTGTTTCCTGATTCCCATGAGGTAAGCAGCCTCCTCTGCCACCTATGTCCTTCAGCAATATTCTGCCTCACAACAGGTCCAGAATCATCAGAGCCAAGTGACTGAAACCTCTGAAATCATGAGCCTTCTTCTAGGTTGATTTTCTCAGGTATTTTGTCACAGTGATGGAAAACTGACTAACATGAAGTCTGATCTTCTCCTACAACTCCAAATTCACATACAACTTCCAGTCCTTTGATCCCACTTGGGTAGCAAATAGCTATCTGAAACACATCCTGGCCTAATCTGAACTTTTGTCTCTAATTCTGCTTCAGGTCACTAAGCAGTTTCTATTTCTTTAGATATCTACCTAGATGTCTCTCTCTATTTCAGGCATCTGAGTCTGTCATTCTACACATGCAGAGATTCCTTTTTATTTTTTTCATATCCTTTTATAATATCTGACATTCAATTGTCTACTTTTTTTCCTTCCTGTCTCTCCCATGTTAAGTTCTACGAGGACAAGGTATTTCTCTCTTCATTTCATTATTGCCTTTACAATGTCTATGAATGTCCTGAATCATGGCAGATGCTCAGTCTGTGAATGAAATGGATGCTCCACATGTGATTGCTTGAGCTAATCTTTTATAAAAATGGGTACTCGGGACTGACAGCTGATATCTCATTGGCTGCATTGATTCTAAGCTTGAACAGAAAGATGAAGAAGAAGAAGAAAGGAAGAAGAAAGAAACAAAGGAGGAAGGAAATTAGGAAAGGAGGGGAGATAGAAAAAAGAAAGGAAGGAAGGCAGAAGGCAGGTAGACACAAATTCTAAAAGCCATAATTTAGAAGGACAGTCATTGTTCATTGCAAGGAATTCTGTATAAAAGGTGGGCAGGTAGAAGACATGATTCCTATGTTGGTTCTGCTCCTCAATCAGATGTGGCTGTAGGCAAGGTAGTTTCTTGTTGTGCATATTTCCCTGATAAATTATTTAGAAAAGGTGCAAGAGAGATTTCGGTTTGAATTTCTATGAGGTAGGTCTTTATGGTAACTTTACACCTGGAAATAACGTGTAAGTAGAACAACTTATGAGGACAGGGATTGGCAGATTCAAAATATATACTTTCCTCAAACAACAAAAATAAACACAGGCTCCGTATATTGGCCATCTACTCTAGCCATGCTTTGTGTTGTCCTGAGTGCTTTAGTTACAATGTGCCATTTAGCTATCCAATGCTTGAGGAAAGCATTTAACCCCATTTAGCACACAGGGACACTGAGGTGTTGGAGTCATTTGTCTAAGGCTCTGCAGAGTAGGGCACAGCTGGGGCTCAAATCTAGATCAGGCACCTCCTAGATTCTGGCCTAAATTAAATGAGAGAGCCAAAAAAGACCCAAAGAGACAGAAACTAAGAGATAGAAACAGTCTCAGCTATAGAGTGAGAATAAGACATAGAAGAAGGCTGGGATTGTGGCTCAGCGGTGGAGCACTTGCGTAACATATGTAAGGTACTGGATTTAGATCTCAGCACTACGTACAAATAAATGAATAAAATAAAGGACTATCAATATCTAAAAACATAAAAAATAGATAAAATAAAATAAAAAGACATAGAAGAGATGGCAAAAGAGAATAGGAGGGAAAATGTTAGATATAAAATCAAAGAAACAGAGAAATGAAGAGCAGAGATGGAGAGGTGGATGGAGAAGCTTCACACTAATTCCCATACAGCTGTATACCTGTGGCAACTCATGGGACTCTCCTGAGGAGTCCCTCTCCCTTGGGGTTGTCCTGTATGCATTAGGACACTACTTAAAATCAAAGCATTGCTGGACTTCATTATTTTCTGATATTTTCTCATCCTTATATATATGCATATACTTTATATATACATAACTATGTAACTATCTCCTGATCAAACAAGTACTGATGGTATAAGATGCTGACCATTGAATTTCTGAAATTGTTACAAAGTATACTGTTTAGTCTCTAGCAGACAGTGCTCTGTGGGAAGGTGGCCAATCCTATCTTTCTCTGTTCTTCACATCTGGATACTGACAAAAATGGAATTTAGAAAACAGAAAAATCCTTCTCATAAATATCATAGCTCTTTGGAAAGCGTAAAATGTATGAAAGTCTACTCCACACATTCAAAAAGCAAATCTTTACTGGTGTTATTAAAATTGTGTTTATTAAGCGATTTCCATGTACACATTTGCATGATTATTCTAATGTGATACCGGTAATTAAAACCTAAATTCTGACTGCTTTCTCTTGCAATAAATAGATTGCTGAATTATTTATTAGATCCTCAGTGGACCCTATCCAGACTTCCATGTCTATATTTGTAGATCCACAATGACAGCTTAAATGAACTCCGAATTCATCTCCTAAATATATAAGGTATGTTGAGGTAACAGAAGGAAAATCTAATACAAGCCACTTAGACCACGTGCTTCTTTTCAGAGAATGCCATTTTCTAAGTTGAACGGTGCCCATTATATTTTGTTTATAGGTATTGTTGGACACATTCTTTCCAAACTATTCTTCCAAATATTATCCCATATCTGTGGAGGAAAATAGGAAGAGATTCACTTCACGGAAAAAAAACAAAACAAAAAAACTGTGTTCTCTTGTGACCACAAGGTGGCGCAATGGGGAACAAAATGTCCAACCACCTAAGAGAATTGCAATTACCACACGTCTTTCCATAATTATTATTAATGCTGTTATTATGATGGCGATATTTCAAAAGACCAACATTAAAATAGCACCCTAGCCTTTGACGATAAGATAAAGTGTTTTTATTTATTTTTTTGGCCTTCTTCCTTCTGCAAAATCATTCACATTTTGCATTCTTCCAATCCCTAATCCGGGAGAGTGCAAGTAGGTCTACAGATTCTTCTTCTTAATGTTTTTAATTGTCCAAAGTTTCTAAAACAAAGGCTGATAAATTGTACAATAACTAACATATCTGAAGAAGGATCAACCAAATTTTGTGGTTTGATGAATCCAGTGTTGTTCCCAGTTGTAGTCATTCTTACTATGACAGTTATTTGTATTATTATAAGAATACAAGAGACACTCTGGAAAATTCACCTTAGAGTAACAGTCTGGATTTCTTATTTGAAAATTGCTGTTTCTCTGCATCCATGCCACACACCATATTGAAAAGAGTACCCAGAATATTCCAACTGCTCTCCATTTACTTTATTATTGCTTTGCTTTGGGGACAGACCATTATTTCCTCATGCTTGGGAAACCAGGAGACCACTTATGCTTGCTAATCTAAGTACTACGGTGCTAGTTACTGATGCTCATTGAGAAGGTGCAGAAGAGCCCACTCTTCTTTCCCAAATGGAAATGAAATGCAGAATATCTGGTACCGCTATCTGTCATTCACAGCATGAGTCAACTCTTAATAAAAACAACAGACAGGTTAATAGCACCCTCAGATGACTGTTTCCCCCCAGTTTCATGGATGGAGAGTTTGGTGTCTCCCAGAACTTAGCAGGTTTGAGGGTCTTTCTTTGCTGGTGTGATACATGCTATGCTGTCTTCATCAGAATTCTGGTGGTCTATCTATCTCAGTTCCTGCCTTGTTCATGCAACTACCTACTTCCTGCCACCGCAACCGTAGAAGGCAGATTTCATTTTTTTTTTTTTTGCAATCAGACTTTGTATCATTTTTAAATCCCTTAATTTTTGCTGCTTAAAATAGTTCTGATTTTAGAAAAGAGTAGTCATATCAGATCCCAAAACTAAAATCAACCATTATTGCATCAGTCAAATGGTTCATTTATCATCATGGAAAATATACAACTTACTTCTTAGCTATACATTTAAAAAAATGGTTTAGAAAGATGCAGAAAATAATGTGAAACCAAAACTTTTCAACTAAATCCCGCTTGGGTAGGGATAATGAGAGGGATTTAACTGGATTACACCGATCTTCACTGTGTTCAGGGTACTGTAACAAAATACCATCGACTAGGTGGCTTACAAAGCCATGGAAATTTGTTTTTTAGTGATATGGAGGTGGTAATGCCACACCGAAGGCAGATTCAGTGTCTGGTGAGCGCCAGCTTCTGGCTCAGGGCCTGGTCACTGTGCCCCACAAGATAGAAAGGTGAGGGACCTCACAGGCCATTTCTACAAGGGCACTAATGCCACTCATGAGAGCTCTGCCCTCCGTACCTACTGGCCTCCTGGTCTCTCCAGAGCCCACCTCTTAGGAGGTTAAGATTTCAACCGATGAATTTGTAGAATTTGATGAGTGCAATGTTGCTTTCAATCCAGGTGCAACATTTATTTGTAATGCAAGAATAATAGAGCCAGTCTGAAAAATTCATGTTGTAATAAGAGTTCAGATTTGACCGCAGCAATATGCTAATGAAAACAGAATTAAAAGCAGGGGGAAAAAAAAAGAAAAGAAAGAAAAGGAATGAATGAATCAGGGCTGTAACTAGAATGAGGAAATATCATCATGCTCTGTGGCTGCAGGGATCCACGAAGTCATTTAAAGAACATCTGTATCTTAACTATTCAAAAACAGTGAAACAGAGAGGTTGAGTAATTCTCCCCAAAACCCACAGCTCAATGGTGGTAGCACTTAGGCGAAAATCAATTTGTTTGGGATCAGGAATAGAATACGATTAGAAACTTGGACTCCGATATCTACTACCACCTTGAGATGAAATCATGGGTATTTAAAAATAATTTTGTGATCATTAGGGAAGCACTGCTATCCTATAGCTAGCTAATCATGCTTTTGCTTTTGAATTTCTCTGTAATGCGCTATTATTGATATACATGGAAGAAAATAAGCAATTCTTTATTGAGCAATCCTTATCTGCCAGATGATTGTGTGTATTCACAAAAATATGCATGTATGCTTATGTACATGTGTATGTATATAACAGCATCCTGATCTAGTCCTCTCAATTAGCCCATGCTATGGATTAAATATCTATTCCCTCCAAAACTCACACTGAAATTTTATTGCCCTGGTTATTGTATTAAGAAGTAGCACCTTTATGAGATGATTAGGCCATGAGGTCTCCTCCCCATGAACAGATCAATGCCAATGTCATTATCCTGGGAATGAGTTCATTCCAAAAGGGTGAATCTGATCCCCTTTCCTCTCTCTCACCCTCTCTTGCCCTCCACCTTCTGTGGAATGGCATGTCAAGGAGGTCCTTGCCAGATCCCAGACCCTCAGTCTGGGACTTCCCAGTTCCCAGAATTGTGAGCCAATAAATCTCTATTCATTATAATTTTCCCAGTATGTGGTATTCTCTTATAGCAGCAAAAAAACAATTAAGACAACACACAATGTAAATTCTATTAATGCTTCATTTGCACTCTTTTTTTTTTTTTTGCCAGGGATTGAAACTGGGAGCACTTAATCACTGAGTCACATCCCCAGCCCTACCTCCTCCAGTTTTTTGTATTTTAATTAGAGACAGGGTCTTACTGAGTTGTGTAGGGCCTCACTAAGTTTTTGAGTCTGGCTTTGAACTTGTGATTCTCCTGCCTGAGGCTTCCCAGCCTCTAGTATTACAGGCCTGCACTATAGTGTCTGGGTCCCAAGGTAAATTCTACTAATGCTTGATTTACACTTTTTTCTCATGCTGGAGATTGCATCCAGGGATGCAATCACGAAACCACTGAGCCACTTTCCCTTCCCCTTTTACTTTTATTTTGAGACAGTGTCTTGCTAAGTTGCTTAGGGCCTTGCTTATTTGCTGAGGCAGCCCTTGAACTTGAGATCCTTCTACCTCAACCTCCTGAGTCACTGAGATTACAAGCATGTGCCCCGGTGCCCAGCTCCATTTATACTCTTGAAGAAACAGTCTCAGTGCCAAACAGAAAGTTGTCCCCGTTCACAGTCAGCAAGGCCCACAACCTGGAATTTGAATCCACTTCTGTTTGATTTAACCATGATCTTCCTACCAAAGTATGTCATGCATTAGGGAAAAAAGAAATACAAAGCAATTGTTCTTCCTCATTCCAAATGAGTTCAGCACACCTCTTCTGTTCTAGGACTGTAAATATGGCTCTAAGTCTCCTGGGTGGTTTGCAGATTCATGGGGGTCCATCAGCAATCCTAAGTCAGCAGGGTTCTCAAGGTTCACCAGCTGCAGCTTAACTGGATTGTTTTGGGAAGGGTCATTTTGGGATGATGAACCTGCTTTACCCAGGATTCTTCCAGCTCCCTGGAACACGTTGAGCAGTTTGAGAATAACACATGTTACCATAATATAAAGTAGTTAAACACTTTTGGAAATGGCTCTAATTCAATGCCCACTTGGTACTTTGTGCAAAATTCTGCTGTATTATGTGCAGTTTGATTTTTCCTTGGTTTGGCAGTGCTTACTCTAAGCCTGATAATGTGTGTGACAGTAGAATTTTTATTCTCAAAGCCCATTTTACTGACCTTGAATGCCTTACACTACAGAGAGGACGAAAGATTTCATGGTTTGGGTAAGATAAGACACTTGAATTGGAATAATTTATATACCTTCTACCAAATGGGTGCATGATTACTCCATTTTTACTTTGCTTTGATTCTTTGATTTGGGTCTATGATAAAATTAAAGAATGTAAGTTGACAAAACACCAAAAAAGAGGAAGTCTTTTCTGCTCTGGCCATCATATTAATAGCTTGTATTTTATTAGCACTCATTATGAGCCAGGGCTTTGTTTTAAAATTTTTGGTAAATATTTTCTTGCTTAATTTTTATAGCAGTTACAAAGTGAGTACTATTATTTTCCTTTATTTCAGAGTCGAGGAAACTTGGGCACAGAAAAGTTCAATAAATTGCCCAAAGTTACAGAGGAAGAAAATACTGAAAGAATAGTATTCAAACTTAGGCAGTTGGTTCTTGAGCCTGCACCTACCCTTAGATGCAGCTTAATATAACAAGCATAGCTGTAAATAAGGAAACTAAGGATCAGAGATGCCAACTAAGTTGCTCCAGGTTGCACAGTTAATAGAAACAATAGCTGTTCCCAGCCTAGGTCTGTGTGACTCTCTCAGGTTGGACTCCTTTCCCTGCAGCACCCATCTCAAGGGGGAAAAATGCTGCTGCTCAATGGGGTGGCCCTGTCCAAGGACTAAGTGTCCCTGCTACCAAGGTGAGAGGTCGGGTGGTGGCTATGGATCAGAACACTTAGGTGTGCTGTGCTGTACTTTAGCATTTCCCTGAAAAGGTGTGAGCTGGGGTTTTTGTTTTGTTTTGTTTTGTTTTGTCTGCCTTTTGAAGACTATCCTCATTCATCATGGCGGCTCTTTCCACATTTCTTTTTCTTTGTCCAATCTCCCTAAATAATTAATGAGTAGCACTCCTAGAAAATGTTGGGTTTCTCTTCAGCAAAGGGTCTTGACAGGATCACAGTTTCCATTGAATGATTCTAACATGACAATATGTCAACCTTGGGAGAGCCTCAGGAGTGCTGGTCCCCTGGGGTGATGCAGACAGCCCTGGGTCACTGGTGATCCAGTTTCCTCTCTCTGCTTTCTCTTTGGGGAGATTAACTTCCCAGAGTCAGAAGTTTCCTCCAATGCAGAATGGGATCTGATTAAATGAGCTGATGTCCTAAAAAGCTTTGGTTCTGCTGACAGGGCTTAGCTCTGTCTTTCCCCCCACCCCTGTGGCCAGCCTCTCTTCCCCAGGCAAACGAATGTCAGAAAGAATCAACCAGCAGCACAACAAATAATTGATCTCCGTGACATGTGCTTCTAATTCAAATAAAGGGCGTTTGACTACAGTGAGCATTGCCTGTGCTTGAAGTATTTTATGTGGAAATCTGCAGTTTTCTGATAACTTTCTGTGAAGATGTTTTCACAGTGACTAAACCTCTCGGGGCTCTTTCTGTCTCAAGTTCAAGTTACTTAGATAGTGATTAAGGCTGTTTTATGGGCCCCTGTGGTAAATGATAACAGGAGAGAAAAAAAGCATTCTTTGGCTATGTAATTTAGCAGGACAATGTTTGGGTTTTCATCTACCAGCTTTGCTCAAATACTTTAAATAATTAACCTGCTTCTCTGCAGCCTGAGGTGTCTCCAAAGTTTCCATCCAGAGCAGTGATGAGTGATCACCCCGCATGGATGGTCTATTTATTTAGTGGACTCTCCCTCTTGGTCCAGCTGCTTTTTCTTGGGATGACAGACAGGAGACACAGTATCCTTTTACTTTATAATATTTATAAAATAGAATAAATCAATGAGACCAAACAGCAAAAGGCATTTATTTATTTTATTTTCCTTATTAGGCCCTCCTCAACTGAGAGTCTATGGAACATCCAAACATTCAGGAGTGCTGGACTGAGCCTCCAGACTCTCCACAAAGGATTCTTAACTGCAGGCAAGGACATCCCCAAGGCACCCAGGACAGCAGGATAAGGCAAGAGGCAGCTTGTCCCCTACTGAATCTCATGACCTAACCCCCAGGTCCTAGGAGGAATGCCTTAAGTCACTTTATAAACCAGCAGCAGTGCCAGAAGCACTTGGGAAGGCAAGGTTTCTCTTCCTGAAGCAACGTTCCAGAGCAGCACAGATCAGAGATGGTGTCCCACCAGGCCATGCTGTCTTTATATCTTTTTTTTTTTTTTTTTAGCAAAAAGGGTCTTGCTTGTTCTCTGCCCCCAGATTTACCCAAACTGAGTCCCAGTGACTATTATTTGCTTACAAAGACCTCAGATCCAGGAGCATCTTGGAGAATTTGCCAAGAGCATCCTGCAGCTTCCCCTGCCTGCTGCTGCCTGCCAGCTTTTATTTTGTCAGGGGGACTCAGTTTTTATTGTACTTTTTCTCCATGGGATGGGTCATCCTGCTCCTTTAAAAATGAACATAGGAGCCTGGCGTGGTGGTGTACACCTGTAATCCCAGCGACTCAGGAGGCTGAGGCAGGAGGATCACGAGTTCAAAACCAGCCTCAGCAACTTAGAGAGGCTCTAAGCAACTCAGTGAGACCCTGTCTCTAAATAAAATACAAAATAGGGCTGGGGATGTGGCTCAGTGCCCCTGAGTTCAGTCCCTAGTTCCAAAAAAAAAAAAAAGAACGTGGGAAACTTCTCCAGTTTCTTTTGTGTGTGTGGAGAGGAGAGCAGGAGCCGCACTGATTTAGGGTGGAGGCAGGCCTTTGTGAGGTCTTGAACCGCCCCAGGGGTGGAGGCCTGGTTTCTAGGCCTCTCCAGGCGCAGCCTACCTTAAAAAACACAGGGCTTTGGGACATTCCTTGTAAGAGGTTGACCTCAGCAGCATGCGTGGCTGCCACTTATGTGACTAACAGGGTGCTTTCAATTGAGTAGAATTTGGTGCCCAACCAAGAGAATCTTTTATCTCTTATAGGTGTCCCACCCCCAACTCAGAAGTCAGAAGAACAAGGAGGGATGCAGATTCTTTGTGCTTATTGATAGCCCCCTGGAAAGCTTGAAATTGAAGCCGGTTGGTCTACCTGGGGTCTGCGAGGCAGTGTAAGCAGATTGGCTTTCTGCCCCTTCCCACCCCGTCAAGCCCTGTGGTGTGTGCCTTGCCCCTGGCAGGCCTCCAGGGTCTCAGAGTGTCAGACCAAGTGCAAGTGCCATTACAACTGGGAATGTCTGCACTTCTGTGTGGGGAGGGAAGAAGATAAAGGGAAGCTCCACTGCAGGCCCCGCCAATCCCATCACCAATCTCAGAGGGATCTCCAGGCCCAGCTCAATTCCTTTGTGTTTGTTTTACAGGCATAATGGCATTTGCTCAGCTCCCCAGAAAATATGTGGTTTCCACAACGACCGGCTCCATCCCATGTCATGCACAAGTTGGACTTCAATTCTACGTCCTTCTTTATTTTATTTTTTTTTACCAGTCTTGTCTCAATAATTCCCTTTGCATCTATTGCTTACTCTGTCAGAGATTGTATTTATTTGCACTCATGCAAAGCAAGTCTAGAGATATGGGATCTAGGGATGCAATCTCCCTCTCATCTTTCCATTTTCCCTTGTAAGGAAGTCTCCTTGATTTGCCTCCCCACAACAAGGCTGCAAGGGCATCAGCCATCAAGTCTGAGGTCCATAGAGAGTAAAAGGGTATATGTCAGCTAGTTCAGTCCCGATAAAAAGGAGCTTTCATAAAGGCTACCCTGGGGAGATCTCTGCTGAGATCACAGAGCCCAGAGCAGTGCCACTTAAGTCCCCATGCACTTGATTTTTTTGTTAACCTGAGCACATTGTTGTCCGTCCCAATTAGCAATTTGACAGGAAGAAGCAGAGAATTGGGTATTGGAAGAAATGGAACTTAAAATGCCCACCTCACTATTTTGTGGTGGAGACTAAGCATATCTGTATAGTAGTGCTTGATGGAGTGGTGTTACCTGCACATAGGATTTCCTTCTGTCCCTCTGGGATTATTTCCTCCAGCAGGGACTGAGCATACCCTGGAACAGTGCTTGATGCCACGATTTGTTCTTCCTCTAATTAACTTCAATGCATAATTTTATTTTTTAGGGAGAAAATGAATGGCATCAAAAAAAAAATTCAAGTGTTGAAAACTAGAAATGCCATTTTGCACAGAGGCTCTTTGTAATGCTCACAGAAGCAACTAATCGCTATTTCAGAGATAGCTGTCTACAAGCTGTTAAAAACCCATAGAAATGGTTTCCATTGCTGCCTATGTTATAATTATATGAGGGAGCATTCTCTATTTTCCCCAAATAGAGTTTACACTAGAGAGAATAAGCTATTTGCACATTCATTTAGGATTATTTTAAGATCTTTATTATTAACATTGGAGGGTTTCCAAGCGTGTTAGAAATCAACACAGAAAATCAGAGACAACTCTTACACATCAATGCTGATTTTACATTCTCTTCTGTTTGAGTATTTGGTTGTAGAGGAATACAGAACAAAAGAATGTGTTTAATTGGATGTCAATACCCCTATTCTGATATTGTCAAGGCAAGCATCATGGATAGACAGAGTCCAGGAAGCAAAACAGAGAAAGACAACTAGACCTGAGGAAAGCAAACTAAAAAATGGGGGGGAAGTGCTTTTGATTACTGTCCTGTTGATATTTTTTTCTAGCTTGGACATTGTAATACTCTAATTTAGTCAATAATTGCTGCTAGAAAATCCAAATCTTTCATGGTGTGCGCATGTGTGTAATTTAAAAAATGGAATTTGCATTCCTGAAGCAAGATAGGAAAAAAATGTGTAAAATGTAGATCACTTAGATCTCTGATTGTAAAGTCCAGGAGAGTTTTGCAACGGATGACCTAAGCAAATCTTTTATTCACAAGTCAACAGGAATGACAGATTTTCACCTGTGCATTTAAAAAATAACTTTCTGGGCAGGAGAAAGAGGGAAAAGAAGGAAAGAAAGAGAGAAGGAAGGAAATAGGTGGGGACAAGAAGAAAATAAAAGAAAGAGAGCAAAGAACTTTACATGACGTATTTTACTTTTCTTGGAAATCTTGGTCTACATGATCCAGCTCAGTTTACTTGGATAGTTGAATTTCAGTGTGGAGACAGAGATTTTCCAGAAAGAAAATAGAAACTATGTGTATGTCTATGTAGCTCTATGTTTAAATAAAGGGAACATATAAAATTTGTGGCATGCACTCAGTGCCAGAGCAGGATAACAGAACACACACACACACACACACACACACGCACACACACACACACACACACACACAAAGAATGCCAAATGTAGCTATTAATGGCTCAATTTATAAAGCTGAAAGTGATTCTTCCCTCAAAGATAATTGAATTTGTGCCTAAAATAATCACAAGTGGAAATCTATTAGCCTGGAAACAGAGAATATAAATTCATCCTATATCCTCACGTGAAAACAATCCAATAGCATTTAGATTATTCATTTAATATATATTAAAATTTCCTTCATTGTATTACATCTCACAAAATTATCAATTTAAATGATTGCTCCAAGTTCAACAAAAGATTTTTGTTTCAACTTGTAACTAGAGGCATTTATACTTTATAAGGGGACCAAGATGCTTCTGGGCACAAATGAATACATCCCTCTCCCCTCACCTGCTCCAAGAAAAAAAAAAAAAAAAAAGAAGTTTCTCTCCCTTACATAGCAGCCTACCCTGCAGGCTTTTAGGGCAGAGGCAAAGTTCTCTCTCAAAGGATTCTAAGGATGTCCACTTCTGCCACCCTTTCTCAACCTTTCTGTACCATTCTGTCCTTTCCTTACGTCTTTGAAGAGGGGAGGGGAGGAGCCTGAGGCAGGGCCTCAACAGAGGACAGAGAAGGCTCATGGCACCTTCTGCTATTCCCCATGGGTTGGGGTCCATCCAGGTCTTTGAGAGAGCGATGCTGCTCTAAAAAGCAATGTCAGCTTCTCTTCTGCCACATGGATTAGTCAGCTCCAGCACTCATTAGTGACCCAGGCAAATGGCAGTGAGAAAAGTCTCAGAATTGTTGGCATTCATTTTTACAGCCAGAATTTTTACAGCCATTTTTACACTCAGAATTCATTTTTACAGCCTCTGCCTCCACCTGCTGATAACGAGGAAACACCGTGAGAGGCAAATTCTGTGACTCCATCTGGTCAATGATTTCACCTTTATGCATCTCAACCTGACAATACTGAAGACTTGGCTGGTATGTCTTGGTTAGAGGACTGGATGCTTTTTATAAGAAATCACTCTCTGCTATCATTTTTTATAGATTTAAAAACTTATTCATTCTAGAGTACCTGTCTTCCAGTTTTTCCTTATTTCAGCCTCTTGCCTTTATTCCCCATGAACACTGCATCCCCCAAGTAAACAAGATAATAAAAGGAGATGAAATGTACTCCGTTAGTCTTCTTAATTGATTTCTAATACCAAATTTGCTAGCAAAAATCAATTTTAATAACATAAAACTATGGGATTTATATATTATCTTTTATGAGTTTAACCTCTTCTATTTACTACCATCACCCCAAAACATAGCTGTATCAGTTTTTAAAGCCATGATTGCACCTACTTGCCTTAGGTGATTGGCAGGAGGATAAAATGATCAAGTAGTAGACCTCCTCACTATGCAGGGCTACATCTGGGATTCTATGGAGACTCGGTTTAGAGTCAGGAGAGCTTTCCGGTAAGGGGCTTCCTTACACTCCTCCTGGGCAGAAGTGGTGGTCTCCTCTGGGTTTTCACAGCTGCTGACAATGGCAACGGCACTGAAGGACCTTCTTCTAACGCTGGTGTCTGAGGTGCAGGATTCTCGGACTGGTGATGTCTTCTCCATGTTCTGGAGCTGCTGGTCTTTCCAATCCAGTTGTTTGGCACTGCAGAAGGGGGCATAGACTTCCACGCTGCCCTCAAACTGCAGGCAGTTGACTTTGTAGTACTTCCTCTTCACTTCCAAGACGTCGTTAAACCTGTGGCCCCAGAGAATTTCTCGGGGGACGTAGGAGCTTCTCGATTGGTGAGATGTCCCGGTGGAATCACCAGTGTAGATAAAGGTCACCAAGATCTCAAAGTTATCTTTGGCCACTGCTTTGCGATCCAGGGCGTACAGGGGACTCTCGTGGTCGATTTCATGAACGATTGTTACTGGAGTCACTAGGATGATCTGGTCGTTGACTAATTTGAGGTCTTTGAATGCCATTGTCATCCGCCCCTCGCTGTCTTCTGTGTAGCGGAGAAGCTGGGCTCTCACTGTTCCTTCTACCACGTGGTTGGGTCGGAAGTCACCAATGCGCCACATGAGGCAAAGCTTCCCGTCCCTCATGCCTATCAGAGCAAAATAGCTAAATCGGATGGTCTGGGCTCTCTTTCGGGCAGTTGCCATTTTGGCCAGGGCAGCCCCAATGATAAAGGTATTGATGATGCAACTTAAGATGGATTGGAGGATCACAGTCAGCACGGCCACGGAGCACTCCTCGGTGACACAACGGTAACCGTACCCGATAGTGGTCTGGGTCTCCAGGGAGAATAAAAATGCCCCTGTGAAAGAGTGAACGTTGTCGACACAGGGTGTGATGTCTGGATCATTGAGCAGGTCTCCGTGGTGAAAGGCTATTAGCCAAAAGATGGAGCCAAAGATCAACCAGGACAGAATGTAAGACAAAGAAAAGATCACAAACATGTGGCGCCATTTGGTGTCCACCAGAGTGGTGAAGATGTCAACCACGTAGCTCCCCCATTCCCCAAAAATGTGCTTGAAGTACACATTGCAGTTACCGTCCTTGTGCAGGAGACGACGTCTGGCTCTTCTCTTCTCAGCGATGACGTGCTCTGGGGGGTAGCCCGGGTATTTGGGGTTCACATTGACAATTCGATAGCTGCTGCCGTAATAGCTCATTCTTTCTTATGTCCTTGGAGCATGCAGTTGAGATTTGCAGTAGTAAGAGTTCTAGTTGTATGACTATTCTTGATTTTTCCTTTAAGACCTGAAAATAAACAAACAAATAAATAAGACCATTAAACACACTTAACTTAAGCTTTTGATTTCTACCTTCGTAGCAGTTGGCCAAATCTGGAACAATTATCTGCCATCTGAAATAGCTAAGACTTCATTTGAACCATAGAGACATTCAATATTGATTATGCATTTCAGTTTAGAATTCAACTCAGTCATGACAGCAACAAAATATGCAATTAGAGGAAATAACATTTTTTTTTCTATATGCAGAAGGCTGAGTAAACACCATGATTATCCCAAATGATGCCTTACTCCTTTTTCGGACCTGACATAGAAAACATTTGCATTCGTTTTTGCAGACTCTTCTTGCCTGAGGGCATCTAGAAAACAAAGTAATTCATAATAGACAAAGGCAAAATATAATTCAGTTGTTTGTCAAGCAGTCTTATAAGTGTTCCAAGTGCTGGATCCATATGGTTTTCCTTGAGGAACAACGCGAGAAAGAGTTTCTACTCCACTGAATGCAACTTACAGGCTGGTGGCTCATAAGTGGTCCTCGGCTTCAGTGCCTGCTGCTCCTTCTCTCTTCCACACAGACTTCTCCTCCTTGTGTGCTTCCTAGGACAGAGCAGAACCCACCTACTGCAGATTAAACTCCTTCCCCCTAGCTCCACCCTTAGTCTTGATTGGAAAATATCTTTCTTACCCCAGAGGAGTTAAAACTGCTCCCAGGTAAGCTTTCGGTAAGGTGTAGAATTGCTTTGGCCTTTGTCTCATAACATCCATCCTTTCTTTCTTTATTTTTGTCCCCCACCCCCACTTTGGACATTGGCAGCCCTTCTCTTTTCCTCTGAATAGAAACCGAAAATTTGCCAAAGTTGCTAATCTTGTTCCCTCTTAAAGGGAGCACACTGCCACACAGTTGGATCCTTCTCTCTACCTCTTCTTTGGTTTTCTGATGCCTTCGCAACCAACCCCAGGCAAAATGACATTTTCTCTCTCTAAGCTCAGTCGTGAAAAAAAATAAATAAAGCATAATGTATAGTTCTTATCATTTTCAGGATCCTTGGTATAGACCAATGGATTTCCCAGATCAAGTCTGAAAGTAAACTTTAAATCTATAAAGTCAGAATCATGTAACTAGAGATGTCTAGTTACTTCTGCATGAAAACAAAAGAGAGAACTATCTGCAGATTCTTTTAATGATTTAGTAATTATGAGAATGCGTGTTCTGCATACTCTACTTACACTAGATGCGAGAAAAGGAACATAGGGGGAGAAGTTACACAAGAGGATCCTGCCATTCTGCTGCATAGGAAGTGCAGTGAGAATAAATACTGTCCCTGACACTAAAATCCCCTGGTACCTACACTTTTCTCTCTTCAAAAGGAAAGAAAGAGTTAACTACCCCCAGTGAAACAGGATCATTGTCCTCCTTCTCCAGGGATCAGGTCCAGTTACAATGAACCCTTTGTTAGTGGACCACTTAGGAGGATGCACTCTGCTCACCAGAAAAAATCCTGTTGGATTTCTCTGTCCACCTGCCTGCCTCTCAGCCTGATCTGTTTTGATAGTGCCATCCTCCTATTGGTCAGAACTTCCACCATGGTTTGGGAGAAACAATTCTATAACTTCAGAATATGACCTGGGGCTGCCACAATGCTTTCTGGAATATAGAATAGAAAGTACTGCAATGAATTTTGTCCATACCATAAATAAATAAGAAAGTTTGCCAAAGTTTGGTTGCCATAACAACCAGCATCCACTGGTCCTTGGAGATTCCCTTCTCATTTGCCATTAAATGACACTACGAATAGAAGTCCTTATGGGATTCTCAATCTCTGCTCCTACCTGATCATAGGACGCCTGAAAACAGGATGAATTACAATCAGAGGCCCATGTGGTTTCAAATTAAAACCTAGATTTGGAAATAGAATTTTTTTCCTTATTACATGTTTCCACTTTGAAGGAAACTGCATGTATCATGGGAAGCTGAAAGTTAGAAAGCTCAGTTCATAAATCAAGAGCTACTGTGTGACTCTGCTCTTTCATGTTGCCAAAAGAAAAAAAAAAAACAGTCTTTATTTGAAATGGCATTTGGTTGGCATCCTTGTGAATTCCAGGGGTGCCAGCAACTGTTCTAGACAAGTCACTTTTAAAACACCTTCCAAAAAGAGCTAATCGGTGCATGAATTTTCAATTAATTCAAGTTACCAGCGAGCAAATTTGAGTGTGTGGAAAATTTGTTGCTGAATAATGGAACAATTTTAGAAGTACAAGTTACAACTGTGAGAATTATGCTCTAAACTCACCACATCTTCTGATGTGGTTCATTATTGGGATCATTCATTTCAACTAATCTGGAGCATTCAGATTCTATGAGGTTCGTAAACTTCATTCATTTATTCTTTGAATTTCCAACCATGGAAATGATGCATTCCTTATAATGAATGTCTTCAAGCTAAATGATAGATGATAGCCAAATGAATCATCTTACCATATTACCTATGATCATACTACCTTTGCACTACGAGCAAAGAAGTTTACGGAGGCCCTTTGATCAAAACAGCTAGACAAAACAAACAGTTGCTAACCTCTTGGTTAGTACATCATGTTAATTTGAGCAATTGCTTGCTATTAATTAACAAAGGAAAGCACCGGTGGATTGACTGGAATTCTGTATTCAATATTCTGTTTCTTGGGATTAAACCCCAGCCTTCATAATCATCTTGCTGCCTTTAATTCCACCATGAAAAACCATTTGCAATCTCCCTACCTCTGTTGCATGATACTCTCTGTAAGCTGATGGTGGCTGTGTGATGGGCTGACAGATTTGACTTATGGAAATGTTACAGGCTATATGGGCAATGACAAAACTTACTCCATTTTGCTTTGAGACTCCATGTCTCAAAGCAAAATGCTTCTCCCATGGGAACACCCCACCTCTGTACCCATTAACAGTTGATTAACTTCTCTCATGGGAACACCCTGCCTCTGGACCCATCATCAGTTACTTAGCATGACATGTTTAGCAAAACAAAATGACAATTCTTATGTGATAAAAAAATTGTTCTCTTTTGTGAACAGTGAAGTCAACAATGATTGTGTGGATGTTAGTAACCATTCTTTAGTTTGAACCTAGGTAGGGTCATTTTGACCCACTTCCCCTTCTGCTGATGATTTCATGATGTTAGTTTGGAATTATGAATCATAGCAACAGACACTTATGATTGATGTGACTTTTGGTATAAGAACCCCTGCAACCCAATGGTCAGGGCTGTTCTCCCAATAGTCATTTTTTGGGGCATTGTGTGAGACAGTCAGCTGGCCAGCTTAATAAAGACTCTCAAATTTGGACTTCTCAGTGGTGATTGGTCTGTTCTTAAGTTAAGCCCCACAACAGCTATTTCCATTGGGTTTTAAATTCCTCTTTTTTTTTTTTTATTGGGAATGGAAATTAGATTGAGCATAATTACAAAATTATGGAACATAAGGTTCAAAGGTAAGTGCTGAGCCAGTGAAGCCTATTTTGCCCGGTAATTAACCACAAATTTGGGGAGAGCACTGAGCTTCCTGGGCCACAAGCATGGAGTCTTTTAAATGGAACTGGAGTAAGGACAGTTTCAGGGTCAGGATGGTAAACACTCAGAAGGTCATCAGAGCTCATTAAAATGTTCAAGACACCAAGAAAAGCCTGACTTCATGCCAGGGAGGGAGCTGGGAGAGAGGAAGTTGGAGGGATCAGTCCATCCATTGCTGCCGGCCACTTTTCTCATCTAGCAAAGAACTAGACGAAGTTGAGACATAAAAAGTGGTTCTTCGTCGACTTTGACTAGCAGGGTGTGCGTGTGCGCTTCTAGGTCTCAACCTTCTAGGCTTGGTATGGATTAAAAGAAGGTTGACTAATTCAGCACATTTCAAATGGACCATAAACAGCAGGGAACCTTTTCAACAAACCAAACAAGCATCCCACATATTTGTCCCCATTTCTTGATGCATAAAATTGCTTCAGACTCATGAATTTCGAAGAATTTTTTTCCTGCCATTTTGCTACATTCTCTCAAATCCATTTATTTACTTTGTATACTATTGCAGATAGTTCTTAAAAAGTGAGCTTTTTGAGGGGTAAGGGACTAGAAATTGAACCCAGAGGCACTGTACCACTGATATACAACCCCCTCCCCTTTTATTTTTTTTATTTTGAAACAGGGTGTCACTAAAGTACTGAGAGTGGCCTCAAACTTGAGATCCTCCTTCCTCAGACTCCAGAGCCCATGGGATTACCAGTAAGTGCCACTGCACCTGGTCCAAGGTACACTTTTTGTTGGCATGCTGAAGGTACAAACTTGTGCCACATTGATGATAAAATTCGATCTTGTCTCTGGCATCGAATTAACATAAATATATTAATTGCCTAATTAATTGTATAATTTGTGATGCACCACAAAGAAAAAATGGTCTAAAAATCTTTGGTTAATTAAATTACTTTTTTCCATGCCCTTTGAATTAAAAGAATCCTCTTTCCCACACAAAAGATCAGAGTAGTTAACCAAGTCATCAGTAATCAAGTTACTCTCCCGGAAACCATTAGATAAGTTTTGCTGGAAATGTAAGAGCTGACTGGATAGAGTGTAGAAAAGCTGACCCAATTTCTCAAGCAGGTCATTGCCCTTGAACACAGGCTTGACCGCTGGAGTTCTGTGGGAAGGAGTAGGGACATGGCAGGGGTGGGGAGAACAGGTCAGGCAGGGAAGAGGCAGACAGGTGGCTCATGTGGGTGGGCTCTGTCCCTGAGCAAAAAGAGAGGGGGGGGTCAAGCTAGGACAACCCCAACACAGTTAGGCTGTTTTCCTATTTTATTCAAAACCTGTTCCGCAGCTTCTTGCCTTGGAGTGAGACCGGGCCCTATCTTGCCTGGAATTCTGATAAGACATGCAGACACTGAGAGGGAGTTCTACATTCCACCACTGAACTCCAGCTTTACTCAGAACCTTCTAGATACCATCCAGACTTCTCCAAATCCCCCAATCCCCTGGCTTCAGTTTCTCCTTTGTTCCCAAATCCCTGACTTCCTTCTCAGCTCCAGCCTGAAACTGCAGCCAGGAGTAGAAACTGTTAGAGCATCACTAGCAACCTGAGCCCCAGTTTCTGTTTCCAGCCCAGCTTTTCCTGAAGGGAATTTATATCCTCATCATGAATCCTTCCTCACCTTGTAGCACGCTGCTACATTCTGTAAAGAAGTAGATAACCTAGATGCCCTTCAACAGATGAATGGATAAAGAAAATATTTACATATATATATGTGTAAATACTTATTCTTTAATAATGTTTATTTTATACATATATATGTACATATATATGTGTGTGTGTATATATATATGTATACATATATATATATATATATATATATATGATGGATTAAAGAAGAATGAAATTCTGGCGTTTACTGGTAAATGGATGGAGTTAGAGAATATCATGCTAAGTGAAATAAGCCAGACCCAAAGAACCAAAGGCTGAATGTTTTCTCTGATATGCAGATGCTAATTCACAATAAGGGAGGTGGGAATAGGGAAGAAGAGAGTTACTTTATATTAGGTAGAGGGGAGTGAAGGGAGGGGAGATGGTGGAAATGATAATGGAGTGAAATAGACATTTTAACTTCATGTACATATGTGGTTGTATGACTGATGCAATCCTGCAATATGTATAATCAGAAAAATGAGAGATTACACTCTATTTATGTATGGTCTATCAAAATGTATAAATGCATTCTACTGTCATGTACAACTAATTAGAACAAAAAATTAAAAAATCAGTTTGATTATTACACATTCTGTATATGAATTGAAATATCACACTGTGTCCCATAAATATGGATAATTATTATGTGCAATTAAAAATAAAATAAATTGTAAATTGTAACACAGCAACACGAACTATGATTCCAAGTGATGTGTTTTAAAAGTCAACGTGTTTCAATAAGAAATAGTCTAAAAGAAAGTCAATTTTTCTTTTCTTTTTCTTTGGGGGTAGATATTGGGTATCGCAGAGAAACCCTGAAAGAGGAGGCCAACTCTAGTTCCAGGTCTGTCCTCAACTTCCAGAGCACCTTGTGTAAGTTATTTTTCTCTAAAACCTCAATATGCTTATTCATGATATAGGGGCATAATACCCATGTTACGGAGTTACTGTTAGATTTGAATGAAATAATGGATAGGGAGACACCATATCCTGTAATAAGCAAATAGCAGATGCTCAGTAAATATTATACTGATCAAAATTCTTTAAGGGCTCAGTTTCCTCCTTTGAAAAATACTACCACATTTGCTCTTACTGTCTCATAAAGCTTTCCATTGACGTGACATTAGGACAGGTAGTAGGTTGTTCCCCGTAGACCTTTTATTCAAATTCAGGGATGGTATCACTCTTTCTTACCAGGAAGCCATCAGGGCCACTTCTCTGTCCCTCTACTCTTCCCAAAGCCCCAGAGGCCAGGCAATTTTTCTTTCTTTTTCACGATGGTCCCATAAGAGAGATTTCCTAGTCCTTGTTTTACATACACACATGTACATCCAATTCAGTATGAATATTTGATTAATTATTCTGAGGAACCAGTCTTAAGGAAACAAGGCTGACAAGTTTGGCAAAATTTGCAAGTTAAAGAAATTCACAAGATGATTATCCTGCTTATTCTTTGTCTTAAACTGTGTGTGTATGGATGGTTCTGATGGTTTCTCCTGTTCTTATCTTGCCAACCAGCCTGCCCCTCCCTGTCTTGGATGCCAGCCCAATAGGCTGTGATTTTCCCTGGAACTGGATCTGGGTTGGTGCAGAAGTTAAGTCTGACAAGATCCTATATCCCTTTAAAAGATATAACTCAATATTTCTCTGTTGTGTAAAGAAAGCATTTCCCCAACGACCTCTAAATTCCCTGCAGGAGAATTTGTTACTAATTATTTTCATTATTTTTTAAAATTTGTTTTCTTAAAAAAAAAACAAAAAACAAAACTGAATTTCTACTGTGTGTCAGATTCACTCACTGTCAGGCACTGGAGAACAGAATTCCATCTCTGTGGAGTTTATATAGGGAGTTGCACATCAATAAAGTGAAAACAAGAAAGTGAGAAAACCCGGGATAGTAATAACTACCGTGGAGAAAGCAAAATAAAATGGCAGAATGGAGAAGACCAGGAGGGAGGCTGCTGCTTATCAAAGGTGTCAGAGAAGTTTTGGCCCAGGACCTCATTTTCAAGCTCAGAACTTGCTCTTCACACACACCTTGGGTAAGAATGCTCCCAGCACAGACCTGGCTCTCTCTCCTGTTTTGTTTGTCTAAGACAGTCACCATGTGGTTGTTAAGGCTCTCAGTATTTCTAGGTGAAGCCTGGCTGCTGTGTACCTGCTTCTAAGCTAATTCTAAAATCTGGTTCCCATAAGAACCTGTCATTACGGGAACTCATCTACATTTTATCGCTAAATTCAGGCTTTCCTGATCTCTCACCTGGTTTCACCTGGCTTACATAACAACTGGTCTTCCACCTCATCTCTTGTCTCTCTTATCCAGAATAACAATCCTAAACCTTGAATATTAAACTGCTTCTACTACGGGCTGCAGTCCAAACTCCATACTCTGACTCTGCAGTAGAGTGGACAAAGGGCAGGAAGGGAGATCAAAGACTTGGATTCTGGTTATGGCTCTACCAGGTCTTAACTCACCGCCTGACGTCATCATTGTACAAATCTCTTTAAGCCTCATGGTATTTATTTAGAAATGGGAACAGTGGTTGATTTAGTTCAAAATATTTTTTTGAGGAATAAATAATATCAGAGTACAATGACTTGCACCTTCAAGGTCTCTTTTAATAGTCATCCTTTAACCTTTAACTTGAATAAATATCTTCCCTCTGATGGCTGCTCATACTAGGTCCTAATTTAGTCTAAGAGAGATGAATGTCGAAGCCGAGATATGAAGGATGAATAGGAATTAACTAAGGGAAGAAGAAAAACTGTCTCCTACGCAGAGAAAAAGTACTTCCCAAAGCCCCACGACTCCAAGATGCATCGGGCTTGCTTTCCAAAGAGCTGAATGCAGGCAGGGGTGGGAAGAAGACAGAGATGAGGCTAGAAAGAAGGCCACTCATAGAAGAGCTTATAGGTAGCATTCAAGGTTTGGGTCTTTTTCCCAAGAACAATGAATGCCATTGAACTAAGTGTTTTGCAGGATGACTTTTGCATTTTGAAAAGATCACTCCAGTTGTCCAATAGAAAACTGATTGGAGTAATTGAAGAACAGATTGGGGGGTGTGAACCAGGAAGTTATTTCAGGGATAGGGTAACAGATGATGATGACTAGAGTTAATAAAATACCACAAATGGAGCAGAAATCATCTCCACTACTGTGTTTCTTCACCCTGCATCCAGAGCAGGGTCCCATGACCCAGGGTGACCAATCAAGATTAAGTCTTAAGAAAAGGCGATAAATGTTATTATTTAAGGCTACTTCAAGGAGTCAGGAGGCCAGTGTTGATGTGGTGCTTATCTAAGTGCCCAGGGAAAAGGACACAAATTATGGACAGTTCCTGAAATAATATTTTCTTTTGGTCTTTCCTTTTGCCCAAATCAGGTTCTCTATCTCCATAATTCCTTGGATACTATGAGCGACCTGATATATTTTCCATGACATTTTCTTCTGGTGGTAACTAGTGATGCATTTTTGTTTGAACAACAAAAAAAAATCAGTTAAAATTCAGTTTAACGTACATTTTCAAAATGACTTCTACGTGCAGTGTACCTCTAATCACTCTCCTGAATCCTATTATGCAAATATCAACAGGTCCTAATATATTGGGCCATGTTCAAAGTAGCTAACTAGCTGTCCCTCTCTCTGGGGAAAGCCAGTATGTCTTCAGCTGACCAAGTCTTCAGCGGGCCACACAAACACCTTCCTAATACGTCTCCCATGTTTGCAATTGCTGCACTTTATTCTATCTTGAAAACAAAATAGAAACCTGCTGCTCTTGGCTCAAACTCCTCCAGTGTCTTCCCAGTGACTCTAGAATACATTGTGCGATCTGTACTCCACCCGGGCTGTGTGTATCTGACCTCTGCCTGTCTGTCGGGAGGCTATTCTCCTGCTCACCTCACTGGCAATGGACAGAACTTCCCACTGCATCTTCTTTTTCATTAACTGGAGGTTAGAAAACTGCAACCTGAGGGCCAAATGTGACTCTTATTGGTCATTTTATAAATAAAGTTTTATTGTAATATCCTTACATCATAATTTGTGTATTGTCTATGGCCTTGTATTGTCACTGAAGGAGTTCAGGAAATGTCACTATGACTATGTCACTTTAGTATGCTAGTTACTTTAAACTGAGGACACTTGTGGATGCAGGCAGAAGCCCTCTCTGGAGTCCCTGTATCTGCCCACAGATAGATCTTTCAAAAGAAACTCCAACATCATCCATTCCTTCCCCAGGAGTTTCATCAACCAGGGAAGATTAACTCGTATTGCAAGAAAGGAGACTGGAAGTCCACCCCACAGCCCACCAGCTGTCACAGATGGTCACTCATTCCCCTATAGGCCCACTCATCATTCACCCAAGTCATTTCCTCTCCCCTAAGATGCCCCCCACCCTCTCACTTCTCTCCTAGGAGTAGTTGCATTTGTTTGTATATCTCACTGGGTTTGGGGGTGTTCCCCCTTCTTTCCTGGGGTGCCCAGTGCACATTATGCATTATACTTTTATTCTGAAATAATCTGCCTGCTGTCTGTTTATTTCATAAACTCATTTATTAAATCCTCAAAGGGTAAAGGGAAATCCTCTCCCTACATCATACATACCTACAGGTAGAGTAGCTATAACAAAGATCGTGGAAGATCTAAAGATCCAGGAAGCCTAAAACATTTATTACCTTAAATATTATTTTCTTTGCCTCTTCAGTGGAAAGTTTGCCAACCCCACTCTAACATGCATGACTGAGGAACTGATGTGTTGTTGGAATAGATTCTATGAGAAAAGGGTCACATTTGTCTTATTTGCTACTATATCCATAGCAGGTAATATAATACATGGCACATAAGTGCTTTATAATAATATTTTGAAGGAATGAATGAATAAATAGTTGAATACTACAAAGATGATATTAATTCTCAAGGAGAATCAGTCCTACTAAGAGAATCAGCATTCCATCCATGCTGACAGTTCTCCAAACGCCAGCTCTCAGTTCCTTCCATTTATCCTGCCTTTCCCCAACTGTAGCTGCCAGTTCATAGACAGTTCAAAAAAAGCATCATACTGCTTGTTTTTATTTAGCAGCTTTGTGGAGACTGACTCAGTATGAGAACTGCATATAACTGCTGCAGAACTCTCTGGAAATGTGGAGATTAAAAAAAAATGTATCTAGTACTACAATGTGTTTACATTTGTTAAATCTATAATTGAATTATCAGCAATGTGGCTTCCCTAATACAAATGTGTACCATTAAATGGTCATTTTAAAAATATTTTCCAATATATATACCTAATTTGAACTATTAGAGATGTACATATTTAATTTGAGCTTTTTCTGAAGGTCAGTTAGCTATATGTGATAATAATCTATGAATCTGATAGACCCCAAATCCAGAAATCCCACTTGAAAAGACATTATTCTATGGAAATTACCCTGAATGAGTGCAGGCTTGGCTGCATTGGAGGGTATGACAAAGTGTGGCTCTCAGCTAGCCATCTACTAAATATGGGGTTAGTTTATAGGTAAAGGTACAAAGATACAATTATCCTGTAATCATCAAAAGTGAGGGGATGGAAGAATGATAGGAAACATTTAAAACATATTGGTTAATGCAAATAAAAACATAACTATAAAATAGCTTGAAAAACAAAACATTTTAAGTTTTAATATATTTAACCATGGAGAAAATACAAATAATATACAACAAACTATAAATTCTGGACCTATCAGATTGATGTGGTTATTATTTCCTTCTTTATCTTCTATTTTTTTTGGGGGAGGGGTGCTGGGGATTGAACCCAGGGCCTTATGCTTGCAAGACAAGCACTCTACCAACTGAGCTATATCCCCGGCCCTATTTACATTTTTATATATCTAAAATTTTACAATAAACATACAGGTCTTTTGCAAAAACAAAACCAGGTATTTTCAGTTGATACTCTTGAGGCATACTAATTCAGAGGCTCCTTAAGAGGAAACACACCAATAGCCATCTAAAAGCATTTATTAGACCTTTTAAAAGGCAGCTATAAATAGCCCAGAGAGGCAGACAGTCTTACAGACGTTTCAAGTCAGACACTGATGCTGTAATTTTTGCTGGAACAATTCACAGAAACAAATATAGTGACATTTAATTCATCTAAGTAAAACCAGATCTCATTTAAAACAAGGGGGTGGAGGAAAGAGGAGCCCAGAGACGGATCAGATTTGAACACTGGAGACCAATTGGAGAAATCATGAAAGCAGCTGGGAGCTAATCAGGGCTGCCAATCGCCAGTTAGCAAAGGGGTTTCCCCCTCAGTGCCCCCTCTTGTCCCTTCTTCATTCCAGACCGTATTAAATGCTAACACCTTCACTTCTTGGCTTGGTACAGCAAAGTCTGTTTTAGAAATCTTACTTTTATCTTAATATTTTAATGACTTTGGAAAAACATGTTAAAAATTGTGCTATCATGCAATTGTAACACTTTGGGGACCCAAAGTAATGGTGTTTTAAAAGGATGCACTCTGAGGAGCCAGTTATGAAATTAGGGTACCAATTGGCTTAACTAGCTTTCCCTACCAACTTCTTTTTTTTTTTTCTTGGAACCAGGGATTGAACTCAGGGGCACTCGGCCACTGAACCACATCCCCAGCCCTATTTTGTATTTTACTTAGAGACAGGGTCTCACTGAGTTGCTTAGGGCCTCGCTAAGTTGCTGAGGCTGGCTTTGAACTTGTGATCCTCCTGCCTCAGCCTCCCGAGTCACTGGGCCAACTTCTTAATAAGTACACATTCACAGACTCTGCCACCTCACACAGATACCTCACAATCAATGCTTTTAACAGTGTTTTTAAAATACCCCCTTCAGCCTCCCTAATCTCTATCCCTTCCTAATCTGGGAGAGTGGGCACAGGATTTTCTTTCTTCTCCATCATAGACAGAACTCTGTCCTTGAGCACATACCTACTACAGGAAAGAGAGAATTTTGCCTTAAGGATGGCACCACAAGATCTCAGAAATGACTGTCTCCCAAATTAACAAGTGAATTACAACTTCAGAGAACTCATGGAATGTAGCCTTTGAATTGCTTCTTTAAAGTAATCCTTGTTCCCCTTGATGGGCAGAATCACAGTCTCAGGGATAGGAGTTTCCCTGTGTTTTCCTTTGCTGGCAAAGCAATAAAACTTCTTATTCTGTTTTCTCAATAAATAAATAAATGAAGTGTAGCCTTCTAACAACTTCCTTATAAGTCCTAGGGGAGAACATGACACTTGCAGATCTTTGGGCTCCGTCTGCATTAGTCTGATTTCATGGAATCATTTGACTCTTGTGCATCCTCAAGGTTGAGATCTACTACCCTAAAGTTTTAAGGACAGAGGCTGGATTCTGAGAGATGTGCCCTTGAGTTCGGATGCCTCCTTGATTACTGGAAATACCCGACATTTTTGCAAAAGTCATTCAACCTCTTTGAACTTCTGTTTGCTCATCTAAAAATGCACATCTATGGATGGCTATGAGGATAACATGAACCTCCTTCACAGTGCCTGGTATGCAGTAAGTATTTAGCTTGTAGCTTTGAGTACGTTCTCAACTCAGCTAAATAATAATTGAAAGTGGAGTCATCTTATGCAGGACAATGTGATTGCATGATCAGATTCATATGAAAGAGAATTAACTATCTTTTTTTTCCCACTGACAATTATAAGGTTGACAATTTCCCAGACTTGTTTCAAAGTTCACCTTCATTTCTAATGTCCTTGACCTTCATAACCTTCAGGAGTACATGACAGAGCTGCCTAGAAGAACTTCAAGTGCCATGCAGCATAGAAATCAGGTAGTGGCCACCCACGTTTATCTCAAGAGTGACAACAGTGCTCCTTGCTGTGGTTCCAAGTGCCAGGTTACCTACCACTGACTTTTACCAACTCCCATACAGTGTCTTTTGGGATCAACTTTGTTTGAACCGAACTGTTCACTCCAAAACAATTTTGATTTATGGAAAGCATATGTGCTGTGACTTCTGACCTTCTCAGAGTTTGGTATTTGTAGTATTTCAACAGACATCCAAATCCTAGCCCTCTGCTGCTATTTTCCCATTTGTGAGAACGGCCTACAAGTTGTCCTCTTTGGCAATGAATGGGAGTCTATTTATTAGTCCATCCCATCTGCCTGGAATCACTGAGCTCACTGATGTGATTTGCTCGCAGACTAGGAACTCCCTGGATAGTGTCTACAACTTCTTTGACCTTTAAATGATTCAGTTTCTGTTTTAAGCTGTCAGAGTGAAAACCCAGGACATCTTTATTGGGGAGGAAAATAAAGCAAGTGTTCTTGACTGCTGGCGCCGTGCCCATTTCCCCTGTGGATACAGATGAATTGAGAAGGCCTTCAGTGCAAGACAAAGCTCCTCCAAGGAAGATTGCCTCTTAAGGCAACACTGTAAACTTCATATTGCCTAACACACCAGATTAGCTTTCTGTTAGTATGTGGATTCCTGTGACCCCTTGGTAAGGAACTGTTACCACTTGCTACAGATAATAGGAGATTTAGGGAGCTGATAGGAGTCAGTGTGTTTGATAGACTCTTGAATTTCCATGCATTTAATTTTCAATGCTTTTCCTACCAGTTACACTTTTGTTTCCACTATGGTGCTGCAGAAAAAGAGTAAATCATCCTTTGATCTGGAAGGATTAGATTTCATTTTTTATAAAGGTCTATATGAACAGTGACAACCTAAGTCACTAAGACCTTTCTTAAAAAGGGAAGTGATCCATCCCAGTGTTTCTCAGACTGCAGTATTCTTTCTGAGGGGTACTGGGGGTGTGTTTCCTTCAATCTTTTGTTGAGATATTTAAATCTTCCCTGTAAGAGTCTAAAACACTTGGCCCAGTGGATCCTGTCTATAATCCCTGCAACTCTGGAGGCTGAGACAGGAGGATGACAAGTTGAAGGCCAGACTCAGCAACTTAGAGAGACCCTGTCTCAAAACTGAAACAACAAAGGCTTGGATTGTACTTCAGTGGTAAAGCACCCTCAGTACCAAAAATAAACAAACAAAAAAAGGCTTAAGAGTTTTTATATCATTTAGCACCTGCAATGGTCTAGAAAAGATCTGGAAATGGCTTTTGCATAGTTTTTAATTCAATCAATACTTAACTCTATCTGAAGTATTTTGAGGACTGTGACTGAGGATTTTGAGGACTGGTACTACGCTTAAGAAGTTCAGTCTTGCCAAGTTGACCACAGCTTTTCTTCCATGGCAGCCCTCTGAGAAGGGAGACTATTGTGCTAGGACCGTACCAAAGTACGTGGATACTGCCAGATCTAAAAAATGGCAGTGGAGTTTGAGGCCCTTCCTTGCATTTAAGAGTCAGACATGTTTCCCACCACTCTCCTTTTTGTGGTTAATTCTTATTTTCAAGGCCAGTGAAGGAAATTTAAGCCAAAGATAAGCCATAAAGGTAAGTAGTGAAGAATCTAATTGCATTTGACTTGGGATAAATCCTAGGGTTTGAAAAAATGCCCCATGGATATACATCCCAGGTTATGCGAAGTAATTTTTTTATTATCTGAATTCAAGCTATCAGTTACAAAAGATGTAATCAAGAGGAATAGTCTAGGTCATTGAATAAAAGACAGTCGAGAATTTTAAAATAATTCCTAGGTTAATTCATCCTACAGACAATGAACCCATGAACATTTGAGTGGTAAATGGCTTGAAAACGAATTTTTCACATGCAAAAACAAATTCTTTCTTAGCCAAGAACATATTCAGTTAGTTACATGGGGAAAGATGTCTAATGGATCTTGAAAATTTAATAATTTTTAACTATTGATTTTTAAAAGATTATAATAATTTTAACTATAAATCATGGCCTGCTTTGATGATTGGAGAAGGGGAGACAGATATGACACAAATATTTCTCTGCTAACAAAATTATCTTTTGCTTCGTGTTAGTCAAAACACCACTTTCCACCCACATGTGGTAGATATTACTTATGAAAAATTAATTCAACTGATGAGACTTGGGAGTACAGTAGACCTTTTAAATATTTGTGGAAAGATGATACTATGAACTTAAATTTATTTTTTTTCCATTTGTAGAGTTTAGGACCAGGAAAGAAATGTTGACTCTTTGAACTGCGAAGGATAAACTTCATGAGTATCCAAATTCTCAAATCTCATGCAATTTGCCGGCAGAAAGATAAACTGGATGCCCTCGTTGAAAAACATTAGAAACCAATCCTCAAAGACGGATTTTCAACCACTTGTCAGTGTTCCCATGCCAGCTCCCATACACAGAAACACTTAAGGGAGGAGACATAAAAGGTTAGGGAAATACTTTCCCTGTTAGTCATTCACATTGGCTAAATGGCAGTAAAATCTCATGAGAACCAAAGAAGCCCAAGGCCCAGGCCATCACCTTCTGATCCCCCCAGGCTTGCACTTGGTTCTGGAGCCATTGGTCCAGGCTTGCCTAAGCATGGCGACATCTTATGGGTGCCAATCACGCAGAGCAGGCCTCCACCTCCTCTCCTGAGCAAGGTCGTTCAGGACTTCTGTTCTCAATGCAACACATTGGGAGCTATGACCTTGCCTGTCTGTGGGCAGATTGCCCCAGTTCTTTTCCCCAAGGAGATTTCACTCTCAGTTCAACAGAACAGCACTAATCAAAATCGGAGCTATCTAGGCCTTGACAACCGGGAAGTCAAAAACACAGCCAAGAAGCAACATGGTACAACCACAAAGGTCCAGCCTAAGAGCAGATGATGATGCTCATCCATCTTTCTGTACACATTCCCAGCTTCCGCCTCTTCTTTCAGGAGCTCAGTGCCATGTCAATCTCCCCTGATCCTCACAGCAATCGTGAAGGGCAGGTTGTATTACATCTTTCATGTCTTGCAAATTAACAAGCTAGATTTCCGAGTATTTTACTATATGCTGTAAGAGTTTGCCAAAGAACTCAGATTACAACTCAAGTCCCTGAAACCAGATTGTAAGTGGTGCATGAAAGTCAACATCATACCCATGGATGCACTTATCTTTTGCACACAAGACTTGCACCAGATTTCTAGAATCTAGGAGATTATATGTCATTCCTCTAACTCTAGATATGAGGTTGTCGGGAGGTATTTCAACATTCAGAGGTGACTCTCCAACTTTCCTCAGGTGAGTCCACTTATAATTCAGCCCTTGATATACATGCCATTGTACACAAATACAACTAACTGTGGAACAGAAAATCCCACCAGACCAAACCATCAAGAATCTGAAATAGCAGCAAGGAAAGAGAACAGACCTGGGAAGGATGCTCTTGAGAAGAGCTAACTGGGCCCTGAATTTTCATGCAGAATGCTTCCAATCATGGCCTTATAAGGCCTATGGATGGGCCAGAAGGAGGACCTCTTGTCTCTGGACACCCTTTGCAATGATCTCAACATGTTTTAACACATGAGGGAAAACAATTCAGGAGGAAATCAGGGAGGAAATCAGGGAGGACAAAGCTTCCTCTTGCCTGGATCCAAAGTTTGCAGAATTATCTTGGTATTGATTCCTTTTGTGGTGAGAAACTTTATGCTTGGGGAAGAATTAGCTGAATCCTAAAGACTGGATGCTGGAAAGGAGTATGCGTGCCTGTGTGTGTGAGTATGTGTGTAGGTAGGTGTGTAAGTCTGGTACCTGATGAGTGAGTTAAAGGGTCCACATTCCAGTCTCCCATCCACATAAGTCCTTGGTTGTTTGTGCACAGTCCAAGGTCATTTCCACCAAGGTTTAAAAGAAAACCAGTTCACTCTTCTCAAGGGCTCTCTCGCACTGCCACCAGCATTCCCGCTGATTATTGCAACTGTGATGTTAGATATGGGAAGGATGTGGGTGGGAAAGAATGACTCCAAATAAAAGGGCTTTTGTCAGTGGCGGCCAAGCAACAACAAGAAAAAAAAGAGAGAAATTCATGCCCTAACAGGTGGTGGAGGTGGAGGAGGGTCCTTTGTCAGGTCAAATCAAACATGAAAGAATACCTGAGTCGGTGCGTCAAAGGATAAAAGTATTTCATTTAGATAGTGGAATAAATTCATGAGATAGGAAGACCCACTTCAAGAGATGTACTACTGTGCAGCTTGGTGACCATGAAAAATCTGTTTTACTCTTGAAAACTGCTAAGAAAGAAGTGGATTTTGAGTTTTCTCATCACACAAAAGAGGAAGATAAAAATGTGAGGTAATGCCATTCCACAGTGCATCCATCCTTCAAACAACTTATGCATCATAAGCATACACCTTCATGTGTCAATTAAAAGTAAATAGATAAGTAAAACCTGCAGTTTGTTAAGAACCTGAGAAAGCACATCTCCATCCTCATTTCCAAAGAAATGCTACAAGGTTAGAGCATCTGTGATAATTACAGCCCAGAATTTTCATGTGCAGGTAGTGTCTTCCACTTTGGAGAGATTGTCTCCTGACCTTATGGATGGAAGACAACCATCACCTTGAGTCTCAGTCTGGAAAGTCCACTGCAGTGCTGACCAGGACAGTGTAGAGAGCAAAGAATGACAGGATTTGGGTTAAGCAGTTTAATAGACAAAGGAATGAGAGACAAGAAGGAAAGAGAGATACAGAGTTGAGAAAACAGGAGAAGTGAGAACAGTCAGCATATAAATATCCAGGCAGGCAAATACTATATCCAAGAGACTTAGCAAAAAATTCCTGGGCTGCAGAGATGGAGTTGGGGCCAAGGATCCTCAGACTGGGGCAGCATGTCACACACAGCCTTCAGCCAGAGAAGAAATGCTTCCTGAGTACCAGGCACTTCGCATTGAGGTATTTACTTCATCCATCTAGAATTAGTTGTCAATGTTATCCCCATTATATTTATAGACAAAAAATTAGTGCTTAATTAGTTTGGTAGATTTCCTCAGGATCAAATGGATAATGTTTTACAGCTTTTTCACTGTTGTGACTAAAAGACCTGTAAAGAACAATTTAAGAAGATGAAAAGTTTATTTTGGGGCTCACATTTTCAGAGGTCTCAGTCCATAGACAGTCAGCTCCATTCCTCAGGGCTGGAGGTGAGGCTGAACATCATGGTGGAAGAGTGTGGTGGAGGGAAGCAACTCACAAGATGATCAGGAAGCAGAGAGAGACTCCATTTGCCAGATACAAAACATATACCCCAAAGCCACACCCCCAATGACCCACCTCTTCCAACCACACCCTACCTGCCTACAGTTACCACTAAGTTCATCCCCATCAGGGTATTAATACACTCATTGGTTAAGGATCTCATCACCTAATTATTTCTCCTCTAAACCTTTTTGCATTGTCTCACTCTGGAGCTTTGGGGAGATACCTCACATCCAAACCATAACAGGTAATAAATGTTGGGAAAAAAGGACTATGAACAATTTCTCTCGTTCCATCACTGAAGTTTGAAACCTTCGTCAGGAAAGAAGCTATTGGAGGGAGAATCAGGGTGAAGGTAGACCTTTGGATCTAAATTCAGGAGACCCTACAACTGGGTCAAAAGTCCAGAACAGAATGGACTACAAGAAATGATGGATGTGGCCCCTGAGATGTGTTTTAGACTCACTTACTTAGTAGTTGGATGCCCAGGAATGACCCTTCTCAGAACCTGGAGCAGGCAGGGTTGCATGTGAGATCAAAAGCCCTCAGCTACAGAGACTGCAGAAGGTCAGAGGCAGAGAAATCTGGGCAACCAATGGTGCTAAATGTCCATCCATCTGTGCCCAGTCCAAAAATCTAGTAAAGACAAGCAGAGAAGGAGGGAGCACTGAAAAATGGGGTGAAATGGGGTTTCCCAGGAAACCAAGGCAAAGATTCAATGAAAATAATTTTCCATCCACAGAGAATACTGAATGATAGTAATAAAGTTTTGTTTAATTGAACATATTTCATCTCCATAATGTAGTGGTTGATTCTGAATCTCTTATCTTTAAGATAATTCACTGTAATGGTGCAAGAACCAGAGTAGAAGATTATATAGTAAGAAGAACAGAATAAGAAACTATTAAATATACACACTTATGTATTCTATGCCTTTATTGAGCACTAGCTATATTCTGTTCTGTGATCTAGATGTGCTGAGATAATTAAAACATGCCTTCACTCCAAGTGACTGACACTCTTGCCTGTCAAAACGGGACACCATATATTCACATATTAGAAATAGGACCTTGCTCTGGGATGCCCAGAGGGTGGAACTAGGTTCTGCTTACCGAACTTGAGAGAATATTGATTTAATATTTGTATCACAAGGCTGCTTTTACCATTCGTGTCTCAAACAACAGACCCAAAATATTGAAGACTGAGACTGTTTTCTCAGTGAATTTGGATAATCAGCTTGAAGAATTTACAGAAGAGTTTCCCAAAATTGTTAGGCAGTTGAAATAGATAACCCAAAAGGTCTCATGTTACATTATTTTTCATTAACAAGTACATAGCATTTACTGCAGTGTTTTGAGATGAACATTGGTGAAAGTCTGTCCAAGAGGATTAAGGTAAACAGAATCAGAAAGATTTTATCTTTTCATTAAGGTCAAGACATTTGAATCTTCTAATTTAAAAAAAAAAATTAATTATGTGACGTGTTCGTCATCATCACTCCGCTTGATATTGTGATGCTATCTGGGTCTTGGTTCATTATGTTGACTTTAATAATTTTAGCTAACTTGCTTTCATTTTTATTTTGTAATTCTGTGTATAGCTAAAACTGAAAACAAACAGAAAGCACTTCAGATTGGATCATAGATTTCCCGAACAACCCTAAAAGAAAAACCAGGGTATGTCCCTGGGAAGTCTCCAGGGACAGCAGGTGTTTCTGGATCAATGACTCTTGCATTCCAAGGTTCCTCGGATCACACTGTGATGCGGTGGGTGTTGCCTCTTGAAAATGAACCAAATTCAGGTTTTGAATATCTGCATCCTGTGAGGGCCTTTTCTGATGATCACAACTTGTCATGCCAAACATCATTTAGGATTTTACACACCGAATAATGCCTTTACTTTAATCATTAAGACCTAAATTTTGAAGACTAACCAATTTTGAATTTCTTCTCCACCATTTACCTAGGCACACTCAGACTCTTATAGAAAGGGGGAGCAGTAATTAGGAGAAATAAATCAGATTGCATTATAAAATACTAGGTGTCCTGTCCAAGTCTATAGTTTTCACCTAAAGCTTAAGCACTGGGACAAAACAGGAACATCTGCCTTGGCTGAATTGGAGCAGAGACGGTGACAATGGTGGGTAAGACCACTGAGCACTTTAGGGTACTTCAAAGCACATGCCTTGAGAGAGTGATATTTAAAAAATCAGAATGTGAAATGACAGATCTGTCCTTATTATACTGTGTACACAGAGCCATGTCCCCAGCCCCAACTCTTTTTGACCCTCATTGCCCTCACGCCAGCCCATCCTAACATGCCATCACTGACCTTGGCTGCAGACACAGTGCTCATTGGAGGGTGAGTCCATGGATATCTTGCAAATGTCTAAAAGCTGAAAGCTGAATATTGTTGGCCAGAAATCCACAGCAGAAGCAGAGCTGGGCTGCTGTGAATAGCCAGAACACCCTTGGATATTGCAACTGTATTCCACCTTCCTCATGACAATATTGCAACTGGCTTGTATTTTCTTAAACCTGAGAACACAACAAGTGTTCCTTGGAACGAAGCCATTGGAGATATTACTCTGAGCTTAGCTATTAAACCACTTTCACCCTCTATCAGAGTCTCCCTCCTCTCTAAAAAGGAGCTAATAAAAAATAGTCTCCATTTAGTTTGTGCTGCCCATGTGCCAGGTACCGTATCAAAAGAGATTAAATAATATCTAAGAGATTGATTCTATTAAAGGCTGTTGTCAAGGAGGCAGAGAGACACTAAGTCACTCGGAAAGGTCACACTGCTAATGAGTGGCCCATCAGGCTCTACCTTTTCCCATTGTGAGCTTTCTGAACCTCTGGGGACATTGCCCCTAACTTCCTCTTAGTGCTCAAGTTGATTCCAAGGCTCACTGGAAATAGAAGCAGGGATAAAGGGACTTTTCAAAGCAAATGATTACAGTTTTTCGGAAGTGAGGCATTTACTGTTAACCTTGGCCATGCAATTACAGTCTTAGAGCTTCCAGAGACAAACTGCATTCCTCCAACCTGTGCCACTTCTGGTGAAAAGGAAACCTGAAGGTGGGGTCTGGGACCAAAGCCATTTGCTCCTTAGTAACAGAGCTACAAGTCGAGGAGCTTATGGCTTAATGAAGCTACCTTTCAACAGGTGTTTTTGGAAAGCACCGTTTTAGTATTTCTCTTTGTATTTTTTGTGAAGATGCGATTAATTACAAATCCCTGGCAGCTCATTTAACCACAGGGTTTTACATTCTCAACGTCCTTGGTTGTCACTTTGCGGAAGTGGAAGAGTCACCCAGGTATACAAGGAGACAATTCTGTGAATGGTTGTTTCCAAAGGAGGCTGAAGATCCCCCAGGTCCACACTGCCCCACATCCATCAGTCAGGTCCAGCCCGCTAAGTCATTGTCCTTTATTTCTCTTTCTCTGATCACTCCTTCCCTGAATGGGTCAATCAATGAAGCTCTCCTATTTAATCTGTTTGGTTCAGCTCCCTAGAGATGACACAGGAGAAGGAAAAACTTCCAGCCCAGGCAGCCGTAAAGCCTAGCTACAGAGCCGAAGGAAGCTTGATAAACGTGCCTCTTAGCTGCATACCCACAGAAAGACCCAGCTCAAGAGAGCCGACAAGCAATTAGTTCAGGCTGGGTCTTACCTTAGCGACAGATAAAGAACTTCGGATCCAAGCCCTTCGTCCTTTTCATCCTGTAAGAGCCGCGCAGATCAGGGGGCTGGGGATTCTTTTAGGGCCCCCTCCGGAGCAGTCAGCACCTACCACCATGGAGATGAGAAAGCCCACAGGAGAATCTCGCTCTTCTTTGCCTTTCCGGACACATTCACCAGCAGACAAAAGCCACTGAGTTCTCAGCTTCACTCCAGTGAATCGACACTTTCTTTAACTGGTTCCCATGCCTACCCATACTACGTAGGCTTGCCAATGGTGGCTGATGGCAACAGGATTAGGGAGCACTGCCCTCCCTCCATACCCTTTCCACTGCTTTGTCTCTAGATCACACCTCTGTGAGCCTGTTCAATAACAAGAATCTCCCCAAATCGCCAAGTGGCCACAAACTGCCCCTAGACTTTCATCGACCCAGAAAGCTGGATCTTCTTTTGCTAATACCTCCAGGGCTTGGGTGCTGCTGCCAAAGTGTGTTCTTCTTAAGTGGAGGTGCTCTGTGACTGTCACAGTAAAGATTTTTCTATGCAAACACACACCCTGTCTGACGATGTAATCCTACCCCTAAGGTAAACAGCATCTTGCCCAATGTCATTTCATTTGGGTTCCAAGGAAGTGTGTGACCCTAGAAAGATCCTCTATCACTTCCACAGTGATCCCACGGACAAAGTTTAGATGTTCTGAAGAAACTGATTTCGTTTGGTGGTTTGTTTGCTCAATTCCTCTGAGTTTGGAATGAGAGAGAATAAATGACTTGTCCAATCTCCATTCTTCATGGTCTGAGGAAGTCTTGCAGTTTGCAATGAACTAGACATGAATGTGTTGACCTTTTTAAGAAACTGGGTGAATGTTGGTGCCATTTACCAAGACAATGGGACTGGGAGGACTTTGGAGCAGAAGAGTCATTCACTGATGTATTGCTGTGGTACCTTTGGCATGGTTTCTGAAAACCAAATGAAAATGTCAAGTTGACATCATATTAGTCTGGGTTTCAGGGGAGAGGTCCAGAATGGAGGTATGTGATTGCAAATTGTCAGTTATCTATGGGAATTCAAAACCATAGGAATAGATAGTTCACCCAATAACTAAAGCCTGGGGCAACCCAAGTGAAGAATGGAAAGATGAGACCAAGAAGGAGACTTGCTTAAAGTAAAAGGCAAACTATGAGATGAGACATGAAATAAAGAGGAATTGTGAGAAAAAAAGGGAGTAACCACTGGGTGTTAGATTGGTAAAGGAAGGTACCAAGACTTGACCATTGGATTTGGCAATGTGATATCACTAGTGACCTTGATGAAAGTTGTCACAAGAGAGTTTTGGAAATAAGTGACTGATTAGGCTAAGGACAACTGAAGAGGATTGGAAGAAGGAGATAGAGCATGTAGCTAGCATATAGGGAGTTCTGCTGCTACATGGAGTAGAAAACTGATGGAGGGAAAGGATCAGGGGAGCAGGGGAGGTTTATTTTTCAGAGAAAGGGTTGCTTGTTTTGAATTAATGGGAGACATCACAATGGGTGACACAAGGTGTTGCCTGCGGAATTAACTTCATTTTTTTTTTTTTTTTTTTTTGGTACTGGGGATTGAACTCAGGGCACTTGACCACTGAGTCACATTCCCAGTCCTATTTTGTTAAGAGACAAGGTCTCACTGAGTTTCTGACCACCTCACTGTTGCTGAGGCTGGCTTTGAACTCGCAATCCTCCTGCCTCAGTCTCCCAAGCTGCTGAGATGACAGGTGTGCGCCACTGCCCACTGATTAACTTTTATTTATTTATTTTTTTAAATTACTTTTTATTTTTACAGACCTGCATTTTGATTCATTGTACACAAATGGGGTACATCTTTTCATTTCTATGGTAAAAGTAAGTGTCCTGAGATTAATCCTGTGTGTCATTTCTATTAAAAATAAGTACTTTTGGTGAACACAAAGAGGGAGCCTTTTTCAGTCTCCTGGTTTCATTGCAAAATCCTGGGGAAAGAGTCGACGGGGTTATTGAAACAACCACTGATTCTCTCTGTGAATATGATACCACTAACCACCAGATTCAAATAATTGTGTGAACAATGAATAATTCAATCAATGATTTTCTCTTTTTCTTTGATTTTTTTCCTGTCCCAAACAAAAGACTTCACTTAATTTCTTCGTAAATAAGACTTTTTTATAATTATAGATTACAATGAATTATAGAAAGTGTACATCCCCTAATAACTTTTCAGGAAATATTAATTTAAATATTTATAATATTAATCCACAAACTAATCATAACCTATTACTAAGCTACGAATTCACCAAGAACTTCGCTTGATGTACAATGGATGCCCAGTATCTATTTCTTGAAAAAAAATGTATGAACAAGTGAATGAATAACTTATCATTAAAGTGATCATCAACTATGAACATTTACCTTAAAAGTTCTATTCATATTAAGAAGAGATTATAGGTCTGAGCCTTTATATATCACAACAGAAAAATGAAACATAAGTCACATAAATTGAGTCTCCTTAGTATAAAAGATGGACAGATGATAGATGTCCATCTATCTACTAGATGATAGATGATACGATTGTGGGTGGATATGGCTTTTAGACAACTTTCATAGCTCTGTTGAAGAGATGCAGAAACTGCCCTCCACAAAATCACTTTAAATGCAGAGTATCTTAGACCTGGGCTTGTTGACCTTGGCATTTGGGTCAGATAATTCTCAGTTGTGTGAAGAGTCTTGTGATTACAGTTGTTTACCAACCTCCCTAAACTCTTCGCATTTGATGTGAGCGGAAACCCTGTCCCCAGTAGTGGCAGTCCAGACTAGGACCAGACATTGCCAAATGTCCCCTGGTGTGCAATGTGTCCCCAGGTGAAGAATCACCACTCTGGTAGGTGAATTTTATTTTAGCTGAGTGGCATGTGGGCAAGAATATGAATTCCCAAAGTGTAAAAATGTCATTTGCTTTGTAAAATACAAAAAGGTGGATTCTCTAAAGTGAGGGTGCATGTGCTAGAGCCTGTCGTGTTCGTAACATTGACTTTGCCAGGGCTGTGTATCTTAGCTTATGAAAATGTGAGCTCATGAGCAGAAGCTGGATTCGGGAGAAGCATTTAAGATCAAAGTCCTTTTCCAAAGAGGGAGCAGTATGGATGTTGGTTTTCCTGAGAATCCTGTTCAATTGTGTGATTAAATTGCCCTCCCGTTCTCTTTAAAGTGTCCAGAAGTACAGTGGTTAAGAGCTGAGATAGGGTGCCACAGTGTCAATTAGAATCCTGTCACTAGCCATTTTATTTGGTCATCTATTCCTCCATCCCCTAACCTGTACAAGGAAAATAATAAAAATATCTATCTCATAGCAGTATATACTTTCCTAGCAGAAATACTTTTATAAATCACTGCTACTATAAAATGGTAGCAGGCCAACATAAATGCCATCGATGTATTTGTGAAATAAGTCCAATCGGGAGAGGATGAAGAGAGATGCCCACAGGCTTGTGGATGGCGTGAAAGGTTTCTGAGAAGAAGAAATGTACTGGAGGAACTTGGGCGGCAGAGGGATGGGAAAGAAGTCTTAGATCAGATTAAGGATGGGCAAATGAAATTCAATGATCTTGGAGAAAAATCATATACACAGTATCCTTCTGATAATCACATGATACTCAAAAGACTAATTCAGTGAACTGATTTTCAGTAAAGAAAAGAGAACTATCTGACCTTCATGCGGTACTGGGTAATGCATAGAATTTGAAATTTTAGCCTGTCTTTCCATATTCAATGAAAACTGTTGAGTTGCTCTGGACACCCTCAGCTCCTGCTGAGCCATGCCTTCAGCTGGACCTAAACAAGCTGGACAGGTGCCATGTCCATGGACTTGAGGGCTTCCTGTTATTCTGCCTGCCTGGCTACCTTAGAATACAGAGGAAGCTTTTGAAGTCCTCACTAGTAAACAGTGCGTTCCTCCTGAAAATCTCCGCCACAACTTAGGATCCTTAAGTTATTAGAATCTTCCTGACGTGTCTTCCTTTCTTTGGCCAAACTGTACTGAAGTAGATTATCCTAACAGATTTCAAAATCCAAAAATCATAAATAAATCGATAGTGAGTGAGTGAGCATGTCGTTCCTCTCAAATTAGTGATACTCATTTAATTTTAGAACAGAAGAGTGAAGCATTATAGAAGTTCCTATTTGGATTTTGTTTTTTTCTGAATTTGAATGAATTATTTTTTTGAGCTGGTTGTCGTACCTCCTCTGCTATATACACACTACCAGGCAAGTCCTTCTGAGAATGCAAAAGTGACTGAGTCAAGTAATGTCATGAGAACATCCAAGGATGATCTGAATCATCAGAGGGATGGTACAGCAAGACGGATCCTCTAAGGCAATCTGCAGCAGCTCTCAGCTCTGTCCCATCATTGTCCGCTTCGTCATGGACCAGCATCTCAAGGATCTCCATGCAATCTGTTCCTACATTATGATGACTCCACATAAACTCAGATAAAAATGTTGTCCCCCTGTAGCTTTCTCAAGACTTTGTCCTCAAGCTGTCCCCTCAAACTCTGCAAAACAAGTCTCAGACTACTCCCAACAGCCACTTCTTCAGATAAATAGAGTCCTATCATCACTTCTTACCTTCTAACTCTGTCTTCACTTCTGCTGCAAACTCCCCCAAGTCTGCTATTACTTCCAATATACATAACAATCATTTAATCTGTCATTGTTGAAATGACAAATTGAAAAGAGTGAAAAGAGCACTGAACATTTTCACATAGTGAAAAGAGCAGTAAAAATGTAATAATTCTGAATTAACCAGACAAAAGTTACCAACCAGGACTGCTGGATACATGGCCAGCTTATTTAAAAGCAGTGGCATGCTAATAAATTTTGACAACTGACTATCTTAGAAAGAAAGAAATTTCTGATTTGTAGAGCAATCACGGCTACCGCAAGCCACTGATGCAAGGTGTCAGTATAGTAAGGGTTGAGAGTTGTGCTCAACTGGACCTTGTGAGCCAGTACAAAGTAATGCTGGCCTGGTGCTGTATTAAAAGTCACACCTTAGAGTTTGCTCAATGTTCCAGTGGTTTCCTCAATGTCTCCTTTAAGATGCAATAGATCTTAATTTATAATTATTAGGATGCTGCTTGATCAGCCTGAAACAGTCCAGGGTCCACTCAAAATTCTGCTTCAAAGCTACTCTGAATGCGTTAAAAGTACAAAAAGTCACCAGGAAACCTCTAGCTTCTAATATTTGGGTCAGAAAAAAACATTGTCCTTTGGTATCTGTGCTAGAAATAAAATTGGGCAGTCAATGTATCAGTGTACATTCTCTTTAAATTATGTTTTGAAGCAACTGCTGATTCATTACTGAAATTTTTTGTATAGAAGAGAAAAGAAACTAAATTGCTGATTTGTTAAGAATGATACAGCAAAATGATTTCTTTTAAAGTCTTAAAATGTCTTCATATAATTCAGTAAGCACTTAAGCCCTTATCATGAATTACAGAAACTCTAAAAATATTTGACTTAAAACTCAACTGATGACTAAGCTTATTTTCATTTTAGCCTTTTCTACTCTCTGGGAGGTTCCTAATTTCTTTAAAGCATTGGACATGTTTTTGTTCGCCAGAGAATCTGAATCCACTCTCCAGTAGTTAATTGCTTGAAACACATTTTCCCCAGGGGTACAATCTACACCGTGGCTCTCTTCATACTGAATGAAACTGGTGGAGGCAAACTGGGTTACCACTGAAAAAGAGTTAGCAGGAAAATCCAAATGTCTACTTGGCTCTATCTTGGGATTCCAGATGGGAAGAAGTAGGAGACAGATCTAGCAGACACAGCAAAACCATCACAAAGCATTTGGATTACTCTTAGGGATCAGGAAAGGGGCTTTGCCCAGGAGACTAACACCATCTGATTAACATGAAAATAAAGCATTGGAGTTTGGCATTGAAGAATCTGGCTCTGATAGCAAGAATAGATTGGCCAAACAAGAGACAGGAAGGGCGTTAAGGAGGACCCTACATACTAGAGAATAAAGGAAGAACTCCAGAGATGCTTGGGAGTCAGAATCCGCAATAATCCAAAATCCACTGGGAAGGAAAGGGGCAAGGGAAGGAGATGGAAGATCAGAGTGGAGAAAAGGAGAAAATGGAATTAGCTGGAAAAATGACCAAGATAATTCCAAGGAAAGGGTAGGTATGGATGCAATGGGGTCTGTAGGTCAAATGGCAAGAAGTTTGAGAAGTCATTTTTGCTGTTATATAGAAAGGGTATTGGGGAGAAGAGACAGGAGTAGAAACTTGAAGAGAATGGAAAATATCTGAAACAGTCACTGTCGGGACACAGGAAAAAAGGTTTCCATGGGATTGGGTGGAGGGCCTGTGCTTAGGAACATTAAGAGCCCAATGCAATAAGTGATTTTGAGAAATCCTTCCAGGTACTCTCTTCTCCATCATTATCTGCTCCTCTCCTCTCTGTGGAGATCCACCAGACAAATAAACACTTTTTGATTTAAGAATGTTAATAAGGTAACTTATTCCACTCTTGGTTTCCAGTTTGACCACTAAATGGCCTTTGTGACAAAAACAGCGAAATTCTCCCAAGATATTTGTTCCAGCAACATTTGCAAGAGACCTCCCAGTGCAGACCTCTGACATCAGCGAGCAGACAGGGGCCCACAGGCTTGTGCCATCCAAAGACCTTTGTGGGGAACTCCGTAATTCAGTCAAGAAAAGAATCCCCCACGCCCCCACCCACCCCAGTGAGCTCATGTCTCCTTCGGGATCCAGTGGCTAACTCTATCTGTGAGCACATCAATGAAAGTCTACATAAAACGCCCAGGAATTTTTCCTTTATTTGATTCAGAAATTAAACGTGCATACGTCACATCCACGGAATAAGCATTTCACCAGGCCTGATGATCTCTTTAATTCTAATGGGATCACCAAGAAAAGAGGGAGCATTAAATATAATAGGATATGCTGCTACCTCTTTGCTTGGCTGGATCCTGTATCTTGCCCTACTTCTGGACTACCGTATTTTAAATGTAGATTTGTCTACCCTCCAAAAAGCAAAATCCGTGTCTAAAAGCCTTGACCACATTACTCGCTGTAACCTGCTCAACCAGTAGAAGCCACCAAGAAAGCCGAAGTCAAAACAGTCTTGATTGTCTGATACCAAACCCTGCTAGTTCTGAGAGGTTTGATTTACAGCATAGTGGAAGGTTGCCAGCCCCTGAATTATGCAGTTAGTACCTAAAGTCCCCATGTCACTTAATGCACATAGTTTCTTTCAGCTTATCTGATAGCTAATAAAATCTAGACAGTTATCAAGTTACCAGTAATTTCCAAATCTTGGCTCTGAAAGTCATGTTGTCACTGTATATGTACCAAACATTTCTCATTTAGGAATGGAAGCACTGATTTTGATGCAATAAAAATAATAGGCATTACTTTTTCAGCAACTATTACTCATTAAAACTTTGTTAACTGGTTTACAGAAATTATTTTAGTTCTTAAGCTACCTGTAAGTTAGGTACTAACATCAACATAACAATTTTGGGGAGGAGAACCAGGGATTGAACCCAGGGGTGCTTAACCACTGAGTCAGGGTCTTGCCAAGTTGCTTAGAGCCTCACTAAGTTGCTAAGGCTGGCTTTCAGCTTACCGTCCTCCTGCCTCAGCCTCCCTAGCTGCTGGGATTACAGATGTGGACAATCACACCCAACTTATCATAGCAATTTTTAAACAACCAAAATGAGAATTAAATATGTTAATATGTTATTGCAAAGTCACAAAATGAATAAAAGTCATTGGCAGAATTCGAATAGAAACCATCTAACATCAGAAGAGACCACATAATTCTCAGTAAAAGTGAAACAGACCTCCTTAAAGGAACAGAGCCAAGTTAAACTCTTTACAGGTAAATGTCTTATTACCTCTGATAGAGCCACAAAGTGAACAGCCACCTGTATCAGAGTCATAGAAATACAACTTTTGCTGAGATGACCTGGAAAGAGGACTGAGTAATATAAACACTAAATCATCAGAGGCCTGAGCTAGCTCAAAGAATCGTGACCCTGGTTTGAACCAGATACAGCCATCTTTCTGGCTTTCCAAATCGTAGTTGCCCCATGTGATATCCAGTGGCCCTTAGTGAGCTTCCTCCTTGGGCAGGGCTAATCTTACCATGCAATGGCTTCTGTACAGAGAACATACAAAAGTCTATGAGAAGAAGCAAAGACTATCCAAATGTAAACCCCAGAGGTTATTAATTCAGAGCTCACTACAGCAAGGGAACCAGGTACAGTACTTTCATTGGTCAGAGACTGGAAGGTAGGCAGAGGAGTGGCAAATGGAAGCTCTCAGGTGTGCTCTGATAAGAAGTGGCTGAGTGGGAAGCTAGAGTTGGGCAGGCCAGATACAGGGCCTCCTACATGTTGGGTTTAGGGAGCATGATTTCTTTCTCTGGTGGGTTCAGAGTTCCAAGTGGGGATGCCAGTCATTGACCAAGTTTGGACCATTTGGGGCTGAGGCTACCATGCTTGTGGTTGGACTTCTCAGGAGAGTTGCTCCAGAGTTTATGGGTCCAAGTTGTATTTTCATGTCTGCTCTGGCCTTTGTCCATTTTTGCATTCAGCCTCTCCAGAGAAACAGCACAGCATGGTGCTGAATATAGTATAACAGAAGAATTACACAAATATGTTTTCCATATATACCTGTAGTCTCCTCCCCAAGACTTATAAATTGAGCTACTTGTGAATAAAAAAAAAATACAGAAACTATTTAGAAGCTTCCATGAGATGAGTCAAAACTACATGAAATAGTGCTTCCTTTCAGGGCAACTTAGCTTTCTTAGAAATCTAATCACCAGTCAATAAGTTAACTTGATAGATTTAGTTATAATTTAATCTCTCTGGTCTTTATGAAACCTATTGTAAAAAAGTGCTTAATGATGCTGATTTGTCCCTCTGGCCCTGCATTAAAGAATCTGAACATTTCCCAGAACTGCCAATTCTGGTACATCCAAGGTACCATATTCTTGTAAGCACCATTGACCTCTTGTGCGTTTACTTCCACGTGTGACTCTATGGAACAGTCCAAAATTATTTTAGTGTAGGATAGCGGTACAATGAATACCAACCTCCTCAAATGTACCAACTCAAATTCCTTTGGATCTCAAAAGTTAAGTAAATGTACATTACCATTCCCCTCATTTTTCCTGATGGCTGTATTTCTACAACCTCTTTCTTCATTGACTCAGAAATAGGTGCAATGAATGGCGGTGATAATTGAAATATTTCACCAGCCCATCCTTGCAATACAGAAGTCCTCTGTATAAACACACACTTCTACCACACGTTAGCAGCTCAAGTTCTTTGAACTTTCTCAAATTAATGAATGCAGCAGACTGATCAATCACCTTTGAACAGGTAAATACTATCACTTATACACAGATTTTATTGGTAGTCACACCTTTCCAAATTTCCTACCCTGCAATGCCTAAAAATATTACTCTTGCTGCCATGAAAATGAGGACTGAGGCACAACCTAGGCCAAAAGATTTGAGTCAGTTATTCCATGCAGACACTCTTGAAGGTTACTTTTATTTTCACATTGGTTTTTTTTTTCCCCGAAGTCTTAAGTAAATGCAAATGCTACTATTGTTATTTCTCTTTAGGCTTGGAAGTCTGGAAAATATAGAGGAAGCTTCAGAACATGAGGGCTGTCTGGGGTGCAAGGAAAGTTATGGAAGAAAATCTGAGTCATGAGTTTGTGCGTCAATACCCAGATCCCAATTTTCTCCCTGTTTATAGGATAACTATTTTGGAGAATGCTTCATGTCTTCCACCTTTCCCCGCATCCACGGATCATTGTTCTTTTTATTTCCCCTTTTTTATTTGATCTTCCCCTTCCTCTTTTTGAAACGTGTCCTTCTGTTTAATCAACCATACTAAAATGGCTTACTGATACCTAATCAACTTCCACTAGTTACAGAAAATTACAAAAGTGCCGTCCAAAAGTCATATCTTCAAAAGGATGAAAGATTCAAACCGTAAGTGGAAAAAAAAGTGCTTGCATCCAGGATTATCTAACCACTCCATGATGGCTGAAATAAATTTAAAGTGCAATAATAGAAACATTTATTTGTAAGACAATGAAAGCAAAGTTTGCTTTCATTTTCTTGTGTTTCTCAACTCTTTTCTGAGGCTACTGCGGAGCCTCTCTTTGCTATCGTTGTCTATAATGGGATGGATGGGGGACCCCCAGAAGATATTTTCAAGGTCCAATTTCTAGTACCTGTGAATAGGACATTATTTGTGGGGGTGGGGGGATGTCTATAAATGTGAGTGAAGTAAACTGAAGTCATTAGAGTGGGCCCCAATCCAAGGTGCCTGAGGTTCTTCTAAAGAGAAGGAAATCTGGACCTAGAGGCATACACCAGGATGGAGGCCATGTGAAGATGGAGGGAGAGCTGCTGCCACAAGGCAAGGAACACCGAGGCTAGATGTAACAGGAAAAGACGGAAACTTTCTCCCCTAGCAGCTCCCAGGAGACCATGGCCACCTGACAATGCCTTGATCCAAATGGCCAGCCTCCTGAGCTGTCAGAATATATTTCTGTTAGCCAGGCACCACGATGGTGCATGCCTATAGTCCCATCAGCTTGGGAGGCTGAGGTAGCAGAACTTCTAGGCCATTCTCAGCAACCTAGCAAGACCCTCAGTAGTATATTAAGACCCTGTCTCAAAATAAAATATAAAGAGGGCTGGGAATGTGGCTCAGTGGTTAAGCATCCCTGGGTTCAATGCCTGGTATCAAAAAAAAAAAAAAAAATTCTGGAATAAGTTTCTTAAGTTTCTTTTGTTTTAAGCCACTAAGTCTTTGGTAACTTTGTCACAGTAGCCTAAGGAAAGTAATATAGCATTCATACTTGCATTTTAGAGGTTAATTTACATCTTTTTGATTCTATTTCCTCTATTTCTTCCTTTCCAATGAATTATTTTGCTAGCTTTTGACCTTTGCAAATTGATGGAGGTGATGGTTAATTTAGTGTCAGTTTGACTGGGCTAAGGGGTGCCCAGCCAGTAAAACACAATTTGTGGGTGTGTCTGCCAATGAGTTTTTGGAAGAGATTAGCTTTTGAATCAGTTGACTGAGTAAAGAAACACCCCTTAGCAATGTGAGTGGCTATCCAAACTATTAAGAGCCCAGATTAAAAAAAAAAAAAGCAGAGGGAAAGAAGACTTATTCCTCTGGAGCTGGGACATCCATCATTCCCAACCAGGCATCAAAGGTCCAGATTCTCAGGCCTTCAGCCTCAGTCTAAGCACATCATCAGGTTCCCTGGCTCTCAAGCCTTTGGGACAAACCTGAATCACAACTTTCCTTCTCCTGGTTCTCCAGCCACAGAAGGAATTCCATGTGACATCTCAGCCAATGTGATGGCAAAGGTCACTTTCTAGTGTACATCCTCATATGTGTCTATCTACCTGGCTACCTCCTCGGTTTTGTTTCTCTGGAGAACTTGGCTATCACAACGAGCTAGTAAGTCTTCCAGTCACTTCCAACCATAAAACCAGCTACCTGTTGACCTAAGCTACACTCTGAGTTTGTTTTCCAGAAATGCAATGATAGATAATAAGTTTACCCTTGGGTTGCAATATATCATATTTTCCAGTGATTACAGAAATTTTAAAACGTTGCTCTTTGACATTCCACAGTATCTGCAGACCCAGAGCTGCATATTATTATTTTTTTTGTGGGGGGAGATAAATCTGCATGTATTGTTTATTTGGGAATTCTGAATATACAGGCTAAAGGCAGCAGCCGCACAGCTGAAAGCTGTGAAGTTATTTTGATTTTATGTGGAAACTAAGATTCACAAAGTGATGATAAAAACGAAATGAAGAAAATAACTCAGAGCAATGCTATGGTTCACCTCAACGTGCTTTTAATTAGGCGTTTTAGAATTCTGTTTCTTATGTTGCAGAACAAATTCTAGACCTTTAAGTATTGTGTAGCACAGGATGTCCTAGCTTATGAGAAAACCAAGCATAGCATCCCCAAAGTGTCTAGCAGCAAGAGGAACCGGAGATCCATCTGGTTAAGAACAAAGAACTAGGCCTTGCAACCAGTAGAAGAGATGAAGCAGACGCATCAGAAGGAGGTGTGTATGTGTGTGTGTGTGTGTGTGTGTGTGTGTGTGTGTTGGGGGGCAGGATGGGATGTTGAAATGAATGAGGGCTCAAAATAAATACTGCAAACTTTCCATAAGCAAATTCTATTGTATTTCATTCTTAAGTTCCTATCTTTCCCCTCCCAAGTGCATGCTGTTCATTGACCTCCCCTGCCTACCAGGCTCAAGGTGGGTAATGTGTTTCTAACGAGAGTGATTGGCAAGATGTGATCCTAGCCCACTGGGAAGTTAGTTGGGTATTTAGAAGACCAGATAAAATGAACAGGAAATTATCTTATTATTTTCATTGTGTCTTTACTTCAGTTCCTTTACAGTGAAGAGTCAAATGAGTGAGAGGGGACAAGGGTGACCACGGAAGGCCAGGTAAGGAAGCTGACTGGGGACAGTGCACTTCCTGTTCGTGTATTTCCCCTGGAACGATGCATGTTCAAGGTGGATTTGTGCTGAACATTGAAAGATGTGCATAGAGGGGAAAGATTCCAGTGGAAAAGGACTTACATTCTCCAGATGGGAGAAAGGAAAAGGCATGTTTGTAAACAGTGAAAGAAAAGTGATAGCAGAGAAGTCAAGATGTTAAATCAGGCCCAAACTGGGAAACCTTTTCACCTACCTGGCCAAAGATTGTGAATTCTTAAATGACACACATTTCCTCAAGACTGTGTTTGAACAATGATGCATATTATTATATTTCTAGCAATTGAACTGAGAAAAATGGATGATTCCTCCATTTTCAGGTGCTCTAACAGATTTAGTAAAATTATGCAGCATTTAATATATTCCTAGTGTGCTGGGTAGAAAAATCAGAATACTGAGAAGAAATGATGCAAAAACTATACAGCCTGGCAATTCAAAACAGTAGTTACGGGGTTTTAAGTGTCTATTGTGTGAGTCTTCTGAATGCATCCACTGAATTGGCAACACAGTCTGTAAGTAAGAATATGAGCCTGAATGAGATCCATAATTCAGGTCAGGAAAGCAAAGTACTTGGGAAAATAAAGTCTAAATGTCTTCTTTGACCTCAATTACCCAAATACTTTGTGCAATTTTATCCAGCCAAGGATGACCTGTTCTCTGCTACCTAAAGGCCTCTGAGATGTTGTTAGGTAAACCTTCCCACTTATCTCAGAGCTTTCAAACCTGAATTTTCTTTAAAGGCAAAACCTAACAGCAAGAACAAAAAATACCCAGAACAATTAGCCCATTCAATCACAAAGTCACTGCCATTAGCCTTTCTCCTACTACCCTTTGGACAGAAGCAGAAAGAGCAGGTTCTGTCCAGATCTGCTGCCTTGTTTTACCAGCACAAATACTTTGGCAGGAAGATAAGTGAGTGATTAAATTCAAAGTGGAGTCTAAAAAATAAACGCTTGAGCAAACGAGCCCCTGGCATTCTTCAGGGTCAATGAGACAGTAGAGGCTGGCTGGAAGTGGATTCTACCAGTTCTCTGTGTCAAGCACCAGAGCAGAATTTGGGGCAAGACCCAGGTGACAAAAGCAGTCCTTGCTATAGGGTTTCCAAGTGGCAGTCTCCTAGTCTGCCTTTTCTCGAGGTGATGTAACTAGAGAGTCTAAACCCTGTCAGTCAGAGCTGTGTGTTTTCTCTAAATACTGGAGTAACTAACTTTTAATCTTTTTATCTACATGCAGATTTTGATAAACAGAGATTGGAAAAAAGTGCTCCATGTGGCGGGAAGTGTAGTTTATGGGTAAATATTTTCCCTCCTTGTAGCAAGTTAAGCTTATTTAATAGTGTGCCCTCGGGTTGTGGACACCATAGTTATGGAAACGCTGCAGTTTCCCACATTAGTCACTTAGAGTGTCATGTTTTTCTCACTGCTTACCCTAAGTCAGGAATCCCACTTTGGGGAATTATTGAAACAAATTTGAAAACAAGTAAATAAAAGGGCTTCAGGTGCTGTTTCTTTTCCAACTTCAGGAATCAGGGCATACTCAGAATTAAATGAAAGTGGGCACAGTCCTGCTCCCTTCTCTGGCGGTAAAAAGTAGTCTGTACTTTACACAGGACTTCATCCAACCCAGGTGGGATGCTAAGGGCTTAGCTCCTTACCCCCAATTCCTGTTACAGACCTCCCCCGTTTTGAAAAAGAGCCAGATAAATGAGGACAAAATGGCCCCAGGCAAGCATAGAAAATTATCCTGGGCACATAGTAGGTTCAGAAAGAAGACCAAAAAGAACAAAAGGCAGGGAATCAAAAGAGGAATCAGCTTGATTTTCTTTTTCATACCTGTGGACTCCATCTAGCTACATGAAACCTAAGCAGCTGGTTTCAGATTGAGAAAAGAAAGAAAAAATATATATATGCATGTTTTGGTAGAAACAAAACTGAAAAAAAATTTGAGCCAATTTTTTTAAGTTGAGTTTTAAGAGTTTTTAAACTGAGGTCTTTCAAATACTTAGACATATATAAATATATATGTAAATATATATACATATATATATATGCATGCATATGACTTGAATTACTTAAAAAATACACATGCACATATGTACGTATATATAGGTATATATAAATATATACATATGCATATATATGTATATATATGTGTATATATATATGCATAGGTGCTTTTTTTTAAGTACTTCAAAACGTGAAGATAAAATTGACCACTAGGCATGGCTCTTATGTTGTAACAGCCAAAATCATATAAATAAGTAGGAAATAAATTAATGGTGACAAAGAAATAGGTCTTAGGTCATGTCTCCTTCCTGTTAGTTTTCTTAAAGTGCCTAGGTAGGGAAAAAATCACATGCCTTCATTTGCTTTCTTTTCAGTGGCAGCCAGTAACCACCTAAAATACAGCCAGCGTGTCCATAAGTTACTTATGAGTTAGTCTCTTCCAGGTTTAGAAATAGTAGTGCATCCCAAGAAAGGTGATCACTTGGCTCCTCTTTCCAGAAAGGATCACATGCAAGGAGTGACTTTGAGTGGACCCTCCCACATAAGCTTCAATACCCTGGCAGTGTTACCCTTTCTGAAGTGCCTGCCTGGAGTTGCTTCCTGCCCATTGTCGCAGTTCTCCTAGGGGCTCTGTATTGTAGCTGTCACCGACCCAATATAAAAGGAAAACAAATGCTGTGGTGGTAAAGTACCTCTGCTTACAGCACTGGTTTTCAGACTTGAACATGGACCAGAATCTCCTGGAGGGTTTGATAGGCACACAACTGCTGAATGCCAGCCCCGGAATTGCTGATTCACTAGGTGGGGACTAGGAATTTTCATTGCTTACGAGTTCCCAAGCCATGCAGATGCTGTCGTACACATTTTAAGAACTGCAAGCCTAAATCACTTGACTCATAAGTAGCACAACCTAGATTAAATCTCAGAAGGCACCTGTAGTCCCCATAAGATTTTTCTTCTTCTTCTTTTTTTTTTTTTTTGTACGGGGTATGTGCTGAAGCACTGATCCATATTCTCAGCCCATTTTTATATTTTATTTTGAGATAATGTGTCACTTAGTTGCTTAGGGCTTACTAAATTGCTGAGGCTGATTTTGAACTCATGATCCTCCTGCCTCAACCTCCCAGTCGCTGGGATGATAGGCCATGTACCCAACCCATAAGATTTCTTTACTGCAGAATTAGAAGAGAAAAGAAAGCATGAAAGTAGTTGGATAGCAAATGAAACTGGAAGTGTTGCTGGGTTGAAACCCTGGAGTGGGGTTTCCCTACCTGTCACATCCCAGCACATGACCTGATTTATCTGATCCTTGGTATTTCCATCACTGCAATAAGAATTCTACTTCCACTGACTCTCTCTACTCTCACTGAGTTGGTTTGAAGATAAAAAGTATTAATCAGTATGAAAACTTTTTTTTTTTCTGAACTCCAAAATGCCACCACAAATGTCACTTGTTATTTTCGTTGGGAATCAAATCAGCAAAGGAGTCAAGATGAACAAAACAAGTGAAACAAAAATACCTCCCGAGTGATCTGATCTTCAGTTTAAAAGCTGAGACTACGCAAAAGGAAATGCCACACACAGCAAAGAGGTTTACTAGGACCTTGGAAAGATAAGTCATCTTTAAGATGAATGCACTAAAGTCTGTAAAAATAATAGTAATAAAAAGAAGAAAAAAGAAAGGATGAATGCACTAGTGATTTAAAAGGTAGGGAAATAGTCTAATTTTTCCCAACAGTATTTTTCAGCTTATAAAGTAAACATCCTATTTTTTTTTCAAGAAGTATTCCTTCCAACAAATATGGAAAAATTATTCATAAACAATCATCAGAGTATAATCGTTTCTTGAACAGTACAAATTCAATATTACCAGCTTTCTGTCTCTGTTACTATAGTTTTTTTTTCATTCCAAGAATACTGAAAATGTTCTACTTTTAAAACTACATATATATATATATATATATTTTTTTTTTTTTTTTTTTAACCAGAGATTTAATCCAGGGACACTTAACCACTGAGCCATATTTCCACCCCATTTTTATATTTTATTTTGAGACAAGGTCTCATTAAGTTGCTTAGGGCCTCACTAAGTTGCTGTGGCTGTTTTTGAACTCGTGACCCTCCTGCCTCATGCTCCCAAGCCACTGGGATTATAAGCATGTGCCACTACACTCTGTCTAAAAATACAGTTTTCTTACAATGACTACTGATGCTTTTTCAGAAAATATAAATTCGACTTTGTTGGTAATACATGCTCTGAAACAATGAAATATAGAAGTGACCAGGCAATATACATCAAACACAATATGTTGACAAGTGAATTTCGTCACTGTTGCCCTCATTCACTAATTGCAATATAAAAGCAAAAACTGTTTACGTCTACTTTCTCATGAAAATTCTCATGGTACATATTTCCATATCAAGGACAGTAATTTCCAGCCAACCAACATACATATAATATTAACATTATCTTGGCATAATTTCGGAGAAAGTTTTCGTTCTAGTCTAAGAAACCTCTCCAAGACAACGAAGCTCTGTTTTTCTCTACATTTCCCTTTCAAACAAATAGTACCACAGTTCAATATCTGCTATTTAAGCTAACAGATAGTCCTTGTCATTAGGACTCTGAAGACAGATCTCATTTTTTTTCCCATTAATGAAATACCGCGTCTCATGTGTTGGGGAATAAACTTGCTCAATAAAGTGAAATCCTTATTGGTTTGTTCTGTTGAAGTTTTGCTTGTGCTTATGAGGTTTTGATGTGAATGACAAAGCTCTTCTTTGGTCATCTGGGGCTCTGTCCATTAAATAAAGTACAGATAATTTCTTTTCTATTTCTCCTCTGCTTGTTTTTATTCTTTAACTTCCTTGGTAGGCATCACAGCACTGTAGCATTGCTGGTTTTGGTGTACAAAATAGAAGACTTCAATGCAATTACTAATCAAAGCATTGAGCAGGATTGAGGTGCTGGAATTTGATTCTATTTTGTCCTCTCAATGCTGAAGTATCTCTTTGAACTTCTTTTTGAGTTACGTAGAAAGGTTTCTTGACAGGTGGGTATGTAATCCAAATGAGGTGCTGATATAACTTAGCATCCCTAACAACCTCACAGATTTGACATTTTGGCAAGCCGAGGGCACAGATTAGTGGTTGTAAGTGTCTACTCTAAAGAAAGACTGCCTGGTACTAATCCAGTTGCATCACTTACTGGTAATAGCTGTGTGACCTTCAGATCATTACTTGACCTCTCTCTTCCAGTTTCCTCATCTGTAAAAATGAGGTCTGTCATACAGATGGAAGGATGAATATATTTAAAGTGCTTAGAATGGAGCACAGCATATGTTTATTACTTTGTCACATAAATTTTTTTTTTTAAAAAATTGAAAATGTGTTCTCTCTTCTGAAAAGGCACATATTCCTTTGTTATTGGTAGGTGAAGATTTCATAATCTCTCCATGTCATCTCCTATAGTTCACGAAAGATTTACGATTGTCTTTCATTAATTGGGTGACAGAACACATGGCACATGGAAAGAAACCATTCCAGGAAATCATAATATCATGTACTGCGACACCAACTTCATGGTATTTTTAAAATATGAGACCTAGGAAATACACAAGAGCTATCGAATGAGATAACATCGGGGCAAGAAACCGAGGCAGAAAGCTAGGAGGAGTGGCACATGCCTATAAATCCCAACACAGTTCAGGAGGCTGAGGCAGGAGGATCACAAGTTTGAGGCCAGCTCCAGCAACTTAGCAAGGCCCTAAGTGACACCCTGTTTCAAAATAAAAAATAAAGAAAAGGCTGGGGTTGTGACTCAGTGGTGAATCACCCCTGGATTCAATCCCTGGTACCCAAACAAATAAAAATAACTGAGGCAGAAAATTAAGGTGAAAAAGTTGTTGAACACAGTCTAATAAAAATACAAGGAAAACTCTCTAGAAGGTGGGGCCATGGGCAACTCATCATGCAGACTTGGCATAACGTTTCCAGAGCTGGTTCCCCGCTTCACCACTTCATTAATGGTCAAGGAATTTTGCTGATGCTTTACATGACCTCTCGGTTGTTTTCTTAGTATCAGAGAGGGATAAGGTACAGGAAAGAAGGGCAAACACTGCACGAACAGGATTGGAGCTTAGGGAAGTGGGCACAGTGATGGGAAGGAAGGGGTCTGAGTCCCTGCAGGACCTCAATTGCTATCCATCAGCACCACCACTCCCAAAGACCAGGGAATCTTAGACCACTCACACTCATCAAACTATCCAGAAGGAATTTATTTCTGAGTGTTTTACTCTTAAAAAGAGAGGTAATCTAACTTCAGATAGCCAAAATGGGACTCTGGAGGTCATTGAATGCTTAACTTTCCAAACTTGTTCTTGAGCATCGGTCTTATTTTGTAAAAGAGGCAAAAAAAAAAGTTCTATCACAGCTTACATCAGTGTCACCTAAGACTCTGTGACCATCAGCCCACAGACTGGTGTGAGGGACCATGTGTCAAGTCAATCATCTCTTTCTCTTTTGGACCTGGGTGTTTGAGGGGCTATATTCCAATTGTATCAATTTCACCAAACTTGATGCTACTTGTCCCAATATTCCATTTCCTTCCTAGCTTCAAGTTAGCCTGGGCTGGGGAGACATTAATGCATGACTTGTGCAAGCAGAAGAGAACCACCGCTGTACTCTTTCTAGACCAGGAGATCAACCATGAACCACTGTGCCCATGCACTCAACTGGGCCCTGATCTGCTGGTGCATTTGATCTGCTGGGCCCTGATCTGCTGGTTGGAATGAGCTGGTGAATCCTTGGTTCCTCCAAAACCTCTGGTCTCCTCCTTCATCTTCTATGGCTCCAGGGTTACACGAGGAAGGCACTAGCTTTTCCTGATAGCCACCCCCATTAACAAGTTGGGGGCTCAAATGCCAGGAGAAACTGACATGAGCTTCATCTTATCCTGGTGGTCTCTGCCTAATCCTCCCTGGTTCCACCATTGTGTTGTCTTCTTCAATTCACCATCTGTCTGTCTTTCCAACAACCTGCCTTCCAGCTTTCAGGCTCCAGCAACAGTTTCACCAACAATAGCTTCACCCAGGCTGTGGCCATTTATGCAAATCCTTTGAGAAGATTATATAGTTTATTATATAGTATCCGAGTAGTTATTTTTTTATTATTATTATTTTTTTATACTGGGTAGCCAACCGAGGGGCACTTTGCCCCTGTGCCACATCTTGAGACCTTTTTATTTTTTATTTTGAGACAGGGCCTAGCAAAGTTGTTGAGGCTGACCTTAAACTTGTGGTCCTTATTCCTTAACCTCCACAGTCACCAGGATTACAAGTGTGTGTCCCCATGCCCAGCAGTCTCCTAGCATTTCTATTCTCTGAACAAACCCTGATTGATTGAGCCTGTGATCTGTTCATGGAGGGAATGCATAAGTGAATGAGGGAAATATCTTCATCTTATAGAAACCGATGGAGAATTACTTGCTGTCAAATAAAAATGTATACTGAGATGAACAATGAAGACATCTAACCCAGATCTCTTTCCCTGGACCATCATGCCTCCATCAGTCTATCTTACCAAATGTCCCTTGATATATGGAGGAACTGAGTGTTTGCAGGAAAATTCCTAGTGCCATCTTTAGCACTCTATCCAGGGGTGAAGAGATGTTTTTACCACATACTCCAAACACAGAATTAATGCCAACCTAGTTTACTGCAATAAAGCACAAGAAATGAATAACTTCACAAGAAACAACAACCTGAATGAGCAATTATTATGCTCCTTTGTTAGAGATGGTTCTAGTTCTTAAAAATCCTACCAGCATTTGAACCAAAGGCTCCTTTATAAAATAGGAAAACATCAATGATTAGCTTCTTCTGTCTCTTCTCTGTGCACCACATTTCCTATTCAATTTCCCTCCTTTTTCAGAATCAGTAGCAGGTAACAGGGTATAGTCTTAGAGGTGCAGTCCCTAGTGATTTGAGAGAGAGAGGAGGCGGACACTCTAAACCTCCCCTCACAGAAGCTCCCACCTAGGTCCAGTTCTGGATTCCATTTTTACCTCCTCTGCTTCCATCCTTATCAAGAACCCAACTCTCTAGCCACACCATGAGCCTTCCGTGCCTTCCCAAACCTGCTAAGTTCTTAACAATCAGGCAAACATGTCCTTTTCCTTCAAGCTGAAACACGAAATATTTCTACTAGAATGCTTCCTGATTCCTCAGGAAGGTTTTCTGCCAGTATCTTTACTTGGGAGACTCTGACTTTCCCAATGGCAAGAAGCTCATGGATTTATCTCTATACACTAGTGTGCAATAGAGTTAGTCATCGTACAGCTGCTCAGAAGAAAGGAGATGCCACGTGTTCAATTACGAATACCAAGGTGCATAAGATAAGTTTCTGTCCACTGAATAGCAGTATGGTTACTAAATGCTATTATTTTGATGTTTAAAATAATCAGGCCCACAGTACTCTTCTCCTGGCACAGAATTACCAAGGTCCCACTTTGTATGCAATTAATACAGACACTTAATTTGCACATGTGCATATACACACAGGAACTGTGGTGACAGAACAACTGGTCTCAAGGACACAATTCTGTTCTTTTTCTCACCTGCCAACTCTACTCGCTCTGTATTTTTTTCCTTTATTGCAAAATTGCCCCAGCTGGTGACGACCAAACTCCACCCACCCTGGAGGAATGATGCCTACTATTTGCATTTGCAAACACCAGGGATGAACTGACACAATTGTGCAGGAGAAACATGAAAAAAAAAATACGTGCAATACAATGCACAGCAACATTATATAAAGCACAGTGCCTTTGATTTTGTTCAGGTCTGCATGTTCATGGCTTGGCTTCCCTGGTTTTTTGTTTCTCTGAACATTTCTTCTGTGTTTAAACTCCCAGTACAAATGGTGTAAGCTTATCTCCAGCTCAATATTGTTATTTAAAACAATAAAATTTTAGTCATGAGGAAATGAAAACACCTTCAATTCCCATAAAGCCCAAATTTAAATATGAGTAACACATAAGTCTTAGATAATTTGCTCAAATTATCCACACTACTCTCTCCTGGTCACCACCCACAAGTTGGCTCAATCCTGACCCCAACAAAAGGGAAGCTAAAGGTACAAATGGAATAGGCTTTTTGATATGAGAAGCCTGGTGTATCAGTCATGGCGTATAATACTCTGGCACCTTCTCAAATTTCAATTTCAAGTCCAGAAAGGATTTTATTGTGTCATCCATAAACAGAAGGCAGTCGTAAAAATCAAGAGCACTAAAAGGTCAACAATGACCTAACAAGTCATTGGAGATGGCCAGGAGTCTTTCAGGTACTAATTGGTGACAGCTAATCAGCTCTTATCCAGTAGACCCCTGTGCTGTCTTCCATGTGGGAAAGCCCAGAATAGGTTCCTCTGAAATGATTTTGTGGTCCAACCATTAAGTCAGGTGCCCTGTGTCGTGAGGTTACTTTGGATTATTTTCCCACACTGAAGACAGAATGACAAGAACTCCCCATTGTTTGGATCGACCTTCCCTGAGATGAGAAGAACTCATAGTTGTGAAAAAACTGGCCACATCTGTGGGGGAGGAGATATTATTCTGGGGCAGAGCCAAAGAACTAATCAAGTAATAATCAAACCCAAGAGTTTTGTCTCATAAAAATCATGCTGTGAAAGTATTTCTCAAGATTCTTTCATTAAAGAATAAACATTTACAAAACAGAAAAGAAATGTGTACATTATTCTTATCACTACCCATTATCATCACTACATACTGTAAGGATATAACCCAAAGGTCTGGTCCCAAACTCAAATATTCCAGTGTCTTCTGAACTTTTCTTTAAAACCTATGCCAGCCTTGAATTATGTTATGTACATTCATACTTGCATTACCAAAATAATTATTTAAGCTGCTCATCAGTTATATTATTTGATTTCCCTTACTCCCCATCTAAACTGTGAAGTTAAATAAATGCTCCAAATGCCTTATTATATTTATTGTGGCTTTTAAGAACTCCAGGTATACAGCTACCATAGTGGACAGATAAGAGGAAGTAATGCCATTAGAAGGATGGATTGTGGGTATCTTTTAAAATAATTTTCAATTAAAACAAATCATTTTCTCTTTCACCAAGTTGCATTATTTAAAAACTGTATTGAATTAATTATTTAATTAATTAGAAGCTGTATTAAATTGTTAACTTTATTAAATTAATAGGTGCTTCTCTGAGCAGGGATGACATTTTTTAATTATTTTTATTTTTATAGACTGCATTTTGATTCATTGTACACAAATGGTGTACAACTTTTCATTTCTATGGTTGTGCATGATGTAGATTCATGCCATTCACGTAATCATTGTTAGGCAGATCTATTTTGTTGAATTTAAAAGGTATATAATGAGCACAGTTCTTAATCTCTTTTACGGAAACTGAAGCTTCAATCTGATGTCTCAATAACTATATTGCAAAATCTGATTGGTTGAAAATGATCTACTTTATTATGATAGTTAATTTAATTTTTCTTTTCAACTTGCCTGGGCTATGGTACTCAGTTGTTTGAGCAAACACCAATCTGGCTGTTGCTCTGAAGATGTGTGATAGGTGATGGACATTTATAATCAATAGATTCTGAGTACATCATGATGTGGGTGGGGCTCATCCAACCAGTTGAAGGCATTAAGAACCTTAAAAGGCTTCCTGAAGCAGAAGCTGCAATTTTTCCTTATAGATTCCTGTCTGGGAGCCTACCCTGAAACTTTGTACTTAAGATGGCAACATTCACTCTTACTAGAATTTCCAGCCTGCTGGCCCAGCCTACAGAGTTCAGACTTGCTAGTCCCAGTCATGTGAACCATTTCTTAAAAATAAAGCTTTCTCCCTGTCTCCCCAGCTGTTCCCCATCCACCTCTCCCTCTTCCACTTTCTCCTCCTCCTCCTCATTCCATACACCCTGTAGATCCTATTTTGACTAATACAATAACCAAACTACCAGGAGAAAAGACAATAATTATCAGAGAACTGTCAGGGTGCTCTGGCAATGAAAAATCTTATAATGGCCTTGAATTTGAAACAATATTTCAGTATTTTAAAAGTCTTTATTTCCAAAAGCAATCTGAGGACACTGACCTGGCATGAACTTGGCTATCAACCTCTGGTTTTCCTGGAAGAGGTCGATTGGTGGTTGTGCTATTCATTCTTTATGTTATCCTGAGAGTAAACCATCTCCTTGCTCTTAAATATTTACAGATCTGCCTTTCTGACAGATTCAGAGCCACTGACCAGGTCTTTGTTATCTGGATATCAGATCAGCTTATGCAATGGACCTCAATGAATGATTAATTGCATGGGAACACAGTTCTGATTTATAATAGGATCTAATAAAAAATTTTAATTTTCTAAAATAAAATGCTTATTTTTTGTCTTGTTTGCTGGAACATACTTTTTTCCCTTAAAAAATAAAGAGAAATGACTAAATATTCATTTTTCTGTCACAAGAAAAAAAAAGTCTTGTGAAAGTTAACCTAAAGCCATGGAGGCATGTTAAATCTTTAAAACAATAGTCACATAAATAAAATAAAATTAGAAATTGAGGCAATATTTCTGGAACATATCAAGGTAAAAACTCACCTTCTTTCTGTGGAGTCATTGGATAAATCTAATTCTTAGTGATTGACTGTTTTTTAGTTTTCCTTTGCACCTGTGGACAGTTTCAGATCTAGTTTTGGGAGAAGGTGAATGTGGAGCCAAGGTAATTGGGAAAAGTTAACTTTAATAGTGAAATGCTAGCCGGGCGCGGTGGTGCACGCCTGTAATCCAAGCGACTTGGGAGGCTGAGTCAGGAGGATCGTGAGTTCAAAGCCAGCCTCAGCAACTTAGCAAGGCCCTAAGCAACTCAGTGAGACCCTGTCTCTAAATAAAATGCAAAATAGGGCTGGGGATGTGGCTCAGTGGCCAAGTGTCCCTGAGTTCAATCCCTGGTTCTAAAAAAAAAAAAAAAAAAAAGCGAAATGCTACTTTTCAAATGCTATGATATGCAAGATATGTTTTACATCTGAATCCTTGATTTTAGAGTAAGAAAAAGAAAAAAAAATTATCCCCCCTTAAAAGTAGCTATGTTTAAAAATAGAGTCAACTCTCCCTTTTATCAAAGAAAGTGAAAAATAAATACAACATGGTGGGTATAGAGAACCCCAAGAATGATACCGAAAAGAATTCTTAAGTCAGGTCTTTTGAGACTGACCTGCTAAGAAAACAGTACGTAACTGTCCCCGTATAGGAATCTTTTATGTGTTGCATTTCAGAATATAGACAAAATTTTCTCCCTGAAACTGGACCCTTGGGCCAGCCTAGAACCTTTCATCAAAACCACCTATTAGAGTTTATGATGTAACACACATCTGCTTGTATGGAGTCCCTATATTTCCATGGTTTCCAGCGAAGGGCCCATCTGGAGATACCAAAGCTGATGGATGAACCTACTGGTAATTGATCACTACAATGTAAGAAAAGAGCACATCCCAGCCAGGAGAGAGACAATTGAAGAAAGTCTTTGGATTCTGTTTACCACTCAAGAAATCTGCTTTTACTTTGCACTTGCATGCCTGTCAGCAGAGAAGGCCTGGCTTCTGCCATGTTGATGAGATTAGTGTGTCCACACAAGCCTCACAGTGGTGACCACATCATAGGCCTCCACATAGCCTTGGTGTTGAGATATCCTGCACTTAACTCATTGGACCAGCTGGCGGGACAGGTCTTCATTTGCTGTCATGCTCATACTCAGTGGTTCATTCTCAGTTCTGTATTTTCTTCATCTGTTTCAGCTGCCTATCATCCACAATGCTCTACTATCTCTCTACCTATTCGAATCAATTTCAAGCTTGCAGAATCCTTTCCATCTTGGAAACATAAAAGACATATTCGCACAACCTCATCTGCTATGATTCTCACTCTCTCCACTTTGCTTTGGTAGTCCTGGCCTCTTGGCTGCTTCTTCAACATGCCAGTCACACCATGACCTCAGGGCTGCTGCAGAGATCAGGTCTCCACTCAAATACCATGCTTCTCAGTGAATGCAGCCCTGTGGCAGGCAGCTTTGATGATGGCTGCCGCCATCTCCATCTCCTGGTATTCATGCCCCTGTTTAAATTCCTCTCTTTGAGTGTGAACATCACAAAGTGACTCACTTGTGATTGGTAGAATATGGCCCAAATGAGGGGATGTCACTTGCAAGATTATGTAGAGGAAAGGGCTCTGACTCCTGTCCAGTCTGCTCTTTGCTTGCTACAATGGGAACCAGCTGCCATGTTGGGAGCTGCTCCTCCATCAGGTCTGTGTGGCAAGGAACTGGAGAGAGGGCTCCAGCCAACATGGGTGGAGAACAGAAGCTGCCATGCAAGTGCCCATGAAGGGGTCAGAGCCAGTCAAATACCAGGCGAGGGACCTTGGAAAGTTCCTCCCCAGTTGAGACTGGAGATACCTGCAGCCCCTGTGGACACTTGGACTAAACCCAGGATCCCTCGACTAAAACAGAAGATTCATGAAGGCGGGATGTTGTCTTTCTCTTTTCAGTAATATATTCTAAATATCTGATCAAAGCCTGACACAAGTAGACAATAAACAAATATTAGTTGAAGGCATGAAATACGATATTAATCTATGACAAATAATCTGTGTTTCTTCCTTCACTAGCAATAAATTTGTCAAGAAAACTGAATCATTGGAATCAACAATCTCCCTCCCAATCCTTAGACTTTAAGACCTGTTCGTCAAATAATAAATATTTGCGGAGAGGATTAATCCATAAATAAATTACTGGAAAAATATGTGTTGCTAAGTGCAGTAACCAACCAAATCAAGGAAATGACCAGGTGACTCATTTTCTCAATTCCAGGATTTAAGGCGATGGGGGGAAAGAAAAATCAAAATTGTAGAGTTTCTTTTTGCATAAGCAAAATGTAGGTGTTGCCCTCTTTAAAATAAATAAATAAACAAATAAATAAAACCTATTTTTTTTTCCTTACTTAAAACATAGTATTCATAGGAAAAGCATGAAGACAGAGAGTCTCAGTGACTTACGTTCCAGTACATTCATGCGCCATGATCCTGAGAGACCCTGCTGGATCCCTTCCTCTGTGCTTTTTGTATTAGCCTGATGCCTCTCCAGGTCAGTGTGCAAGGCAGAGGTAGGGTATCAGGTAGTGATGGGGAGGACATGCATTTTGAAATGCAGCCAAGACTCAACCAGAAGGAAGAAAATCTAAGCTTCATTTATAAAATAAATATATTCACTTTACAAGGAGGATTCACTCAGGGTAGTTCTTAAGCCTCCAGAACTTGGTGAGCATTTAAAGGCTCATACTCCTCCTTACATAGAAATATTTATAGTCCCTGTGTGGCCCAAAATCACATAACGTTCCACCCACTATTTCTAAAATTAAGTTTGAGGTTACTTTCCCTTGGACTAGGAAGTCACACAGCATATTAATATAAACTTCATATAGAACAAAAGCTGAACAGCATGTTCAAGTGGCAGGTCTTCTAGCTTGACAAAGAGGACCCATGAATTGTCAGGGTGCCAAATGCTTACCTTCGATGCCCTTTATCTATCCGGTGGTTCCCCCAAAATACAATTTTGCCAATTGCTAATTTTCAGTTCATTGATATCCATATCTGAACCTGGACTCATCATTGATCTCTATATAGTGAGAGAAATATATTTTTCAAAGCCTTCTTCTCCCCCCAAGTCAAAATACTTATTTAAAAAAATGAATTAAAACAGCCTGTCAAGAACTTTTCCTCTTCTGTCTTTTCCTCCTGCTTCAAGTGTGGTCTTGTTTTGTATGAGATCAATGACTTGGATTTATCACAATTGTCAAGTTTTAAAAGTAAGCTTAAACAAGATCGTATCTATCACTCTATCACCCAAGTTCTCTCTTTCTCCCCCTCCCCCACCCCATTGCTCCCTCCCAAGTTGAACTGAACTCTGGACTCTGTTCATTTTTAAACTTCTTTTGGCTTCATTTCAGATATTCCTTAAATGTAATCTACAAAACAGCTGTGGTTTAGAGACTTCATGGTATTTTGTTGGTTGAAATCAGGCAGAGAGAGAAGCTGGTCTTCCTTTTCCACTCTCCTTCTCAACAGGCTTCTTCCCATGGAACTGTGAGGGTGAGCTCGGCAGACACACTGCAGCCCACTGTCCTCAAGACCTTCCAGTCCACACAACTGCGGGAGACCATGCTGCACCTGACCAGAGCTCCCTGGGTTTCTAGAAAAGGGATTTACCACTTCAATCCACCCACAATGGGAAAAAAATTAAACTATGTATGTTAGAGAATTCATGGCATCAGAGAGCAGAGACTTATAAACTCATACTTTCCTGAATAAATCCTCAAGGACAAACAGTTCTAAGATTTTAATCAGAAAAAAAAAAGAAGAAAGGGAAATAAAGGAAACTAAAGATAGGAAAGAAGGAAGGAAGGAAGGAAGGAAGGAAGGAAGGAAGGAAGGAAGGAAGG